>OU744337.1:56205790-56805790 GCA_916610165.2 Gymnosoma rotundatum
ACAAGTTTTAATATTAAAAATTATAAATTAAAGGGTGCGCCAATAGTTCATTTAATTTGATGTATATGGCCATACTTTTTAATAGTTGTAGACAGACGCTTGAAATTTACAACGAACCTGAATTGCGAAGTCCGCTGTAACAACAAGTATAAAATTTGGATTTGGAACTTGAAGGGTGTCGCAATAGTTGATGCAATTGCAAGTATGTGGCCGAACTTTTGAACCGTTATAGACAGAACGCTGAAACATAAAAGGGACCTGTATTGCTAAGCCCGTTATCAAGCGGGTTTATAATTTGAATTTAAAAATTAAAGAGTGTCCCATAATAGATGTAGATTCACTTACATGGGCCTATCTTTTGAACCGTTATAGACAAACGCTTGCAAATTGGACAGAATGTCGATTGCTATGGCCGTTATAGTAACACATTTTAATATTAAAAATTATAAATTAAAGGGTGCGCCAATAGTTCATTTAATTTGATCTATGTGGACATACTTTTGAACAGTTGTAGACAGACGCTTGAAATTTCAACGAACCTGTAATTGCTGTAATTTGATGTATGTTGCCAAACTTTTGAACAAGTATAAATCTTGGAGGTAGATTATAAAGGTGTCCCAATAGTTAATATAGTCTAATTAATTTGGCCATACTCTTGAACCGTTATATGCAGACAGAAGAAGTCTGTTTTGAAGTCGGTTTGTTTTTCAAGATTTATTTAGATACAGCACATAATTGAAAACTTAACACTATTCATAGTTTAATTACTATTTTCAATAAAATCATTAGAAATAGTTTTTCATTTGTTTTGAGGTAAAGAAATTAATTTTGTTCTTAGGTACTTAAAAGGGTCCTCGATAAGGAGGTTCAAGTGTTGGATGAATATTTTCAGTTCGAAAGAAAACACGAGTTGAATCTTCTAAGTGATATTATATAAAGGGCTTATCAATTAATGATTTTTCCCATAAGTTGGTTTAAGGAGTCTGAATCTATTTCTAGTGTTGTTTATAAAATTATGATATGATAGTTTTAGACAAGACTTTGTAAAGAATTGACCTGGTATGATAATTGGTATTCCATAAACTAACTCAGCGCTTGAAAAACCAATGTCCTTTTTTAAAGTTGTCCTTAACCCAGATTTTGTTGTGAGTGGCATCTTATTACCGTCTTTAAACTTCTAATAAAACGTTCTATTATCCCGTTGGAGGAGGGATAGTAAGGAATAGTTTTAATATGTTTAAAGCCAAGAAGTATTGACAGTTCTTTAAACATACTACATTCAAATTGTTTACCCTGATCAGAAGTAACTTTTAAGGGAACTCCAAGTTAACAAATCCAACTCTCGTAAAGAGCATTTTCAATAGTACGGCAAACAAAACAAAAAAAAAGCTTTTGAGTTGGAAGAACAGCAATGGCAGAGTTCAGCAAATTAATTAATTAGCACTTGTTGGATGTAGCCTAGGCAAATAGTTTTCATAGGACAAGATTTTAGGCTATGTACTTATGGAAGTTGTCACAAAGAAGACAAAAACTACAGAAAATACGCGAAACCTTTCCTTATTAGTTAGTAATTATAAAATATTATTTAAACGAAAATTTTTTATATTTTGTGTATGTATTTTAAGTGTTCTTATTTAAAAAAAAAGTCAGATAGTAGCTGCAAAACACACGCTTACTCAGACAAGATTGCTATATTTCTTAATCAATTAACATTGATCCGGACGAAATGTGATTTCAACAAGATGGCGCTATGTGCCGTACGGCGACAGCAACCATCGAATTATTGAAATCAAAATTTGGCGATAGGTCGATTTCGAGAAATGGACCTGTCAATTAGACTCCAAGGTCGTGCGATTTGGATCATCGATCATTTCCTGTGGGGCCACGTGAAGTCTCTGGTTTATGCTGATAAACCAGCAACAGTTGATGCTTTAAAGGCTAAGATTGTTCGTCTTATTCGTGACATACGGCCAGCTGTACTTGAAAAAGTGACCCAAAGTTGGACATCCAGAATGCGCTTCGTCGTTAGCAGCCGCGGTGGCCATATGCCTAAAATCATTTTTAAATACTATTGCCATGTTCTGATCTTTCGTATAAAAAATTCATTAAAATTTATTTTTTGTGTTATTTTTATCAATTTAAGTTTCTATCCGGCTTAAAAAACTCCCGAGATTTGTAAATATATTAAAACATTTCGTAACTGTTAATATTTTTTCTCGTGCTAAAACTGGTAAAACAAAGAACATACATATTTAAAATTTTTTATTTAATACTTTAACTGTATAAAATTAAAAAAAATGTTTATATTAGAAATAAAATGGAACATATTAATTTTAATTTGTGTATAATTTTATTGTCATTTTAAAGTTTATTTTAAGTAATTTTCATCATTTCATTTCACTATGTGCTTGCCATTTTTCTAGCGATTTCTACTTTCATCACAAGTTTTAAGCGATTTGCAATTGTGAGTGTTACGCTTGTTTTTTTATTAAAAAAATTAAATGAGGAGTAGGCGTCAAAATTGTTTTTACTAAATTAAAAGTGGATATATCTTCATAGTATTGTTTAATGCACAGTAGGACATAATTTTGTTACTCTACTAAGGGGTTTTATATAAAAATATAAAAATTTTTAAACTAAATCTTACCTGCCGTATTCATAGAAAATCAAAATAGATTTGAAATATATTTTAGGACAAATTTGTATGGAAATTTTGTCATAAAACATATTTAAAATTTATTGTATTTTCTATGAATACGGCAGTACATATTTAACAAAAAATTGTATTGTACATAAGGATAGGTACAATCTTAATAGTTAAAAAGATGCTATATGTTAGCCAGAGATGCGGTTTATTTGAAATAAACGTATTTATACCACATGGACGAATAAATATATAGGGCCTGTTCGTAAATGCATCACTGCACTGCATATGATGCACGTTCGTAAATGCAAAAAGTGGCAGCACTGCAAATGTCGTCTGTTCGTAAATGCATCACTGAAGTATATTATGCGCAAATAAAAGCAAAAAACTAATAATAAAAATGGCTGATGCAATGAACGTCTTTTCCTGTTTAATAAGTTTAATAAAATAAAATTAAATTTAGTTTTTTTTTCTTTAATCTTCTTTTTTTAGTATGTTACACAAATTTTTATCATTTTTATATCATCAAATAGAGTTTATTATCAATTTTTCTATTTTCACAGTATTTCTTCGTTCGTTAATGCAAACACTAAAATGAGCAAAACAAAGCATACGCAACAGCTGATTAGCAGTGGCAGTGCAGAATAATCATATTGTGCAGAGCACTGATGCATTTACGAACAGGCCCATATATATACATATATATAAATTTAAATTGAACATAAATTAATTATGTTATATAGGAGGAATACAAAATGTAGATTTATTGCCTAGAATTTTTAAGATTACAGGAGCTTAAAAATGTGAATTTTCTATGCACCACTAGGTGACAAAAGCAAAAGGAGAATACATTCATAGAAGACAAATCACCAACAGGATGTTGGTTGAGTGTGGTAAAGTTAAAATCTTATTAAATGTTTGAAGAAAATTTAGTTGCTTTTGCTAAAAAGGATCTTTGAACATTCACATATCCTTAAATATATTATCAACCCATATTAAAAAGTACTAAAAGCTACTCTTTTATCTAAAATTATTTTGACTTGATAAATGTAACACAGAAGAATAAGTTCTTGAACAAATGATGGCGTTAAATTTACTTGAACTGACAAATTTTAGGTTTACTAAAATATTTTAACATTTCAAAATTTCGACAATGAATAAGAATTAAATAGGAGATTCAAACATAAAACATCAGTTCCTAGACAAGATATTACCATCTTACTTTCCTACATATTCAAAAAATAAGTATTTGTAATATATATTATATGCAATACAAAATCGGCCCTTTAAAATAATTATTCCTATGAAAAGCATTGCAGAGCAAAAAAATATTTTTTTCTTTCCTTTTCTGTTCTTTTTGCAAGAAATATTCTATGATAGTGTTTGTTAATATTTAATTTCATTAAGCATTATAACAAAAAAATTAGTTAATTCATAGCAATCCAACAACAAGGTAATAATGATTATTATTGGGCTAAAAAGAACATGTTTTATGTGATGAGAGTAGTTTATATTAACTCTAATTTCTCTGAACTTGATAAGGCATAAGTATTTTGGATTTTATTATTTTACATCAACTATTCTTCACATCTCTGATATTAGCTATATAAATAACATTACATACATCATTTGCAAAACGTGAAACATTTACCAAATTTATTTTTTGTTAATCTTAGCATAAAAATATCTTGTAATAATTAATTTTTCTACATTAAATGCAAACTTAACTATATACTACATGATTTGAAACAAATTTTTTTCACAAGCACCACTGCATTACAATTTAAAAATAAAACTTTATATAATGCGAATTTTTTAATATTTTTAATATTTTGTCTTAATATTTATATATTTGTTAAAATCTGACTTATTAAACAATGCTTGGATTAAGAATTTGTGCTATACTAGCATAGGAGCCGAAAGTAAATCCGCACAGTCCAAAGATTAGAATACCAATGTCCTTCCACAAAACCCAATTGTGGTGACCAAAACCGACAGGCCAAAACGTTATTATTTCGATAATTGGAGGTGCTATAAGAGCTAATGCTGAGCTGCTAATTGCACCCACAAGTGAAATAATGGGTCCCAAGTTTGGAATACACGCGGCTAGGATAACTGAAAACATTAAATTTAAAATTTATTTTATCATGATTTTATATTTAAACCGTTTCTCTTACAAGTAAATGTAGCCAAAACTATACGCAAAGTGGTAGAGGCTAAATCTTTGCCTCTTGTTGTTTCAAATTGTCTTTGCACGAATGGTTCCACAATATTAACAGGCACATAAAATTGAAGTGAGTATGAAAGAAAAATGGCTACCGCCATAGCCATTCGAACAAGTTGAGACAGACTTGAGTAATATTCAGAAAAATTTATATTAAATAAAATAATTATCTAAAACATATTTTCTTACGTACATATTCTCCTGTGGTAAGTTTAATGTAATGCTTCCTTTTACATCTTCCCCATATTTTAGGTATCCAAAGAAACCCACTGAAGTATATAAACAAGCAACGATTACCATTCCAGTGTTAAGAACTCCTGTTGATCCTCCAAAATCTTCAGGGGTCTTCATATTATTTTCTAAGGGAAGAACAACTCCGATACCTTCGAATGCGTAAATAGCTGTTCCAAAATACAGTGGTAATGTAGACCAAGATGCTATTGGCTTAACTGTGTCTGCATGCGGTAGATCTTGAAGCATATAGAAGAATGATATTGCCAAACCCGCTACTGTTAAAAGTGCGGCATATAAAGAAACTGGCGTTAAATATTTAAGATTTTTCACCAAATTTAATACAATCATTGGAATAAGAATAACCATTAAATATATGTGCACATCCAATTTTCGAAAATAATGATCAACGACTTCTTTAATATTTAGTGCCACAAAGAGAAAGTAAACGCAACAAAATCCCATTTGAGTAATAAAAAGAAATGCTGTAATGACTCTCCTAAAAATAAAACATATTTTAAGCAAGGAAATGTAAGTATTTATAAGCATTTTTTATTTTTATATTTAATTAATTGGCATTGTACCCACATCTTGTACTTGTAAGATGTTGAGCAAAATTTAGTTGAGTTTAGCTAAATTTCTTATACAAAACAAATTCTACTTTGTCAAAATACTACTTCGATAAAATATTAACAAAATGAATAAATAAACGAGTAACAATGCTATATTCGGCTATGCTGAATCTTATATAACCTTCACCATATATATAAATCTAGTTAAGTGAATAAACTCCAATCAAAAAAAAAAAAAATATTGGGGTGACAGAGAATTAACAAATAAGAAACATAATGTACAACAAACTTTATAATTATTTTTGTTTTTATTTCGGTTAATTTATAAACTAAATGATACAAAAATAATGCAAATGTGGAAATTCAAAACTTAACTAAAAATTTGTCCTTTAAATATTTATAAGTCACCAGGTCCTGCCTGTGCATAAAAATAGAGCCAACAAATTTAGTAACCTAAAATAAATTTTTTTGTTTACTGACTGTTTTTCTGATTAATTTTTATTACTTTACCTTAGTACTTCGTGGAATAACCCTTATTTTTTACAACATCTGAGCATCGTTTTGACATTGAGTCTGCAAGTTTTTGCAGGTTTCAGCAACAATATTTTTCCACGCATCCTGAATTAAAGTCCAAAGATTTCTTCCTCGAAGAAACATTTTTACTATTTGCCATAAGTTCTCCATAGGATTTCAGTCTGGGGACTGTGCCTGCCAACTTAAAACCTTGACGTTATGTTCTTCAAACCAGTCTTTTGCCCGCTTCGATGTGTGTTTTGGGTCATTGTCTTGTTGATACACCCATCGAAGCGGCATTTTTTATTCGGCATAAGGCATCGTAGTGTCATTAAGAATATTTGTATAATAAGCGGCATCTTTTCTACCCTCAATCCGAAATAGAGGCCTATGGTATATGGCCTTTACGAAAAACATCCCCATACCATTATATTTTTTGTGGTGCATTGTGAACGGATTTTGATGTTGGGTGGTCTTCGTACAGGAAGGTTTCTTCGTCTAAATTAAACAAATTCACTTTCTTTTCGTCAGACATTAAAATATTTCTCCATTTGCTTACATGCCAATCTACATGATTTTGGGAAAATTCTTACCTTTGGTGGTTGAAAATGGATATTGTAGAAATTACACACGGAATTACAAACTTGAATATACCCTTATACATGTAGTGAAGGGTATAATATATTAGAGAAAATTAATGAGTATACAGATAGTCTAAACATGTATTTGTTTTTTGAAGTAAAACAACTGATATTTTAATACAATAAACCGTTTTATTAAATATTGCTTTTTTCCTTCGCTTGTTTTTTATACTTTTTTCAATTTAAAAATAAAAGTTTTCTTCGTTTCTTTTTGGGTTTTTAAGAAAATGTATTTCCATGTCTCCACAATATCCCCTTTTTAACCGATTTTTGCTAATATGCTTACAGATTGGTCCCGTTTAAAAACAGTTCATAATCTTAAAAATTAAAGGGTGTCCCCATACAACATACATATTTTTTACGTGTATTATGAACTGTAATGGGCACTCCTGTAAAATTTAAAATGACTGCGTATTACTATGGCTTCCAATAACAAAAAGCTATACAAAATTAACTCTAAAAATTGAAGGGTGCCCCCACAAATAAATTTACTTATATGGGCCTATCTTTTCAACTGTTATAGGCAAACGCTTGCAAATTGGACAGAATGTCGATTGCTATGGCCGTTATAGTAACAAGTTTTAATATTAAAAATTATAAATTAAAGGGTGCGCCAATAGTTCATTTAATTTGATGTATATGGCCATACTTTTTAATAGTTGTAGACAGACGCTTGAAATTTACAACGAACCTGAATTGCGAAGTCCGCTGTAACAACAAGTATAAAATTTGGATTTGGAACTTGAAGGGTGTCGCGATAGTTGATGTAATTACAAATATGTGGCCAAACTTTTGAACCGTTATAGACAGAACGCTGAAACATAAAAGGGACCTGTATTGCTAAGCCCGTTATCAAGCGGGTTTATAATTTGAATTTAAAAATTAAAGAGTGTCCCATAATGGATGTAGATTCACTTACATGGACTTTCTTTTGAACCGTTATAGACAAACGATTGCAAATTGGACAGAATGTCGATTGCTATGGCCGTTATCGTATTATGTCGATATGTTGAAATAAAGAGCAAAACGCATGTGTTTGGTTTCTTGCTTTTTTATTGACTGCTTCTTTTAATATAGTATTTACATGTTTTTGTGGTACGCATTAGTAAGTGAGAATAGAGCGAATGTGTGGAATGTAAGCCACCTGCACATGATAAAAAGCTACAATTGCATACAGGGCTTTAGATGCTTTCTTGAATTATTATTAAACTTATTTAGGTATATACATACATTTCTCTACATCTCCCCTTTTTAAATATAATAACTATTATTATTATGACATTTTGATAATTTTCTTGTACAAAATATTACATTTTTTTCTTTAACAATGCAAGAAATAGAATTAAGACAATTTATTCAATTATTACACATGTGTTCTTTTTCTTAGGGAGCACAATAACGTAAAAATGTAAAATTAAAAATAAAACAAAGATATACATATGTAAATAAATTCATTAGAATTTACTTCTGTTTTTTATGCATTTTACACTCAAAAAACGCAGCATATTTATATATTTAATTCATGAAAATGTTGCATAAAAGGTTTATATAGTGTGTAAAATAGGTAAATTTAAAATATATGGCCTTATTTGACCTTATATGCACTTTCGAAAATGATATGAATTTCTTCTTAAGTTTTTACCATTCTGTTCTATTATATAGGATCGAGGCGTATTGTGTTTTTCTATAACTATGGCAGGAAGCCATTTTTTCTCATCTTTTACCCATACCTTTTCTACTTTTTCAAACGCTTGTTAAACTGTTGCATTTTTGTCATAATAGAATTTATTAGTTAAATTATTACGGTTCAAAACTGGTAATATTTTATTACTGCTCCGATTATTCCTATAAAATTTCAACTTTCCAGGAACCAGGGTTCAAGTTTGCCTACCAAATAATAACTGAGTTGGTGCCAAGTTCGAATTTTTAATCGGAGTATTTCGATATTCGAGCAACGCGTGCCAGAAATTGCTTTTTTCATCGTTGCACTTCTTAATTGTTTCGCAATTTGAACCATTCGTTCGGCAAACCCGTTAGATTTTGGGTAGTGTGGACTTACTGTTGTAACTTTGATATCTAACGTTTTCGCCCATTGCCTAAACTCAAAAGATCCGAATGGAACATTATCTGCTACGATTTCTAAAGGATACCCATGTATAGAAAAAATTATATTAAGTTTTTCGATTACAGCCTTAGCTGTCTTTTTTGTCAAATGTACTACGTCCAAATACTTAGAAAAATAATCGCCTATAACTAAATAATCTTTGCCATTTACTTCCATAATATCCATGCCAATTTTATGATAAGGCGATGCTGGTATCTTGTGATTTAATAGAGGTTCTTTTGTGTTAGCTGACCTTTGCTTTTGACATATTTTACATTTAGCTACTAATACTTCTATATCATGATCCATTGATGGCCAGTACAAAAGTTCTTTTGCTCTCATTTTAGTCTTTTCAATTCATAAGTGTGGCTTGTGTAATTGTTCTAACAATAAATGTTGAAGAGATCTAGGAATAAAAATTCTATCATCAAAAAATACAAGCCCATCATCACAGTATAAATTCATTTTCTTACTCCACAGAAACTTAGCATTACTTTCTACTTTAGTTTTGTCATTAGGCCATCCGTTTTCACAATATTTCAAAACATTTTTTAAAATGTTATCTTTGCTAGTCTCTTCTTTAAACAACTTTTTCTTTTCATCACTCACATTGATTGTGTGTACCATTTCATTCAATCCCTTTATTTCAACATCATTATTAATTTTTGAATAGCTTCTTGACAACCAATCTGCTAAGTACATGTATTTACCCGGTAAATAGGTAAAATGCAAATTATATTTTTCTAGTTTTAGTTTCATTCTCTGTAGTTTCGCAGATGGTATTTTTTGATAGTCTTTTTTCATTATCCCTAGTAATGGTTTATGGTCGGTTATGATTTCTACTAAATGTCCGTAAATGTAATTATGGAATTTTTGACATGCGAACACTACAGCTAACATTTCTTTTTCTATCTGTGCATATCTGGTTTTAGCATCAGTTAGACTACGTGAAGCAAAACATACTGGTCTTCCATTTTGCATCAACGCACATCCTAAGCCGTCTTTTGATGCATCTGTTTGCAAAACAATTTTCCCAGCTTTATCAAACGGTTTTAAATCTGGTGCATTTAGAAGCATTTTTTTTAAAATCTTCTAAACATTTATCATGAACCGACAGCCATTGAAATTCTACTGAATTTTTTAACAAATCTCTGATTGGTTTGATTATACTTGAAAGATTTGGTACGTATTCTCGTAAATAATTCATAAAACCTAAAAGCTTTTGAACATCTTTCTTACATTTTGGAGGTCCTAAATCTTCAATACCTTTCAGTCTACTTTTATCACATTCGATTCCCTTGCTTGAAATTCTATGTCCTAAAAATATTACCTCTTTTTGTTTCCATTGAAGTTTTTCCCAATTAAATTTGACATTTTTTTCTTTAGCCCTTTCCATCACTACTTTAATTGTTTCATCATGTTCCTGCTCATTAGTTGCAGCAATGAGTATATCATCAATATATACTGTAACGTTTTTTATATTCCCAAAATTTTCTTCATTAATTTTTTGAAATGCTTCTGGTGCTATCTTAATGCCAAATGGCAAGCGTTTAAAACTGTAGCAACCAAAGGGTGTGCTAAACGTGCATAAACTTTTTGACCTTTCATCAAGGGCAATCTGATAGAAACCATCTTTAAGGTCTAATACTGTGAAAATTGATTTATTTATTAGATTCGTTTTGAGTCGTCTAGAGGTTGGAATTTCATAGTAATGATCCTTTATTGCTTTATTAAGTTCTTTCGGATTTATGCAAATTCTCAATTTTTTGTTTAGTTTTTCAACAATAACAATATTTGATATCCATCACAAGGGTTTTCACATTTTTCTATAATGTTCTTCTCGCATAAGTTATCTAGTTCGTGTTCCCTTAGAGCTAAAGGTATTCTAGTTGGCGGTTTTGAGCATGGTGTGACACCTTCTTTTAGTTCAATGGCAAAATTCTTTTTAAAACAACCTATGCCTTTAAAGAGTTCACAATATTCTTTTTTTAGCTCTTGTTTACTAATAATTTCAACCGAATATATGCGCTTAATTAAACCCAATTCTATACACGAATTTAAGCCTACAATAGGAATAGAGTTTTTATCTTTTACTACAAAAAATTTAATTCTTTCTGATTTTTGTTTTATTTTGCACAGTAAGTTCACTATACCCATCTGTTCTATCGCGGTACCATTAAAGGCTATCAAATTATCTGAACTTTTCTCAACTCTAATATTATTTAAATCTTTCAATATATCCAATGGCAAAATGTTAACCATAGCACTTGTGTCCAGTTTAAACTTTACAGTTTTATCTTGAATTTGTAGAGATTCATACCACGTGCCAGCATCATTTTCTTTTCTAATTGAATCTATATATAAACTTGAATTACTTGCACTACATATGTTTTTAGTTTGCACTTTTAATTCACCTATAGATTTTTTTTACATACAGCAGAAAAATGATTTCTGCCTTTACATTGATTACACACTTTACCATATGCTGGGCATTTGCCCTTCAAATGCTTTTTACCACAAAAGTTACAAATATTACAATTTCTATAATTTTTACAATTCTCTTGAAAACTGTACTTTTCATTAATTTTAGTTTTAAGATCATTAAAATTAGTTTTAAATTTTTCAGACTTCTTACTAACCACATTAATTTCTACTTCACCACTTCGCATAGTATTCATCTGTTTGTTAGTCACTTCAGCCGATCTCGCCATGTCAATTGCCATTTCCATTGTTAATTTAGGTGTATCCAACAGCTTTTTCTGCAACGCCTTGTCACTTGTTCCCAGTACAATTCTATCACGCACCATCCTATCGTCATTATCAAAGCTGCATCGTCGCACTATTTTCTTAATATCCATTAAGAAATCATCAAAAGGTTCACCATGTGCTTGACATCGATTATGAAAAACGAAACTATCATATACTTCGTTGCACTTTGGTTTGCAAAATTCTTCAAAGGCTTTTGTCACATCTTCATATTTCCCTTTAGCTGCCTCACTGAGTTTAAAAGAATCATAAAGTTCTACAGCTTCCGGACCAATCGCATTCAAAAATATAGCCACTTTTACTACTTCAGCTTTCTTGTCCAATTCAATTGCAGTAGCAAAAATTTTAAAATTTTGCCAAAAAATTCTCCAATTCTCTGCTATATTTCCACTAATTTTTAGTTCTTCAACTTTCTTCACAAAATCCATATTTGTATTTTGTTTAATATAAACGTATTTGATGTTTTTTGGCGGCCTTCCACGTGGTCTTAGATGTACACGACTTGCATTCAATTTAGCTTTTCCCATATACTGTGTATATTAAAATCAAAAAAAATTAACTTTTATTTCATTGACTATTTTTTCACCGACTGCGCCATGTATTATGTCGATCTGTTGAAATAAAGAGCAAAACGCATGTGTCTGGTTTCTTGCTTATTTATTGACTGGCTTCTTTTAATATAGTATTTACATGTTTTTGTGGTACGCATTAGTAAGTGAGAATAGAGCGAATGTGTGGAATGTAAGCCAACTGCACATGAAAAAAGCTACAATTGCATACAGGGTTTTAGATGCTTTCTTGAATTATTAATAAACTTATTTAGGTATATACAGTACTGTTCGAAACCTAAGCAACTTTTTCCCACTAAGTAATAATAGACTCATATCTTTTCTTTAAATAAATTTATAGAAAATATTTTTTTATTTACTACTACACAATGTGTCTATAACCTAAAAATAACAACAAAAATTAAAATCCATTTCTTTGGAAGTTATGATAAAATAAAAACAAAATTAACTTAAAAATTGGCTGTTCAAAACTTAAGCAACTTTTAATATTTGCTATGATATCCTTTGTTTCTTACGACCTCAGCGCATCTTTTGGTCATAGATTCAATAAGATTCGATAGACTAGATGTTATTATAGCTTCCTACTCCGATTTTAGACAGTTCATCAACTCCTGTTTATTTTTAAAGCGTCGAGTTCCAACTCTCCGTTTTAAAATTTCAAAGAGGTTCTCTATGGGATTCAAGTCTGGCGATTGAGGTGACCAATGCAAAACTTGAACCCCATTAGCTGATAACCAATCCTTGACTAACTTCGATGAGTGTTTTGGGTCATTGTCATCTTGAAACACCCATCGAAGTGGCATTTCCCACTCAGCATAGTTAAGCATGTGAGTTGCTAAAATGTCTCTGTAAACAAAAGGGTCCATTTTTGTTTGAAGTTCTACAAATGGACCAACACCACTTGCCGAAAAACAAGTCCAAGCCATCACATTTCCACCCCCATGCTGTATTGTGGCTTTTGAGTACCGAGGATGTAGCCGCTTTCCTTTTGGTCTTCTCACGTGGCAAACTCCATCTGAATTTAGTAAGTTAAATTTAGATTCATCACTAAACAAAACAGTTCTCCATTTGGATATAGTCCAATCCATATGTGCTCTAGCAAAATCCAACCTAAAACTACCGAAAAGCTGAGAAAATCAGAGACTACGTTGCAATCAATCAAACAAACTTTTTTTTAAATGCCTCTTAGTCAGCATAGGCTTTTTAGGAGGCATGAAGCTCCTTAAGTTTTGTTCCAATAAACGTTTTCTTACTGTGGAAGAACTAATCTGAAGTTCAAGCTCATTTACTATGTCTTTCGACGAAATAAATGGATTTTTTTAACTAGACGGAAAATTTTCTGGTCTGTTCGCTCAGAAGTTTTTCGAGGTCGCTTACCGCTATTGGCCTTGTCTACTTTCCCAGTAGCTTTATACTTTTTTATAAGTCGGGAAACTATTGATTTATTAATATTTGCTATAGCAATTTGGGGTTTACCGTTATTAAAAAGTTCAATAATCTTTAGCTTAAAAGCTGATCCATAACGTGTTCGCGTCATGGTTGCACTTCTAAAGAATTGGTACTACTTAAATGCATAAAATCAACCAAAATTATTTTTTTCAATAGCAATCATAACGGGACCAAAATTTTTGTTTAAAATTTTTGTTTTAGTTAATATTTCGGAACAAATGCAACAATGTAAAAGTTGCTTAGGTTTCGAACAGCGAATTTTTAAGTTAATTTTGTTTTTGTTTTATATTTTCTTCCAAAGACATAAAATGTATTTTTTGTTGTTATTATTAGTATGTAGACTATATGTATGATAATAAATAAAAAGGAAATTTTTCAATAATCTATTTAAAGAGCACATATACGACCATGAGTATTTACTGGGAAAAAGTTGCTTAGGTTTCGAACAGTACTGTACATACATTTCTCTACAGTTATAGTAACACATTTTAATATTAAAAATTATAAATTAAAGGGTGCGCCAATAGTTCATTTAATTTGATCTATATTGACATACTTTTGAACAGTTGTAGACAGACGCTTGAAATTTCAACGAACCTGTAATTGCTGTAATTTGATGTATGTTGCCAAACTTTTGAACAAGTATAAAGCTTGGAGGTAGATTATAAAGATGTACCAATAGTTAATATAATCTAATTAATTTGGCCATACTCTTGAACCGTTATATGCAGACAGATGAAGTCTGTTTTGAAGTCCGTTTTTTTTCAAGATTTATTTAGATACAGCACATAATTGAAAACTTAACACTATTCATAGTTTAATTACTATTTTCAATAAAATCATTAGAAATAGTTTTTCATTTGTTTTGAGGTAAAGAAATTAATTTTGTTCTTAGGTACTTAAAAGGGTCCTCGATAAGGAGGTTCAAGTGTTGGATGAATATTTTCAGTTCGAAAGAAAACATGAGTTGAATCTTCTAAGTGATATTATATAAAGGGCTTATCAATTAATGATTTTTCCCAAAAGTTGGTTTAAGGAGTCTGAATCTATTTCTAGTGTTGTTTATAAAATTATGATATGATAATCGGTATTCCATAAACTAACTCAGCGCTTGAAAAGCAATGTCCTTTTTTAAAGTTGTCCTTAACCCAGATTTTGTTGTGAGTGGCATCTTATTACAGTCTTTAAACTTCTAATAAAACGTTCTATTATCCCGTTGGAGGAGGGATAGTAAGGAATAGTTTTAATATGTTTAAAGCCAAGAAGTATTGACAGTTCTTTAAACATACTACATTCAAAATGTTTACCCTGATCAGAAGTAACTTTTGAGGGAACTCCAAGTTTACAAATCCAATTCTCGTAAAGAGCTCCTGCTACAGATTCGGCGCTTATGTCTTTTTAAAGAAATACTTCTGGCCATCTTGAAAATCTGTTAAAGCAAGTAAGGCAATAACTATAATAATTACAAGGTGGTAATGGGCCCACTAAATCAATTTTAATATTATCGAAACGGCCGCCAGATTCTTAATATAACCCAACAGGAGACTTAGTGTGCTGCTGAACTGTTGCTTTCTGTCAATTTAAACAATTACTTTCCCATAAACGAACGTCCCTATTAATTCCGGGCCAAAAAACTTTTGCACGAATACCACGAATAAATCCAAGAAAAATTTGCGAAGGTGTAGTGTACGTACAATTTTCCGTATTAGTGGATATGGGTTCTTTTGTCCCTAATTCTTGAATATAATAATCATATTTATAAAATGTCTGTTTACTGTTTATGTTATCAGATGGTAAGTATGGTAATTTTCCATAAACTAACTCAAAAGGAGAGTATCCTGTATCTACATGTAAAGCGGTATTATAAAACTCATTAAAACCCCTTTGGTTTCGTTATATTGAACCGAACGTTTTATGGTGGTATGGTGTTGAAAATCCTTGTTTTATATTTAATAATAAACATATGTAACGCATAGTTTCATTTAAGAATTCAATTCCTCTGTCAGACCTGAGTAAATTGATCATATTTCAAAATAAATTGTTCAACTAATGTTTTTGCTGTTGGAAGTGCATCATTTGTTGACATTGGGTGTGCAACACGAAATTAAGTCAGCTCACATTGCATATTTAAAACATATCGGTATTTATTTGGAATTGTTATTTGGTGTGCTTGTCAGTGTAAGTGGTTCTTTTATGTGTTTTTTTTTTTGTTACATTTGTCACAGTGTGATAGAAATTTCTTTACCATTTTGGTCATATTTTTCCAAATATAGCGTTGTTTTAGTTTTATGATTGTTTTTCTTATTCCTTAGTGGCCTGCGTATTATGGAATTCGTCAATTAGTTTGCATTTCAAAATGTCATCTGATATTCTTTTTGGTGCATTGTATATAAGTATTTTTAGTTGAGAACTTTCGTTACTTGTCTTTTTTCTCCGTATGTTTCTTTAAATTCTCTTTTTGTATATTCCTTAAATATATAATCTTTATTTGAGAGCGTGTATTCTTTTATATTTGCTTTTTTCAATTTAGATAAAAAAATCAAAAATCTAGTTTATCTGAGTTATCGCTGAATCTTGCATTCATATTATTATTATATTTCGTATCTTTGGCTTGTAACTTCTTTATAGTAGAATCTTGTTTCAATGAATTATCGTTACATCTTCTACCATATCATTCTTATTTTTAGTGCGTAATTTCTTCATGGTCGAAACTAGTTTCGATCAATTATCATCACGTCCTATGTGCACTATATTATTTTCAATATATATGTCGACTTCTTTTATGTTTTCTAAATTATTAAATTGCAATTTCTTCATACTTTTTATATCTCTTATAGATGAACATTGCCATAATTAAAGTTGATCAGGCTTTTGATTCCGATTCTTTTGTCTCATTATTTTTTTTATTTTATGGTTTGCCTCATTATTCTCATTTCTGTTAATTTTATCTTGCCTGTCCCTTGTAATCAGAATAAGTAAATGCGCAGCGCAGAGCAGCTCTTTTGCGCAATGAAAGAGCAACGCATTAAAACAAATTATTACCCTGAATCCTTACTTTTTATAACAAAACTTATTACACATTTTTATTAATGAGCCATTCATATGACCCTCGCTTGAATTTGCAAGGAACTCCATTACTTACCTATAATCCAAAACAAAATGCAATGGTAGACTCTAATTTTAACTAAAAAAAAAAAAAAACTAAAATAATAACAATAAAAAATGTTATTATATTTGGTAACATGTAATATCTTTCCGTCCGTACACGCAATATTTTGCATTTTTCCATGTAATTTTTTTCCAACCACGAAGTTATTTTAATTTTCAAACGAACCACTGTTACTATCAAAAGGAGCACGAGCAAAAGAGCTTCTCTTTTGGCTCAATGCGCAGAGCAAAAGAGCCAAAAAGAAAATTGACTGCGCATGGCTCAAAAAGCAGCGCATGAAAAGAAGCAAGCGTAATGCGCATAAACGATTGGCTCTTTTTTTCTGCTCTTTTTTAAGTTATGCGAGCCAATCTGAACCCTGCTTGTAATTACTAATATGTTCTTTTTTCATTTATTTCTATCGGTATCATCTGTTTTAGTACTTCTTAATTAATTTCTATTCTTGAAAGTGCTTATGCATTAGTGTTCATTTTTCCTTTCTTTATATAAGATAGAAAAATCATAATCGCTTAGAAGTTTTAGTACTTCTTAATTAATTTCTATTCTTGAAAGTGCTTATGCATTAGTGTTCATTTTTCCTTTCTTTATATAAGATAGAAAAATCATAATTGCAAGAGGTTCTTTTTTCTATCATTGGCTTATGTCATGTTTTTGTAGTGATTAACTTGCGTATAAAATTGGTAAATCTTGGCCTATTTCGCCTTGTGATAAAACTGCACCTAACGCATAGTTCGAAGCGTCAGTGGTTAGAATAAATGTTTTTCAAATTTTGAATATTGTAGTACGGGTGGATTAATTCATTTTTCCTGAAGTGTATCGAAAGCATTTTGGCAGTTTTCTGCTGATATAAATTTAGTTGATTTCTTTAATAGTCCGTTAAGTTCTTTGGCAATGTCTGCAAAATTTGGTATAAATTTTCTGTAATAGTTGCAAAATGCAACGAATCTTCTTGCTTAATCTGCGTTTTGTGGTGTTGGATTCTAGTCCTGAAAGTGCTATGGTTAGTATTCTTTAAAAACTATTAGAAGAAATTTTTAAACTAATAGGTAGTCGTTTGAATTGAAAATGTCCATTTGGTGTTGAAAATACTGTTAGTGGTCTAGATTCTTTGTCTAGTTCAATTTGATGGAAAGAGTTCGTCATGCTAAGTGTTGAGAACCATTTGGCTCTGCCTAGTTTGGCCAAATGTCTTCTAATTTTGGTTAAGAAAATTTATCTGGTGAAATGAAACGTAAGCTGGAGAGGAATCTGGCTGGAAAACAGTCTCTTACAGTTCACACGTGACCAAAGGCCAAAAAAAGAGTGCCTAAAATAATATAAGTCACTCCGGAAACAACACTGTGGGGATATGGGAGCAGGTATGGCATTATGAAAAAAGGTTTCAGCTCTTATATACAAACAAAAAAAGGGAAAGTTGTGCCCATGACTGATATTAATGCAAATGTACGAAATACTGATCGTTAGCATTAACATTGCCGCCCGCCTAGCAGGATAAGTGCAATAAAATTCAATAAGTTAACTTGGTCTTTTCCAAAGTGTTGTTTCTAGAACGTTACAGAAATTCAGTAGTATAATTAAGACTAAAATATGTACATATTTATATAATTCGATATCATTGGTGTCTGCACAGTTACAATAAACATTTTAATAAAATTTTGGAAAAAAAGAAAAATTAAACAGAAAAATTAGTCCAAAAGTATAATTGCCCTATTCACAAGCCCCCTAGTACGTGCTAAGTGCTAACAAAATACAACGGTGCTAGCTGTGTTGTTGGTAATTTTCGTGCAAACATGCGATACAACACTTAGTACTTTTTTTCATATGTTTTTCAAACGTTGTATTTGTTTAAATGTTTTATGTTTAAATGAATTATTATTTTTGTGTTCATGTGTGAATTATATTAAATTAAATTGAATTAAAAGATAATTTTATTAGTTTTATTTATTTAATTTATTGATTTTACTGATTTATTAGAAAGTTGAAGTTGAAAGTTGCCAATATAAAAACTGTTCTTTAAGATTTAATATTGCTTTAATGACTCGATTTCTAATATTTTGTATGGTACCGCCATCACCTATACCAAAAAGAGATGCTACCTTACGAACACAAGCACCATTTCCTGAAGATCCCAAGCAGTAAAGTACAATTTTAAGCTGGAGCCTTTCGCCAATTGTGTGAAAAACATCGTCATTTTTTATAAGGTTGAATATATAGGCAAATTCCTCTGGCTGTAGTCGTATCATATGAAGAAATCTGTTTTCATCAAAATATCTTAAAACCCGATTATGCCATAATGATGATTTTGGTAGCCCTAAATGTTTAATTCTGCGACTGGAGAGCAAGTACATCAGGTTCATCCTAAAAATGTCTTGAATTTCATCCTCACACAAAAAATTTATTAATTTACTTTTTTATGTTTTCTCCCCCATTTGGCTTATAAATAACAAATGATGAATAGCACTTTTCTTCTTCTTATTTACTTTTTGACGTATGAAGTACAATGTACAATGGCACACTGATACAATGGTTGTTCACAAAGAAGTAAACAAAAGGTAGTATGCAATACTACCTACACCTTAGCAGAACTTGTGAATACGGCAAATACTTTTTAAAATTCAATAAAGGTTAATGTTATTGAAAAAATGTAATAAAAAATATTAGGAAATATAAAATAAAAAGGAAAGTTAGAATAATAATGGTTTAGAGATACACTTTGTAATTTGCCATATCTTTCTTAAAAGTGCATTTTTAGATGACTTAAAAATTACTTGGACCGTAAGTGGTCCACCCAAAGATTGTGCTTTGTGCGGTTGGAAATCCTGTTCAAGCAAATACCCCCTGGCATATTACTCTGGGATATAAATTAACTCCAACTATTATGTAAAATTTACGTAAAATTTTGAATCTGCTAGGAACAGTTTTCTGGAAGTGACTGCGCAGGAGTTCGGAGAGTAATAAGTTTGTCTACCCTAAAGGTACCTTATATTTTTGAAGAAGAGTCGTACCGGGACTTTAAAACCATTTGACACAGGGTTTCCTCGTGAAGTGTGAAGGAAGTTTAAACCAATTTATTTATTAAAACCTTAGAAACACGTCTAACGAAAACCCAGAGTCCAATAAACAGCGGGCATGTGACTTAGTCGAACCAATCTTTACTAAAACGGAAGGAAGGAGTATTATGATATTTTGGCGTACGATTTTGGCTAACGAAACACTCTTAAAAGTTGATCGTGGAAGAGAATCATTTTTATGCTGCGGTGCAGACGAATTATTGGTTTTATGAGATGTAGGCGATGACATTGAGCGCGATGATGAAAACAAAGACAACAGGTCTTTCTGCACTCTAGGGTTGACATGTAATAGTGTGTGGTGAAATTTTTGACAGTGTTTACAACCGCGCTTCGAAAAACAAGTGCCCTGGGAATGATCATGTGCTAATCAGTTAATACAATAATTGTTCTCGCGAACGGCACGAATAAGATCCGAAATTTTCATTTCTAAAAAGGAAAAGATTTGTATTTTGTGACAAATTGCTTTGAAGACGATTTTGTTTTTTCTCTAGAAGGACGTTAAGGCATGATGAACTAAAAAAGAAAAAATTTGTATGTAAGTTAAAAACCTCACAGCGATTTCTAAGACTCTGTGCAGAGCACTAAGAGTTTGACTATAGGTCTGGATATAACACCGCGTTACGTCAAGATATCGGTTACTCGAATCCGATTATCTGATCCAGAATATATTTTCACAATCCGATCAAGCCGCCAGAAATTTGTTGGAAGATTTTCTTCTTTGACCACTACTAGTTCGGCTTCTTTGATATTATCTTCAGGTCGTTGCCATTTATTCCTTTTGTGTAATTCTTTTAGGTATTCGTTCCTCCATCGAAAGCAAAAGTTCTGCTGTATTAATTTTAGTTTCTGCCATCGATTTGTTATTGATATAGATGAATCATTTACCTGAGGATCTACTGGAGCTAAGATCGGAGCCCCAGTAAGAAAGTGTCCTGGAGATAATGCGCAAAAGTCAGTTGAATCCGTTGAAATGGGAGAGATTGGACGAGAATTTAGGCACGATTCAATCTTTCTGATTAATTTTTATTACTTTACCTTAGTACTTCGTGGAATAACCCTTATTTTTTACAACATCTGAGCATCGTTTTGACATTGAGTCTGCAAGTTTTTGCAGGTTTCAGCAATAATATTTTTCCACGCATCCTGAATTAAAGTCCAAAGATTTCTTCCTCGAAGAAACATTTTTACTATTTGCCATAAGTTCTCCATAGGATTTCAGTCTGGGGACTGTGCCTGCCAACTTAAAACTTTGACGTTATGTTCTTCAAACCAGTCTTTTGCCCGCTTCGATGTGTGTTTTGGGTCATTGTCTTGTTGATACACCCATCGAAGCGGCATTTTTTATTCGGCATAAGGCATCGTAGTGTCATTAAGAATATTTGTATAATAAGCGGCATCTTTTCTACCCTCAATCCGAAATAGAGGCCTATGGTATATGGCCTTTACGAAAAACATCCCCATACCATTATATTTTTTGTGGTGCATTGTGAACGGATTTTGATGTTGGGTGGTCTTCGTACAGGAAGGTTTCTTCGTCTAAATTAAACAAATTCACTTTCTTTTCGTCAGACATTAAAATATTTCTCCATTTGCTTACATACCAATCTACATGATTTTGGGAAAATTCTTACCTTTGGTGGTTGAAAATGGATATTGTAGAAATTACACACGGAATTACAAACTTAGATATACCCTTATACATGTAGTGAAGGGTATAATATATTAGAGAAAATTAATGAGTATACAGATAGTCTAAACATGTATTTGTTTTTTGAAGTAAAACAACTGATATTTTAATACAATAAACCGTTTTATTAAATATTGCTTTTTTCCTTCGCTTGTTTTTTATACTTTTTTCAATTTAAAAATAAAAGTTTTCTTCGTTTCTTTTTGGGTTATTAAGAAAATGTATTTCCATGTCTCCACAATATCCCCTTTTTAACCGATTTTTGCTAATATGCTTACAGATTGGTCCCGTTTAAAAACAGTTCATAATCTTAAAAATTAAAGGGTGTCCCCATACAACATACATATTTTTTACGTGTATTATGAACTGTAATGGGCACTCCTGTAAAATTTAAAATGACTGCGTATTACTATGGCTTCCAATAACAAAAAGCTATACAAAATTAACTCTAAAAATTGAAGGGTGCCCCCACAAATAAATTTACTTATATGGGCCTATCTTTTCAACTGTTATAGGCAAACGCTTGCAAATTGGACAGAATGTCGATTGCTATGGCCGTTATAGTAACAAGTTTTAACATTAAAAATTATAAATTAAAGGGTGCGCCAATAGTTCATTTAATTTGATGTATATGGCCATACTTTTTAATAGTTGTAGACAGACGCTTGAAATTTACAACGAACCTGAATTGCGAAGTCCGCTGTAACAACAAGTATAAAATTTGGATTTGGAACTTGAAGGGTGTCGCAATAGTTGATGCAATTGCAAGTATGTGGCCGAACTTTTGAACCGTTATAGACAGAACGCTGAAACATAAAAGGGACCTGTATTGCTAAGCCCGTTATCAAGCGGGTTTATAATTTGAATTTAAAAATTAAAGAGTGTCCCATAATAGATGTAGATTCACTTACATGGGCCTATCTTTTGAACCGTTATAGACAAACACTTGCAAATTGGACAGAATGTCGATTGCTATGGCCGTTATAGTAACACATTTTAATATTAAAAATTATAAATTAAAGGGTGCGCCAATAGTTCATTTAATTTGATCTATGTGGACATACTTTTGAACAGTTGTAGACAGACGCTTGAAATTTCAACGAACCTGTAATTGCTGTAATTTGATGTATGTTGCCAAACTTTTGAACAAGTATAAATCTTGGAGGTAGATTATAAAGGTGTCCCAATAGTTAATATAGTCTAATTAATTTGGCCATACTCTTGAACCGTTATATGCAGACAGAAGAAGTCTGTTTGTTTTTCAAGATTTATTTAGATACAGCACATAATTGAAAACTTAACACTATTCATAGTTTAATTACTATTTTCAATAAAATCATTAGAAATAGTTTTTCATTTGTTTTGAGGTAAAGAAATTAATTTTGTTCTTAGGTACTTAAAAGGGTCCTCGATAAGGAGGTTCAAGTGTTGGATGAATATTTTCAGTTCGAAAGAAAACACGAGTTGAATCTTCTAAGTGATATTATATAAAGGGCTTATCAATTAATGATTTTTCCCATAAGTTGGTTTAAGGAGTCTGAATCTATTTCTAGTGTTGTTTATAAAATTATGATATGATAGTTTTAGACAAGATTTTGTAAAGAATTGACCTGGTATGATAATCGGTATTCCATAAACTAACTCAGCGCTTGAAAAACCAATGTCCTTTTTTAAAGTTGTCCTTAACCCAGATTTTGTTGTGAGTGGCATCTTATTACCGTCTTTAAACTTCTAATAAAACGTTCTATTATCCCGTTGGAGGAGGGATAGTAAGGAATAGTTTTAATATGTTTAAAGCCAAGAAGTATTGACAGTTCTTTAAACATACTACATTCAAATTGTTTACCCCGATCAGAAGTAACTTTTAAGGGAACTCCAAGTTAACAAATCCAACTCTCGTAAAGAGCATTTTCAATAGTACGGCAAACAAAAAAAAAAAAAAGCTTTTGAGTTGGAAGAACAACAATGGCAGAGTTCAGCAAATTAATTAATTAGCACTTGTTGGATGTAGCCTAGGCAAATAGTTTTCATAGGACAAGATTTTAGGCTATGTACTTATGTAAGTTGTCACAAAGAAGACAAAAACTACAGAAAATACGCGAAACCTTTCCTTATTAGTTAGTAATTATAAAATATTATTTAAACGAAAATTTTTTATATTTTGTGTATGTATTTTAAGTGTTCTTATTTAAAAAAAAAGTCAGATAGTAGCTGCAAAACACACGCTTACTCAGACAAGATTGCCATATTTCTTAATCAATTAACATTGATCCGGACGAAATGTGATTTCAACAAGATGGCGCTATGTGCCGTACGGCGACAGCAACCATCGAATTATTGAAATCAAAATTTGGCGATAGGTCGATTTCGAGAAATGGACCTGTCAATTAGACTCCAAGGTCGTGCGATTTGGATCATCGATCATTTCCTGTGGGGCCACGTGAAGTCTCTGGTTTATGCTGATAAACCAGCAACAGTTGATGCTTTAAAGGCTAAGATTGTTCGTCTTATTCGTGACATACGGCCAGCTGTACTTGAAAAAGTGACCCAAAGTTGGACATCCAGAATGCGCTTCGTCGTTAGCAGCCGCGGTGGCCATATGGCTAAAATCATTTTTAAATACTATTGCCATGTTCTGATCTTTCGTATAAAAAATTCATTAAAATTTATTTTTTGTGTTATTTTTATCAATTTAAGTTTCTATCCGGCTTAAAAAACTCCCGAGATTTGTAAATATATTAAAACATTTCGTAACTGTTAATATTTTTTCTCGTGCTAAAACTGGTAAAACAAAGAACATACATATTTAAAATTTTTTATTTAATACTTTAACTGTATAAAATTAAAAAAAATGTTTATATTAGAAATAAAATGGAACATATTAATTTTAATTTGTGTATAATTTTATTGTCATTTTAAAGTTTATTTTAAGTAATTTTCATCATTTCATTTCACTATGTGCTTGCCATTTTTCTAGCGATTTCTACTTTCATCACAAGTTTTAAGCGATTTGCAATTGTGAGTGTTACGCTTGTTTTTTTTATTAAAAAAATTAAATTGTTTTTACTAAATTAAAAGTGGATATATCTTCATAGTATTGTTTAATGCACAGTAGGACATAATTTTGTTACTCTACTAAGGGGTTTTATATAAAAATATAAAAATTTTTAAACTATATCTTACATATTTAACAAAAAATTGTATTGTACATAAGGATAGGTACAATCTTAATAGTTAAAAAGATGCTATATGTTAGCCAGAGATGCGGTTTATTTGAAATAAACGTATTTATACCACATGGACGAATAAATATATAGGGCCTGTTCGTAAATGCATCACTGCACTGCATATGATGCACGTTCGTAAATGCAAAAAGTGGCAGCACTGCAAATGTCGTCTGTTCGTAAATGCATCACTGAAGTATATTATGCGCAAATAAAAGCAAAAAACTAATAATAAAAATGGCTGATGCAATGAACGTCTTTTCCTGTTTAATAAGTTTAATAAAATAAAATTAAATTTAGTTTTTTTTTCTTTAATCTTCTTTTTTTAGTATGTTACACAAATTTTTATCATTTTTATATCATCAAATCGAGTTTATTATCAATTTTTCTATTTTCACAGTATTTCTTCGTTCGTTAATGCAAACACTAAAATGAGCAAAACAAAGCATACGCAACAGCTGATTAGCAGTGGCAGTGCAGAATAATCATATTGTGCAGAGCACTGATGCATTTACGAACAGGCCCATATATATATATAAATTTAAATTGAACATAAATTAATTATGTTATATAGGAGGAATACAAAATGTAGATTTATTGCCTAGAATTTTTAAGATTACAGGAGCTTAAAAATGTGAATTTTCTATGCACCACTAGGTGACAAAAGCAAAAGGAGAATACATTCATAGAAGACAAATCACCAACAGGATGTTGGTTGAGTGTGGTAAAGTTAAAATCTTATTAAATGTTTGAAGAAAATTTAGTTGCTTTTGCTAAAAAGGATCTTTGAACATTCACATATCCTTAAATATATTATCAACCCATATTAAAAAGTACTAAAAGCTACTCTTTTATCTAAAATTATTTTGACTTGATAAATGTAACACAGAAGAATAAGTTCTTGAACAAATGATGGCGTTAAATTTACTTGAACTGACAAATTTTAGGTTTACTAAAATATTTTAACATTTCAAAATTTCGACAATGAATAAGAATTAAATAGGAGATTCAAACATAAAACATCAGTTCCTAGACAAGATATTACCATCTTACTTTCCTACATATTCAAAAAATAAGTATTTGTAATATATATTATATGCAATACAAAATCGGCCCTTTAAAATAATTATTCCTATGAAAAGCATTGCAGAGCAAAAAAATATTTTTTTCTTTCCTTTTCTGTTCTTTTTGCAAGAAATATTCTATGATAGTGTTTGTTAATATTTAATTTCATTAAGCATTATAACAAAAAAATTAGTTAATTCATAGCAATCCAACAACAAGGTAATAATGATTATTATTGGGCTAAAAAGAACATGTTTTATGTGATGAGAGTAGTTTATATTAACTCTAATTTCTCTGAACTTGATAAGGCATAAGTATTTTGGATTTTATTATTTTACATCAACTATTCTTCACATCTCTGATATTAGCTATATAAATAACATTACATACATCATTTGCAAAACGTGAAACATTTACCAAATTTATTTTTTGTTAATCTTAGCATAAAAATATCTTGTAATAATTAATTTTTCTACATTAAATGCAAACTTAACTATATACTACATGATTTGAAACAAATTTTTTTCACAAGCACCACTGCATTACAATTTAAAAATAAAACTTTATATAATGCGAATTTTTTAATATTTTTAATGTTTTGTCTTAATATTTATATATTTGTTAAAATCTGACTTATTAAACAATGCTTGGATTAAGAATTTGTGCTATACTAGCATAGTAGCCGAAAGTAAATCCGCACAGTCCAAAGATTAGAATACCAATGTCCTTCCACAAAACCCAATTGTGGTGACCAAAACCGACAGGCCAAAACGTTATTATTTCGATAATTGGAGGTGCTATAAGAGCTAATGCTGAGCTGCTAATTGCACCCACAAGTGAAATAATGGGTCCCAAGTTTGGAATACAGGCGGCTAGGATAACTGAAAACATTAAATTTAAAATTTATTTTATCATAATATTATATTTAAACCGTTTTTCTTACAAGTAAATGTAGTCAAAACTATACGCAAAGTGGTAGAGGCTAAATCTTTGCCTCTTGTTGTTTCAAATTGTCTTTGCACGAATGGTTCCACAATATTAACAGGCACATAAAATTGAAGTGAGTATGAAAGAAAAATGGCTACCGCCATAGCCATTCGAACAAGTTGAGACAGACTTGAGTAATATTCAGAAAAATTTATATTAAATAAAATAATTATCTAAAACATATTTTCTTACGTACATATTCTCCTGTGGTAAGTTTAATGTAATGCTTCCTTTTACATCTTCCCCATATTTTAGGTATCCAAAGAAACCCACTGAAGTATATAAACAAGCAACGATTACCATTCCAGTGTTAAGAACTCCTGTTGATCCTCCAAAATCTTCAGGGGTCTTCATATTATTTTCTAAGGGAAGAACAACTCCGATACCTTCGAATGCGTAAATAGCTGTTCCAAAATACAGTGGTAATGTAGACCAAGATGCTATTGGCTTAACTGTGTCTGCATGCGGTAGATCTTGAAGCATATAGAAGAATGTTATTGCCAAACCCGCTACTGTTAAAAGTGCGGCATATAAAGAAACTGGCGTTAAATATTTAAGATTTTTCACCAAATTTAATACAATCATTGGAATAAGAATAACCATTAAATATATGTGCACATCCAATTTTCGCAAATAATGATCAACGACTTCTTTAATATTTAGTGCCACAAAGAGAAAGTAAACGCAACAAAATCCCATTTGAGTAATAAAAAGAAATGCTGTAATGACTCTCCTAAAAATAAAGCATATTTTAAGCAAGGAAATGTAAGTATTTATAAGCATTTTTTATTTTTATATTTAATTAATTGACATTGTACCCACATCTTGTACTTGTAAGATGTTGAGCAAAATTTAGTTGAGTTTAGCTAAATTTCTTATACAAAACAAATTCTACTTTGTCAAAATACTACTACGATAAAATATTAACAAAATGAATAAATAAACGAGTAACAATGCTATATTCGGCTATGCTGAATCTTATATAACCTTCACCATATATATAAATCTAGTTAAGTGAATAAACTCCAATAAAAAAAAAAAAAATATTGGGGTGACAGAGAATTAACAAATAAGAAATAAGAACATAATGTACAACAAACTTTATAATTATTTTTGTTTTTATTTCGGTTAATTTATAAACGAAATGATACAAAAATAATGCAAATGTGGAAATTCAAAACTTAACTAAAAATTTGTCCATTAAATATTTATAAGTCAGCAGGTCCTGCGTGTGCATAAAAATAGAGCCAACAAATTTAGTAACCTAAAATAAATTTTTTTGTTTACTGACTGTTTTTCTGATTAATTTTTATTACTTTACCTTAGTACTTCGTGGAATAACCCTTATTTTTTACAACGTCTGAGCATCGTTTTGACATTGAGTCTACAAGTTTTTGCAGGTTTCAGCAATAATATTTTTCCACGCATCCTGAATTAAAGTCCAAAGATTTCTTCCTCGAAGAAACATTTTTACTATTTGCCATAAGTTCTCCATAGGATTTCAGTCTGGGGACTGTGCCTGCCAACTTAAAACCTTGACGTTATGTTCTTCAAACCAGTCTTTTGCCCGCTTCGATGTGTGTTTTGGGTCATTGTCTTGTTGATACACCCATCGAAGCGGCATTTTTTATTCGGCATAAGGCATCGTAGTGTCATTAAGAATATTTGTATAATAATCGGCATCTTTTCTACCCTCAATCCGAAATACAGGCCTATGGTATATGGCCTTTACGAAAAACATCCCCATACCATTATATTTTTTGTGGTATATTGTGAACGGATTTTGATGTTGGGTGGTCTTCGTACAGGAAGGTTTCTTCGTCTAAATTAAACAAATTCACTTTCTTTTCGTCAGACATTAAAATATTTCTCCATTTGCTTACATGCCAATCTACATGATTTTGGGAAAATTCTTACCTTTGGTGGTTGAAAATGGATATTGTAGAAATTACACACGAAATTACAAACTTAGATATACCCTTATTATACATGTAGTGAAGGGTATAATATATTAGAGAAAATTAATGAGTATACAGATAGTCTAAACATGTATTTGTTTTTTGAAGTAAAACAACTGATATTTTAATACGAGGGCTGCTATATATATTTCTGGCCTGGCAACACTGAGTGCTGCCAAGTGCAATCTGACATTTCCATTGGAAAGTTTGCCATTTTTAAGCATAATCGTACTCAAAACGTTTTGACGTACGACCATTATTTTTGTTGTTACAGTGACTTGAAAAAATTAATATAGAAAAAAAATGGAATTAACTCGTGAACATTTTCGTGCCATCATTTTTCAGAACTTTCGACGTGGACTATCACGACAAGAGCGCATTGATGAATTTAAATCTTTGTATGGCGATGAAGCACCATCCTATAGCACTGTGAAAAATTGGTATAATGAATTTAATCGTGGCCGAAGCTCGCTAAAAGACGAATTCCGTGAAGGTCGTCCAAAAACGGCTGTTGTGCCAGAGAACATTGATGCCGTGCGTGAACTCATAATGCAAGATCGACATGCGACATACCGAGAGATAGAGACATCCTTGGACATTACTTCCACCAGCATACATTCGATACTGCGTAAACACCTGGCCGTAAAAAAAGTTTGTTCTCGTTGGATCCTGCACAATTTGAAAGTCGCTCAAAAAAGGCTCGTGTCGATTGGTGCAAAAAAATGTTGCAAAAATACGATTGCGGTGCTTCAAAAGACGTTTATAAGATCGTCACAGGTGGCGAATTATGGATCTATGCGTATGAGCCCGAAACGAAACAACAATCGACCGTGTGGGTCTTCAAAGACGAGCAAAATCCAACGAAAGTTATTCGTGAGAGAAGCACTTCGAAGCAAATGGTCGGCTGTTTCTTTGGCAAAACTGGTCATGTGGGGACTCTTCCGCTTGAGCAACGTAGGACGGTCACTTTTGAGTGGTACACTACAATTTGTTTGCCTGAAGTCATCGGAGAAATTCGAAAAACCAACAAGAGAAGACGAATCATTGTTCACCATGACAATGCGAGCGCTCACACATCGGCTCAAACCAGAGCATTTTTGAACGGCCAAAACGTCGTACAGCAGTACAGCCCTGACTTGGCACCTAATGACTTCTTCTTGTTTCCGCACACCAAAAAAAAAAAAATGCGTGGTCAACGATTTACGTCGCCAGAAGAAGCTGTTGAAGTGTTCAAAAACCATGTTTTAGAGGTGTCTCAATCGGAGTGGAAAAAGTGCTTCGACAACTGTTTTGAGCCCATGCAAAAGTGTATATATCATGCTGGAGAATACTTTGAAAAACAATAAAACCATTTTTGATCATAAAAATTCGCCTTTTCACTATTAGGCCAGAAATATATAGAGCAGCCCTCGTACAATAAACCGTTTTATTAAATATTGCTTTTTTCCTTCGCTTGTTTTTTATACTTTTTTCAATTTAAAAATAAAAGTTTTCTTCGTTTCTTTTTGTTTTTTTTAAGAAAATGTATTTCCATGTCTCCACAATATCCCCTTTTTAACCGATTTTTGCTAATATGATAGATTATGCTTACAGATTGGTTCCGTTTAAAAACAGTTCATAATCTTAAAAATTAAAGGGTGTCCCCATACAACATACATATTTTTTACGTGTATTATGAACTGTAATGGGCACTCCTGTAAAATTTAAAATTACTGCGTATTACTATGGCTTCCAATAACAAAAAGCTATACAAAATTAACTCTAAAAATTAAAGGGTGCCCCCACAAATTATAAATTTACTTATATGGGCCTATCTTTTCAACTGTTATAGGCAAACGCTTGCAAATTGGACAGAATGTCGATTGCTATGGCCGTTATAGTAACAAGTTTTAATATTAAAAATTATAAATTAAAGGGTGCGCCAATAGTTCATTTAATTTGTAACATATTAATTTGTATATGGCCATACTTTTTAATAGTTGTAGACAGACGCTTGAAATTTACAACGAACCTGAATTGCGAAGTCCGCTGTAACAACAAGTATAAAATTTGGATTTGGAACTTGAAGGGTGTCGCAATAGTTGATGTAATTGCAAGTATGTGGCCGAACTTTTGAACCGTTATAGACAGAACGCTGAAACATAAAAGGGACCTGTATTGCTAAGCCCGTTATCAAGCGGGTTTATAATTTGAATTTAAAAATTAAAGAGTGTCCCATAATAGATGTAGATTCACTTACATGGGCCTATCTTTTGAACCGTTATAGACAAACGCTTGCAAATTGGACAGAATGTCGATTGCTATGGCCGTTATAGTAACAAGTTTTAATATTAAAAATTATAAATTAAAGGGTGCGCCAATAGTTCATTTAATTTGATGTATATGGCCATACTTTTTAATAGTTGTAGACAGACGCTTGAAATTTACAACGAACCTGAATTGCGAAGTCCGCTGTAACAACAAGTATAAAATTTGGATTTGGAACTTGAAGGGTGTCGCAATAGTTGATGCAATTGCAAGTATGTGGCCGAACTTTTGAACCGTTATAGACAGAACGCTGAAACATAAAAGGGACCTGTATTGCTAAGCCCGTTATCAAGCGGGTTTATAATTTGAATTTAAAAATTAAAGAGTGTCCCATAATAGATGTAGATTCACTTACATGGGCCTATCTTTTGAACCGTTATAGACAAACGCTTGCAAATTGGACAGAATGTCGATTGCTATGGCCGTTATAGTAACACATTTTAATATTAAAAATTATAAATTAAAGGGTGCGCCAATAGTTCATTTAATTTGATCTATGTGGACATACTTTTGAACAGTTGTAGACAGACGCTTGAAATTTCAACGAACCTGTAATTGCTGTAATTTGATGTATGTTGCCAAACTTTTGAACAAGTATAAATCTTGGAGGTAGATTATAAAGGTGTCCCAATAGTTAATATAGTCTAATTAATTTGGCCATACTCTTGAACCGTTATATGCAGACAGAAGAAGTCTGTTTTGAAGTCGGTTTGTTTTTCAAGATTTATTTAGATACAGCACATAATTGAAAACTTAACACTATTCATAGTTTAATTACTATTTTCAATAAAATCATTAGAAATAGTTTTTCATTTGTTTTGAGGTAAAGAAATTAATTTTGTTCTTAGGTACTTAAAAGGGTCCTCGATAAGGAGGTTCAAGTGTTGGATGAATATTTTCAGTTCGAAAGAAAACACGAGTTGAATCTTCTAAGTGATATTATATAAAGGGCTTATCAATTAATGATTTTTCCCATAAGTTGGTTTAAGGAGTCTGAATCTATTTCTAGTGTTGTTTATAAAATTATGATATGATAGTTTTAGACAAGACTTTGTAAAGAATTGACCTGGTATGATAATCGGTATTCCATAAACTAACTCAGCGCTTGAAAAACCAATGTCCTTTTTTAAAGTTGTCCTTAACCCAGATTTTGTTGTGAGTGGCATCTTATTACCGTCTTTAAACTTCTAATAAAACGTTCTATTATCCCGTTGGAGGAGGGATAGTAAGGAATAGTTTTAATATGTTTAAAGCCAAGAAGTATTGACAGTTCTTTAAACATACTACATTCAAATTGTTTACCCTGATCAGAAGTAACTTTTAAGGGAACTCCAAGTAAACAAATCCAACTCTCGTAAAGAGCATTTTCAATAGTACGGCAAACAAAAAAAAAAAAAAAGCTTTTGAGTTGGAAGAACAACAATGGCAGAGTTCAGCAAATTAATTAATTAGCACTTGTTGGATGTAGCCTAGGCAAATAGTTTTCATAGGACAAGATTTTAGGCTATGTACTTATGTAAGTTGTCACAAAGCCGACAAAAACTACAGAAAATACGCGAAACCTTTCCTTATTAGTTAGTAATTATAAAATATTATTTAAACGAAAATTTTTTATATTTTGTGTATGTATTTTAAGTGTTCTTATTTAAAAAAAAAGTCAGATAGTAGCTGCAAAACACACGCTTACTCAGACAAGATTGCCATATTTCTTAATCAATTAACATTGATCCGGACGAAATGTGATTTCAACAAGATGGCGCTATGTGCCGTACGGCGACAGCAACCATCGAATTATTGAAATCAAAATTTGGCGATAGGTCGATTTCGAGAAATTGACCTGTCAATTAGACTCCAAGGTCGTGCGATTTGGATCATCGATCATTTCCTGTGGGGCCACGTGAAGTCTCTGGTTTATGCTGATAAACCAGCAACAGTTGATGCTTTAAAGGCTAAGATTGTTCGTCTTATTCGTGACATACGGCCAGCTGTACTTGAAAAAGTGACCCAAAGTTGGACATCCAGAATGCGCTTCGTCGTTAGCAGCCGCGGTGGCCATATGCCTAAAATCATTTTTAAATACTATTGCCATGTTCTGATCTTTCGTATAAAAAATTCATTAAAATTTATTTTTTGTGTTATTTTTATCAATTTAAGTTTCTATCCGGCTTAAAAAACTCCCGAGATTTGTAAATATATTAAAACATTTCGTAACTGTTAATATTTTTTCTCGTGCTAAAACTGGTAAAACAAAGAACATACATATTTAAAATTTTTTATTTAATACTTTAACTGTATAAAATTAAAAAAAATGTTTATATTAGAAATAAAATAGAACATATTAATTTTAATTTGTGTATAATTTTATTGTCATTTTAAAGTTTATTTTAAGTAATTTTCATCATTTCATTTCACTATGTGCTTGCCATTTTTCTAGCGATTTCTACTTTCATCACAAGTTTTAAGCGATTTGCAATTGTGAGTGTTACGCTTGTTTTTTTTATTAAAAAAATTAAATGAGGAGTATGCGTCAAAATTGTTTTTACTAAATTAAAAGTGGATATATCTTCATAGTATTGTTTAATGCACAGTAGGACATAATTTTGTTACTCTACTAAGGGGTTTTATATAAAAATATAAAAATTTTTAAACTATATCTTACATATTTAACAAAAAATTGTATTGTACATAAGGATAGGTACAATCTTAATAGTTAAAAAGATGCTATATGTTAGCCAGAGATGCGGTTTATTTGAAATAAACGTATTTATACCACATGGACGAATAAATATATAGGGCCTGTTCGTAAATGCATCACTGCACTGCATATGATGCACGTTCGTAAATGCAAAAAGTGGCAGCACTGCAAATGTCGTCTGTTCGTAAATGCATCACTGAAGTATATTATGCGCAAATAAAAGCAAAAAACTAATAATAAAAATGGCTGATGCAATGAACGTCTTTTCCTGTTTAATAAGTTTAATAAAATAAAATTAAATTTAGTTTTTTTTTCTTTAATCTTCTTTTTTTAGTATGTTACACAAATTTTTATCATTTTTATATCATCAAATCGAGTTTATTATCAATTTTTCTATTTTCACAGTATTTCTTCGTTCGTTAATGCAAACACTAAAATGAGCAAAACAAAGCATACGCAACAGCTGATTAGCAGTGGCAGTGCAGAATAATCATATTGTGCAGAGCACTGATGCATTTACGAACAGGCCCATATATATACATATATATAAATTTAAATTGAACATAAATTAATTATGTTATATAGGAGGAATACAAAATGTAGATTTATTGCCTAGAATTTTTAAGATTACAGGAGCTTAAAAATGTGAATTTTCTATGCACCACTAGGTGACAAAAGCAAAAGGAGAATACATTCATAGAAGACAAATCACCAACAGGATGTTGGTTGAGTGTGGTAAAGTTAAAATCTTATTAAATGTTTGAAGAAAATTTAGTTGCTTTTGCTAAAAAGGATCTTTGAACATTCACATATCCTTAAATATATTATCAACCCATATTAAAAAGTACTAAAAGCTACTCTTTTATCTAAAATTATTTTGACTTGATAAATGTAACACAGAAGAATAAGTTCTTGAACAAATGATGGCGTTAAATTTACTTGAACTGACAAATTTTAGGTTTACTAAAATATTTTAACATTTCAAAATTTCGACAATGAATAAGAATTAAATAGGAGATTCAAACATAAAACATCAGTTCCTAGACAAGATATTACCATCTTACTTTCCTACATATTCAAAAAATAAGTATTTGTAATATATATTATATGCAATACAAAATCGGCCCTTTAAAATAATTATTCCTATGAAAAGCATTGCAGAGCAAAAAAATATTTTTTTCTTTCCTTTTCTGTTCTTTTTGCAAGAAATATTCTATGATAGTGTTTGTTAATATTTAATTTCATTAAGCATTATAACAAAAAAATTAGTTAATTCATAGCAATCCAACAACAAGGTAATAATGATTATTATTGGGCTAAAAAGAACATGTTTTATGTGATGAGAGTAGTTTATATTAACTCTAATTTCTCTGAACTTGATAAGGCATAAGTATTTTGGATTTTATTATTTTACATCAACTATTCTTCACATCTCTGATATTAGCTATATAAATAACATTACATACATCATTTGCAAAACGTGAAACATTTACCAAATTTATTTTTTGTTAATCTTAGCATAAAAATATCTTGTAATAATTAATTTTTCTACATTAAATGCAAACTTAACTATATACTACATGATTTGAAACAAATTTTTTTCACAAGCACCACTGCATTACAATTTAAAAATAAAACTTTATATAATGCGAATTTTTTAATATTTTTAATGTTTTGTCTTAATATTTATATATTTGTTAAAATCTGACTTATTAAACAATGCTTGGATTAAGAATTTGTGCTATACTAGCATAGGAGCCGAAAGTAAATCCGCACAGTCCAAAGATTAGAATACCAATGTCCTTCCACAAAACCCAATTGTGGTGACCAAAACCGACAGGCCAAAACGTTATTATTTCGATAATTGGAGGTGCTATAAGAGCTAATGCTGAGCTGCTAATTGCACCCACAAGTGAAATAATGGGTCCCAAGTTTGGAATACAGGCGGCTAGGATAACTGAAAACATTAAATTTAAAATTTATTTTATCATAATATTATATTTAAACCGTTTTTCTTACAAGTAAATGTAGCCAAAACTATACGCAAAGTGGTAGAGGCTAAATCTTTGCCTCTTGTTGTTTCAAATTGTCTTTGCACGAATGGTTCCACAATATTAACAGGCACATAAAATTGAAGTGAGTATGAAAGAAAAATGGCTACCGCCATAGCCATTCGAACAAGTTGAGACAGACTTGAGTAATATTCGGAAAAATTTATATTAAATAAAATAATTATCTAAAACATATTTTCTTACGTACATATTCTCCTGTGGTAAGTTTAATGTAATGCTTCCTTTTACATCTTCCCCATATTTTAGGTATCCAAAGAAACCCACTGAAGTATATAAACAAGCAACGATTACCATTCCAGTGTTAAGAACTCCTGTTGATCCTCCAAAATCTTCAGGGGTCTTCATATTATTTTCTAAGGGAAGAACAACTCCGATACCTTCGAATGCGTAAATAGCTGTTCCAAAATACAGTGGTAATGTAGACCAAGATGCTATTGGCTTAACTGTGTCTGCATGCGGTAGATCTTGAAGCATATAGAAGAATGATATTGCCAAACCCGCTACTGTTAAAAGTGCGGCAAATAAAGAAACTGGCGTTAAATATTTAAGATTTTTCACCAAATTTAATACAATCATTGGAATAAGAATAACCATTAAATATATGTGCACATCCAATTTTCGAAAATAATGATCAACGACTTCTTTAATATTTAGTGCCACAAAGAGAAAGTAAACGCAACAAAATCCCATTTGAGTAATAAAAAGAAATGCTGTAATGACTCTCCTAAAAATAAAACATATTTTAAGCAAGGAAATGTAAGTATTTATAAGCATTTTTTATTTTTATATTTAATTAATTGGCATTGTACCCACATCTTGTACTTGTAAGATGTTGAGCAAAATTTAGTTGAGTTTAGCTAAATTTCTTATACAAAACAAATTCTACTTTGTCAAAATACTACTTCGATAAAATATTAACAAAATGAATAAATAAACGAGTAACAATGCTATATTCGGCTATGCTGAATCTTATATAACCTTCACCATATATATAAATCTAGTTAAGTGAATAAACTCCAATAAAAAAAAAAAAAATATTGGGGTGACAGAGAATTAACAAATAAGAAACATAATGTACAACAAACTTTATAATTATTTTTGTTTTTATTTCGGTTAATTTATAAACTAAATGATACAAAAATAATGCAAATGTGGAAATTCAAAACTTAACTAAAAATTTGTCCTTTAAATATTTATAAGTCACCAGGTCCTGCCTGTGCATAAAAATAGAGCCAACAAATTTAGTAACCTAAAATAAATTTTTTTGTTTACTGACTGTTTTTCTGATTAATTTTTATTACTTTACCTTAGTACTTCGTGGAATAACCCTTATTTTTTACAACATCTGAGCATCGTTTTGACATTGAGTCTGCAAGTTTTTGCAGGTTTCAGCAATAATATTTTTCCACGCATCCTGAATTAAAGTCCAAAGATTTCTTCCTCGAAGAAACATTTTTACTATTTGCCATAAGTTCTCCATAGGATTTCAGTCTGGGGACTGTGCCTGCCAACTTAAAACCTTGACGTTATGTTCTTCAAACCAGTCTTTTGCCCGCTTCGATGTGTGTTTTGGGTCATTGTCTTGTTGATACACCCATCGAAGCGGCATTTTTTATTCGGCATAAGGCATCGTAGTGTCATTAAGAATATTTGTATAATAAGCGGCATCTTTTCTACCCTCAATCCGAAATAGAGGCCTATGGTATATGGCCTTTACGAAAAACATCCCCATACCATTATATTTTTTGTGGTGCATTGTGAACGGATTTTGATGTTGGGTGGTCTTCGTACAGGAAGGTTTCTTCGTCTAAATTAAACAAATTCACTTTCTTTTCGTCAGACATTAAAATATTTCTCCATTTGCTTACATGCCAATCTACATGATTTTGGGAAAATTCTTACCTTTGGTGGTTGAAAATGGATATTGTAGAAATTACACACGGAATTACAAACTTAGATATACCCTTATACATGTAGTGAAGGGTATAATATATTAGAGAAAATTAATGAGTATACAGATAGTCTAAACATGTATTTGTTTTTTGAAGTAAAACAACTGATATTTTAGTACAATAAACCGTTTTATTAAATATTGCTTTTTTCCTTCGCTTGTTTTTTATACTTTTTTCAATTTAAAAATAAAAGTTTTCTTCGTTTCTTTTTGGGTTTTTAAGAAAATGTATTTCCATGTCTCCACAATATCCCCTTTTTAACCGATTTTTGCTAATATGCTTACAGATTGGTCCCGTTTAAAAACAGTTCATAATCTTAAAAATTAAAGGGTGTCCCCATACAACATACATATTTTTTACGTGTATTATGAACTGTAATGGGCACTCCTGTAAAATTTAAAATGACTGCGTATTACTATGGCTTCCAATAACAAAAAGCTATACAAAATTAACTCTAAAAATTGAAGGGTGCCCCCACAAATAAATTTACTTATATGGGCCTATCTTTTCAACTGTTATAGGCAAACGCTTGCAAATTGGACAGAATGTCGATTGCTATGGCCGTTATAGTAACAAGTTTTAATATTAAAAATTATAAATTAAAGGGTGCGCCAAAAGTTCATTTAATTTGATGTATATGGCCATACTTTTTAATAGTTGTAGACAGACGCTTGAAATTTACAACGAACCTGAATTGCGAAGTCCGCTGTAACAACAAGTATAAAATTTGGATTTGGAACTTGAAGGGTGTCGCGATAGTTGATGTAATTACAAATATGTGGCCAAACTTTTGAACCGTTATAGACAGAACGCTGAAACATAAAAGGGACCTGTATTGCTAAGCCCGTTATCAAGCGGGTTTATAATTTGCATTTAAAAATTAAAGAGTGTCCCATAATGGATGTAGATTCACTTACATGGACTTTCTTTTGAACCGTTATAGACAAACGATTGCAAATTGGACAGAATGTCGATTGCTATGGCCGTTATCGTATTATGTCGATATGTTGAAATAAAGAGCAAAACGCATGTGTTTGGTTTCTTGCTTTTTTATTGACTGCTTCTTTTAATATAGTATTTACATGTTTTTGTGGTACGCATTAGTAAGTGAGAATAGAGCGAATGTGTGGAATGTAAGCCACCTGCACATGATAAAAAGCTACAATTGCATACAGGGCTTTAGATGCTTTCTTGAATTATTATTAAACTTATTTAGGTATATACATACATTTCTCTACATCTCCCCTTTTTAAATATAATAACTATTATCATTATGACATTTTGATAATTTTCTTGTACAAAATATTACATTTTTTTCTTTAACAATGCAAGAAATAGAATTAAGACAATTTATTCAATTATTACACATGTGTTCTTTTTCTTAGGGAGCACAATAACGTAAAAATGTAAAATTAAAAATAAAACAAAGATATACATATGTAAATAAATTCATTAGAATTTACTTCTGTTTTTTATGCATTTTACACTCAAAAAACGCAGCATATTTATATATTTAATTCATGAAAATGTTGCATAAAAGGTTTATATAGTGTGTAAAATAGGTAAATTTAAAATATATGGCCTTATTTGACCTTATATGCGCTTTCGAAAATGATATGAATTTCTTCTTAAGTTTTTACCATTCTGTTCTATTATATAGGATCGAGGCGTATTGTGTTTTTCTATAACTATGGCAGGAAGCCATTTTTTCTCATCTTTTACCCATACCTTTTCTACTTTTTCAAACGCTTGTTAAACTGTTGCATTTTTGTCATAATAGAATTTATTAGTTAAATTATTACGGTTCAAAACTGGTAATATTTTATTACTGCTCCGATTATTCCTATAAAATTTCAACTTTCCAGGAACCAGGGTTCAAGTTTGCCTACCAAATAATAACTGAGTTGGTGCCAAATTCGAATTTTTAATCGGAGTATTTCGATATTCGAGCAACGCGTGCCAGAAATTGCTTTTTTCATCGTTGCACTTCTTAATTGTTTCGCAATTTGAACCATTCGTTCGGCAAACCCGTTAGATTTTGGGTAGTGTGGACTTACTGTTGTAACTTTGATATCTAACGTTTTCGCCCATTGCCTAAACTCAAAAGATCCGAATGGAACATTATCTGCTACGATTTCTAAAGGATACCCATGTATAGAAAAAATTATATTAAGTTTTTCGATTACAGCCTTAGCTGTCTTTTTTGTCAAATGTACTACGTCCAAATACTTAGAAAAATAATCGCCTATAACTAAATAATCTTTGCCATTTACTTCCATAATATCCATGCCAATTTTATGATAAGGCGATGCTGGTATCTTGTGATTTAATAGAGGTTCTTTTGTGTTAGCTGACCTTTGCTTTTGACATATTTTACATTTAGCTACTAATACTTCTATATCATGATCCATTGATGGCCAGTACAAAAGTTCTTTTGCTCTCATTTTAGTCTTTTCAATTCATAAGTGTGGCTTGTGTAATTGTTCTAACAATAAATGTTGAAGAGATCTAGGAATAAAAATTCTATCATCAAAAAATACAAGCCCATCATCACAGTATAAATTCATTTTCTTACTCCACAGAAACTTAGCATTACTTTCTACTTTAGTTTTGTCATTAGGCCATCCGTTTTCACAATATTTCAAAACATTTTTTAAAATGTTATCTTTGCTAGTCTCTTCTTTAAACAACTTTTTCTTTTCATCACTCACATTGATTGTGTGTACCATTTCATTCAATCCCTTTATTTCAACATCATTATTAATTTTTGAATAGCTTCTTGACAACCAATCTGCTAAGTACATGTATTTACCCGGTAAATAGGTAAAATGCAAATTATATTTTTCTAGTTTTAGTTTCATTCTCTGTAGTTTCGCAGATGGTATTTTTTGATAGTCTTTTTTCATTATCCCTAGTAATGGTTTATGGTCGGTTATGATTTCTACTAAATGTCCGTAAATGTAATTATGGAATTTTTGACATGCGAACACTACAGCTAACATTTCTTTTTCTATCTGTGCATATCTGGTTTTAGCATCAGTTAGACTACGTGAAGCAAAACATACTGGTCTTCCATTTTGCATCAACGCACATCCTAAGCCGTCTTTTGATGCATCTGTTTGCAAAACAATTTTCCCAGCTTTATCAAACGGTTTTAAATCTGGTGCATTTAGAAGCATTTTTTTTAAAATCTTCTAAACATTTATCATGAACCGACAGCCATTGAAATTCTACTGAATTTTTTAACAAATCTCTGATTGGTTTGATTATACTTGAAAGATTTGGTACGTATTCTCGTAAATAATTCATAAAACCTAAAAGCTTTTGAACATCTTTCTTACATTTTGGAGGTCCTAAATCTTCAATACCTTTCAGTCTACTTTTATCACATTCGATTCCCTTGCTTGAAATTCTATGTCCTAAAAATATTACCTCTTTTTGTTTCCATTGAAGTTTTTCCCAATTAAATTTGACATTTTTTTCTTTAGCCCTTTCCATCACTACTTTAATTGTTTCATCATGTTCCTGCTCATTAGTTGCAGCAATGAGTATATCATCAATATATACTGTAACGTTTTTTATATTCCCAAAATTTTCTTCATTAATTTTTTGAAATGCTTCTGGTGCTATCTTAATGCCAAATGGCAAGCGTTTAAAACTGTAGCAACCAAAGGGTGTGCTAAACGTGCATAAACTTTTTGACCTTTCATCAAGGGCAATCTGATAGAAACCATCTTTAAGGTCTAATACTGTGAAAATTGATTTATTTATTAGATTCGTTTTGAGTCGTCTAGAGGTTGGAATTTCATAGTAATGATCCTTTATTGCTTTATTAAGTTCTTTCGGATTTATGCAAATTCTCAATTTTTTGTTTAGTTTTTCAACAATAACAATATTTGATATCCATCACAAGGGTTTTCACATTTTTCTATAATGTTCTTCTCGCATAAGTTATCTAGTTCGTGTTCCCTTAGAGCTAAAGGTATTCTAGTTGGCGGTTTTGAGCATGGTGTGACACCTTCTTTTAGTTCAATGGCAAAATTCTTTTTAAAACAACCTATGCCTTTAAAGAGTTCACAATATTCTTTTTTTAGCTCTTGTTTACTAATAATTTCAACCGAATATATGCGCTTAATTAAACCCAATTCTATACACGAATTTAAGCCTACAATAGGAATAGAGTTTTTATCTTTTACTACAAAAAATTTAATTCTTTCTGATTTTTGTTTTATTTTGCACAGTAAGTTCACTATACCCATCTGTTCTATCGCGGTACCATTAAAGGCTATCAAATTATCTGAACTTTTCTCAACTCTAATATTATTTAAATCTTTCAATATATCCAATGGCAAAATGTTAACCATAGCACTTGTGTCCAGTTTAAACTTTACAGTTTTATCTTGAATTTGTAGAGATTCATACCACGTGCCAGCATCATTTTCTTTTCTAATTGAATCTATATATAAACTTGAATTACTTGCACTACATATGTTTTTAGTTTGCACTTTTAATTCACCTATAGATTTTTTTTGCATACAGCAGAAAAATGATTTCTGCCTTTACATTGATTACACACTTTACCATATGCTGGGCATTTGCCCTTCAAATGCTTTTTACCACAAAAGTTACAATTTCTATAATTTTTAGAATTCTCTTGAAAACTGTACTTTTCATTAATTTTAGTTTTAAGATCATTAAAATTAGTTTTAAATTTTTCAGACTTCTTACTAACCACATTAATTTCTACTTCACCACTTCGCATAGTATTCATCTGTTTGTTAGTCACTTCAGCCGATCTCGCCATGTCAATTGCCATTTCCATTGTTAATTTAGGTGTATCCAACAGCTTTTTCTGCAACGCCTTGTCACTTGTTCCCAGTACAATTCTATCACGCACCATCCTATCGTCATTATCAAAGCTGCATCGTCGCACTATTTTCTTAATATCCATTAAGAAATCATCAAAAGGTTCACCATGTGCTTGACATCGATTATGAAAAACGAAACTATCATATACTTCGTTGCACTTTGGTTTGCAAAATTCTTCAAAGGCTTTTGTCACATCTTCATATTTCCCTTTAGCTGCCTCACTGAGATTAAAAGAATCATAAAGTTCTACAGCTTCCGGACCAATCGCATTCAAAAATATAGCCACTTTTACTACTTCAGCTTTCTTGTCCAATTCAATTGCAGTAGCAAAAATTTTAAAATTTTGCCAAAAAATTCTCCAATTCTCTGCTATATTTCCACTAATTTTTAGTTCTTCAACTTTCTTCACAAAATCCATATTTGTATTTTGTTTAATATAAACGTATTTGATGTTTTTTGGCGGCCTTCCACGTGGTCTTAGATGTACACGACTTGCATTCAATTTAGCTTTTCCCATATACTGTGTATATTAAAATCAAAAAAAATTAACTTTTATTTCATTGACTATTTTTTCACCGACTGCGCCATGTATTATGTCGATCTGTTGAAATAAAGAGCAAAACGCATGTGTCTGGTTTCTTGCTTATTTATTGACTGGCTTCTTTTAATATAGTATTTACATGTTTTTGTGGTACGCATTAGTAAGTGAGAATAGAGCGAATGTGTGGAATGTAAGCCAACTGCACATGAAAAAAGCTACAATTGCATACAGGGTTTTAGATGCTTTCTTGAATTATTAATAAACTTATTTAGGTATATACAGTACTGTTCGAAACCTAAGCAACTTTTTCCCACTAAGTAATAATAGACTCATATCTTTTCTTTAAATAAATTTATAGAAAATATTTTTTTATTTACTACTACACAATGTGTCTATAACCTAAAAATAACAACAAAAATTAAAATCCATTTCTTTGGAAGTTATGATAAAATAAAAACAAAATTAACTTAAAAATTGGCTGTTCAAAACTTAAGCAACTTTTAATATTTGCTATGATATCCTTTGTTTCTTACGACCTCAGCGCATCTTTTGGTCATAGATTCAATAAGATTCAATAGACTAGATGTTATTATAGCTTCCTACTCCGATTTTAGACAGTTCATCAACTCCTGTTTATTTTTAAAGCGTCGAGTTCCAACTCTCCGTTTTAAAATTTCAAAGAGGTTCTCTATGGGATTCAAGTCTGGCGATTGAGGTGACCAATGCAAAACTTGAACCCCATTAGCTGATAACCAATCCTTGACTAACTTCGATGAGTGTTTTGGGTCATTGTCATCTTGAAACACCCATCGAAGTGGCATTTCCCACTCAGCATAGTTAAGCATGTGAGTTGCTAAAATGTCTCTGTAAACAAAAGGGTCCATTTTTGTTTGAAGTTCTACAAATGGACCAACACCACTTGCCGAAAAACAAGTCCAAGCCATCACATTTCCACCCCCATGCTGTATTGTGGCTTTTGAGTACCGAGGATGTAGCCGCTTTCCTTTTGGTCTTCTCACGTGGCAAACTCCATCTGAATTTAGTAAGTTAAATTTAGATTCATCACCACACAAAACAGTTCTCCATTTGGATATAGTCCAATCCATATGTGCTCTAGCAAAATCCAACCTAAAACTACCGAAAAGCTGAGAAAATCAGAGACTACGTTGCAATCAATCAAACAAACTTTTTTTTAAATGCCTCTTAGTCAGCATAGGCTTTTTAGGAGGCATGAAGCTCCTTAAGTTTTGTTCCAATAAACGTTTTCTTACTGTGGAAGAACTAATCTGAAGTTCAAGCTCATTCACTATGTCTTTCGACGAAATAAATGGATTTTTTTAACTAGACGGAAAATTTTCTGGTCTGTTCGCTCAGAAGTTTTTCGAGGTCGCTTACCGCTATTGGCCTTGTCTACTTTCCCAGTAGCTTTATACTTTTTTATAAGTCGGGAAACTATTGATTTATTAATATTTGCTATAGCAATTTGGGGTTTACCGTTATTAAAAAGTTCAATAATCTTTAGCTTAAAAGCTGATCCATAACGTGTTCGCGTCATGGTTGCACTTCTAAAGAATTGGTACTACTTAAATGCATAAAATCAACCAAAATTATTTTTTTCAATAGCAATCATAACGGGACCAAAATTTTTGTTTTAGTTAATATTTCGGAACAAATGCAACAATGTAAAAGTTGCTTAGGTTTCGAACAGCGAATTTTTAAGTTAATTTTGTTTTTGTTTTATATTTTCTTCCAAAGACATAAAATGTATTTTTTGTTGTTATTATTAGTATGTAGACTATATGTATGATAATAAATAAAAAGGAAATTTTTCAATAATCTATTTAAAGAGCACATATACGACCATGAGTATTTACTGGGAAAAAGTTGCTTAGGTTTCGAACAGTACTGTACATACATTTCTCTACAGTTATAGTAACACATTTTAATATTAAAAATTATAAATTAAAGGGTGCGCCAATAGTTCATTTAATTTGATCTATATTGACATACTTTTGAACAGTTGTAGACAGACGCTTGAAATTTCAACGAACCTGTAATTGCTGTAATTTGATGTATGTTGCCAAACTTTTTAACAAGTATAAAGCTTGGAGGTAGATTATAAAGATGTACCAATAGTTAATATAATCTAATTAATTTGGCCATACTCTTGAACCGTTATATGCAGACAGATGAAGTCTGTTTTGAAGTCCGTTTTTTTTCAAGATTTATTTAGATACAGCACATAATTGAAAACTTAACACTATTCATAGTTTAATTACTATTTTCAATAAAATCATTAGAAATAGTTTTTCATTTGTTTTGAGGTAAAGAAATTAATTTTGTTCTTAGGTACTTAAAAGGGTCCTCGATAAGGAGGTTCAAGTGTTGGATGAATATTTTCAGTTCGAAAGAAAACATGAGTTGAATCTTCTAAGTGATATTATATAAAGGGCTTATCAATTAATGATTTTTCCCAAAAGTTGGTTTAAGGAGTCTGAATCTATTTCTAGTGTTGTTTATAAAATTATGATATGATAATCGGTATTCCATAAACTAACTCAGCGCTTGAAAAGCAATGTCCTTTTTTAAAGTTGTCCTTAACCCAGATTTTGTTGTGAGTGGCATCTTATTACAGTCTTTAAACTTCTAATAAAACGTTCTATTATCCCGTTGGAGGAGGGATAGTAAGGAATAGTTTTAATATGTTTAAAGCCAAGAAGTATTGACAGTTCTTTAAACATACTACATTCAAAATGTTTACCCTGATCAGAAGTAACTTTTGAGGGAACTCCAAGTTTACAAATCCAATTCTCGTAAAGAGCTCCTGCTACAGATTCGGCGCTTATGTCTTTTTAAAGAAATACTTCTGGCCATCTTGAAAATCTGTTAAAGCAAGTAAGGCAATAACTATAATAATTACAAGGTGGTAATGGGCCCACTAAATCAATTTTAATATGATCGAAACGGCCGCCAGATTCTTAATATAACCCAACAGGAGACTTAGTGTGCTGCTTTCTGTCAATTTAAACAATTACTTTCCCATAAACGAACGTCCCTATTAATTCCGGGCCAAAAAACTTTTGCACGAATACCACGAATAAATCCAAGAAAAATTTGCGAAGGTGTAGTGTACGTACAATTTTCCGTATTAGTGGATATGGGTTCTTTTGTCCCTAATTCTTGAATATAATAATCATATTTATAAAATGTCTGTTTACTGTTTATGTTATCAGATGGTAAGTATGGTAATTTTCCATAAACTAACTCAAAAGGAGAGTATCCTGTATCTACATGTAAAGCGGTATTATAAAACTCATTAAAACCCCTTTGGTTTCGTTATATTGAACCGAACGTTTTATGGTGGTATGGTGTTGAAAATCCTTGTTTTATATTTAATAATAAACATATGTAACGCATAGTTTCATTTAAGAATTCAATTCCTCTGTCAGACCTGAGTAAATTGATCATATTTCAAAATAAATTGTTCAACTAATGTTTTTGCTGTTGGAAGTGCATCATTTGTTGACATTGGGTGTGCAACACCAAATTAAGTCAGCTCACATTGCATATTTAAAACATATCGGTATTTATTTGGAATTGTAACTGTTATTTGGTGTGCTTGTCAGTGTAAGTGGTTCTTTTATGTGTTTTTTTTTTGTTACATTTGTCACAGTGTGATAGAAATTTCTTTACCATTTTGGTCATATTTTTCCAAATATAGCGTTGTTTTAGTTTTATGATTGTTTTTCTTATTCCTTAGTGGCCTGCGTATTATGGAATTCGTCAATTAGTTTGCATTTCAAAATGTCATCTGATATTCTTTTTGGTGCATTGTATATAAGTATTTTTAGTTGAGAACTTTCGTTACTTGTCTTTTTTCTCCGTATGTTTCTTTAAATTCTCTTTTTGTATATTCCTTAAATATATAATCTTTATTTGAGAGCGTGTATTCTTTTATATTTGCTTTTTTCAATTTAGATAAAAAAATCAAAAATCTAGTTTATCTGAGTTATCGCTGAATCTTGCATTCATATTATTATTATATTTCGTATCTTTGGCTTGTAACTTCTTTATAGTAGAATCTTGTTTCAATGAATTATCGTTACATCTTCTACTCATATCATTCTTATTTTTAGTGCGTAATTTCTTCATGGTCGAAACTAGTTTCGATGAATTATCATCACGTCCTATGTGCACTATATTATTTTCAATATATATGTCGACTTCTTTTATGTTTTCTAAATTATTAAATTGCAATTTCTTCATACTTTTTATATCTCTTATAGATGAACATTGCCATAATTAAAGTTGATCAGGCTTTTGATTCCGATTCTTTTGTCTCATTATTTTTTTTATTTTATGGTTTGCCTCATTATTCTCATTTCTGTTAATTTTATCTTGCCTGTCCCTTGTAATCAGAATAAGTAAATGCGCAGCGCAGAGCAGCTCTTTTGCGCAATGAAAGAGCAACGCATTAAAACAAATTATTACCCTGAATCCTTACTTTTTATAACAAAACTTATTACACATTTTTATTAATGAGCCATTCATATGACCCTCGCTTGAATTTGCAAGGAACTCCATTACTTACCTATAATCCAAAACAAAATGCAATGGTAGACTCTAATTTTAACTAAAAAAAAAAAAAACTAAAATAATAACAATAAAAAATGTTATTATATTTGGTAACATGTAATATCTTTCCGTCCGTACACGCAATATTTTGCATTTTTCCATGTAATTTTTTTCCAACCACGAAGTTATTTTAATTTTCAAACGAACCACTGTTACTATCAAAAGGAGCACGAGCAAAAGAGCTTCTCTTTTGGCTCAATGCGCAGAGCAAAAGAGCCAAAAAGAAAATTGACTGCGCATGAAAAGAAGCAAGCGTAATGCGCATAAACGATTGGCTCTTTTTTTTCTGCTCTTTTTTAAGTTATGCGAGCCAATCTGAACCCTGCTTGTAATTACTAATATGTTCTTTTTTCATTTATTTCTATCGGTATCATCTGTTTTAGTACTTCTTAATTAATTTCTATTCTTGAAAGTGCTTATGCATTAGTGTTCATTTTTCCTTTCTTTATATAAGATAGAAAAATCATAATCGCTTAGAAGTTTTAGTACTTCTTAATTAATTTCTATTCTTGAAAGTGCTTATGCATTAGTGTTCATTTTTCCTTTCTTTATATAAGATAGAAAAATCATAATTGCAAGAGGTTCTTTTTTCTATCATTGGCTTATGTCATGTTTTTGTAGTGATTAACTTGCGTATAAAATTGGTAAATCTTGGCCTATTTCGCCTTGTGATAAAACTGCACCTAACGCATAGTTCGAAGCGTCAGTGGTTAGAATAAATGTTTTTCAAATTTTGAATATTGTAGTACGGGTGGATTAATTCATTTTTCCTTAAGTGTATCGAAAGCATTTTGGCAGTTTTCTGCTGATATAAATTTAGTTGATTTCTTTAATAGTCCGTTAAGTTCTTTGGCAATGTCTGCAAAATTTGGTATCAATTTTCTGTAATAGTTGCAAAATGCAACGAATCTTCTTGCTTAATCTGCGTTTTGTGGTGTTGGATTCTAGTCCTGAAAGTGCTATGGTTAGTATTCTTTAAAAACTATTAGAAGAAATTTTTAAACTAATAGGTAGTCGTTTGAATTGAAAATGTCCATTTGGTGTTGAAAATACTGTTAGTGGTCTAGATTCTTTGTCTAGTTCAATTTGATGGAAAGAGTTCGTCATGCTAAGTGTTGAGAACCATTTGGCTCTGCCTAGTTTGGCCAAATGTCTTCTAATTTTGGTTAAGAAAATTTATCTGGTGAAATGAAACGTAAGCTGGAGAGGAATCTGGCTGGAAAACAGTCTCTTACAGTTCACACGTGACCAAAGGCCAAAAAAAGAGTGCCTAAAATAATATAAGTCACTCCGGAAACAACACTGTGGGGATATGGGAGCAGGTATGGCATTATGAAAAAAGGGTTCAGCTCTTATATACAAACAAAAAAGGGAAAGTTGTGCCCATGACTGATATTAATGCAAATGTACGAAATACTGATCGTTAGCATTAACATTGCCGCCCGCCTAGCAGGATAAGTGCAATAAAATTCAATAAGTTAACTTGGTCTTTTCCAAAGTGTTGTTTCTAGAACGTTACAGAAATTCAGTAGTATAATTAAGACTAAAATATGTACATATTTATATAATTCGATATCATTGGTGTCTGCACAGTTACAATAAACATTTTAATAAAATTTTGGAAAAAAAGAAAAATTAAACAGAAAAATTAGTCCAAAAGTATAATTGCCCTATTCACAAGCCCCCTAGTACGTGCTAAGTGCTAACAAAATACAACGGTGCTAGCTGTGTTGTTGGTAATTTTCGTGCAAACATGCGATACAACACTTAGTACTTTTTTTCATATGTTTTTCAAACGTTGTATTTGTTTAAATGTTTTATGTTTAAATGAATTATTATTTTTGTGTTCATGTGTGAATTATATTAAATTAAATTGAATTAAAAGATAATTTTATTAGTTTTATTTATTTAATTTATTGATTTTACTGATTTATTAGAAAGTTGAAGTTGAAAGTTGCCAATATAAAAACTGTTCTTTAAGATTTAATATTGCTTTAATGACTCGATTTCTAATATTTTGTATGGTACCGCCATCACCTATACCAAAAAGAGATGCTACCTTACGAACACAAGCACCATTTCCTGAAGATCCCAAGCAGTAAAGTACAATTTTAAGCTGGAGCCTTTCGCCAATTGTGTGAAAAACATCGTCATTTTTTATAAGGTTGAATATATAGGCAAATTCCTCTGGCTGTAGTCGTATCATATGAAGAAATCTGTTTTCATCAAAATATCTTAAAACCCGATTATGCCATAATGATGATTTTGGTAGCCCTAAATGTTTAATTCTGCGACTGGAGAGCAAGTACATCAGGTTCATCCTAAAAATGTCTTGAATTTCATCCTCACACAAAAAATTTATTAATTTACTTTTTTATGTTTTCTCCCCCATTTGGCTTATAAATAACAAATGATGAATAACACTTTTCTTCTTCTTATTTACTTTTTGACGTATGAAGTACAATGTACAATGGCACACTGATACAATGGTTGTTCACAAAGAAGTAAACAAAAGGTAGTATGCAATACTACCTACACCTTAGCAGAACTTGTGAATACGGCAAATACTTTTTAAAATTCAATAAAGGTTAATGTTATTGAAAAAATGTAATAAAAAATATTAGGAAATATAAAATAAAAAGGAAAGTTAGAATAATAATGGTTTAGAGATACACTTTGTAATTTGCCATATCTTTCTTAAAAGTGCATTTTTAGATGACTTAAAAATTACTTGGACCGTAAGTGGTCCACCCAAAGATTGTGCTTTGTGCGGTTGGAAATCCTGTTCAAGCAAATACCCCCTGGCATATTACTCTGGGATATAAATTAACTCCAACTATTATGTAAAATTTACGTAAAATTTTGAATCTGCTAGGAACAGTTTTCTGGAAGTGACTGCGCAGGAGTTCGGAGAGTAATAAGTTTGTCTACCCTAAAGGTACCTTATATTTTTGAAGAAGAGTCGTACCGGGACTTTAAAACCATTTGACACAGGGTTTCCTCGTGAAGTGTGAAGGAAGTTTAAACCAATTTATTTATTAAAACCTTAGAAACACGTCTAACGAAAACCCAGAGTCCAATAAACAGCGGGCATGTGACTTAGTCGAACCAATCTTTACTAAAACGGAAGGAAGGAGTATTATGATATTTTGGCGTACGATTTTGGCTAACGAAACACTCTTAAAAGTTGATCGTGGAAGAGAATCATTTTTATGCTGCGGTGCAGACGAATTATTGGTTTTATGAGATGTAGGCGGTGACATTGAGCGCGATGATGAAAACACATGACATGTAATAGTGTGTGGTGAAATTTTTGACAGTGTTTACAACCGCGCTTCGAAAAACAAGTGCCCTGGGAATGATCATGTGCTAATCAGTTAATACAATAATTGTTCTCGCGAACGGCACGAATAAGATCCGAAATTTTCATTTCTAAAAAGGAAAAGATTTGTATTTTGTGACAAATTGCTTTGAAGACGATTTTGTTTTTTCTCTAGAAGGACGTTTAGGCATGATGAACTAAAAAAGAAAAAATTTGTATGTAAGTTAAAAACCTCACAGCGATTTCTAAGACTCTGTGCAGAGCACTAAGAGTTTGACTATAGGTCTGGATATAACACCGCGTTACGTCAAGATATCGGTTACTCGAATCCGATTATCTGATCCAGAATATATTTTCACAATCCGATCAAGCCGCCAGAAATTTGTTGGAAGATTTTCTTCTTTGACCACTACTAGTTCGGCTTCTTTGATATTATCTTCAGGTCGTTGCCATTTATTCCTTTTGTGTAATTCTTTTAGGTATTCGTTCCTCCATCGAAAGCAAAAGTTCTGCTGTATTAATTTTAGTTTCTGCCATCGATTTGTTATTGATATAGATGAATCATTTACCTGAGGATCTACTGGAGCTAAGATCGGAGCCCCAGTAAGAAAGTGTCCTGGAGATAATGCGCAAAAGTCAGTTGAATCCGTTGAAATGGGAGAGATTGGACGAGAACTTAGGCACGATTCAATCTTTGCCAGAAGTGTGGAAAATTCCTCGAATGTGTACTTGTGATTTCCTGCGATTTTCCTGAAATGTGCTTTGAAGCTTTTAACTCTAGCTTCCCACAGTCCGCCCACGTGTGAGGCTCCGGCCGGAATAAAGTACCAAGAAATAACTTGATGAGCGTAATTGGCCAGTATTCTCTGCTGGGGGGTTTGAAAGAATTCTCTCGATAGGATTCTAGAAGAAGAATGTTGAATCATTGTCCGAATGAAGATGAAGAGGACAACCTCGCCTTGAAACGACTGAAAGCTGCTAGAAATGATTGTGTAGACAAGTCTGAAGTTGATTCTAGGTGAATTGCTTTTGTTGAAAAACAGATAAATAAACATACATACTCCTTGGATATACGACAAGCTCTTCCAGAATAGCTTTTGATATCAATCGGACCCGCAAAATCTAAGCCAGTGTGGGTAAAGGGGCGACTAATTTCTGTACATAATGCATAATTAAGATTGTTTTCCGATAATTTTTTAACTTTAGCAGGTGACCATTTGGGTTTATTAGGATCCTTGTAATCACGTATTAGGACATTTTGACCTTCTGAAAACTGTGCTTTACGATTTCCTTTGTGATTTCTAACATTTTTACTTTGATTATAAGCAATAACTTCTTTCATCAATGGTGGCCTGAGAATGCTAAAACGTGTTTTTAAATTTCTACCAAGAAATATCTTAGCAGGTGATTGACCTGTGCTGCAATGTTTTGTTACACGATAATCTATCAAAAATCTGTTTATAACCGCATTTAAATTTGTATCATTTTCACTAGTTAAATTTGCCAATATAGACTTTTTCAATATAGACTTTTTCAAAGCTTTCTGCCTGACCATTAGTGGAAGGATGTCCGGGGGCTGTAAGAATATGTTTCACATGGTTAATTCGTAAAAAATTTTGGAATTCATAAGACGTAAATTGACGCCCGTTGTCGCTTACTAATGTGTCTACTAAGCCATATCTGCAAAATAGTTCTCTGAGCTTTTCAATTGTGAAAGAAGAAGTGATAGTTTTGGTTTTAAAAACCTCTACCCATTTTGAGTGGGAATCGATTACTATCAAAAAATAATTATTTCTTATCGGGCCAGCAAAATCAATGTGGATGCGGCTCCATGTAAGTTCAGACGGGGTCCAAGGAATCAATTCATTTTTCTCTGGGTCTGATTGCAATTGCTGAAAAGATTTACAATTGCGAACAAGCTGTTCTATTTCCTTATCCATGGCTGGCCACCACACATAGGAACGTGCGAGTGCCTTAGTTTTAACTATGCCAAAATGTGATCTGTGTAGTTCTTCAAGGCGAATTAAACTTCGCTCAAATTTTGCACACTACCTGTATTTACAGCGTCTGCTACTTTGGGCAAGGTCTTGTCGCGTCTGGTTTCCCTTGCAATATCCTTGAAGTTTAAATGTAAAAAAAATTTTCCTTTTCAATAAAGTTTATATAGTTACACTCAGAGTGATTTTCAGAAGCTACAGGTTGCGGAATCATCGATAAATTATCTGCATCATTTGAAATACCCCTAACATATTCAACCTCATAATTAAATCCCGATAACGTTACCAAGTAGATATTGCTTAAGTTTTGTTACGGAAAAAATGATTGCCAGTGCTTCTTTTTTTAGTGTACTATAATTTTTTTCGCTAGCTGTTAGCGCTCTTGATACGAATGCAACTGGTTTCAATGAACTATCCGAGAATTTGTGCGATAAAACTCATGCTACTGCATTGTTGCTTGCATCGGTCGTTAGTACTATGGATAAATTTGAAATATAGTGTACTAAAATTTGGTCATTGGAAATGTGTTTTTTTAAGTCTTCGTAGACTTTTTGACATTTTTGTGTCCAATTAAATTTTCAGAAATGTTTGAGGGGGGTGGAGAATTCAAAATTGATGCGGTGCGTTCCTCATTTTTCCGAAGACCATGCTTATCAATGGTAAAGCCTATGTATGAAACTTCATTCTGAAAGAAAACACATTTTTCTGCGTTTAAACTGAGCCCAGCAGACTTCAGTCTATTTAGGACGACTTTCAACGTTTTTATGTGATCTTGCAAAACTTTTCCCGTGATTATAATATTGTTGCGTTTTACCCTTTTTAGCAGGCAAACGTACGGATTCTTTTGATTGCAAATACCACTGTGGCTAAATTCTGTCTTCGAACTTTATTTCTTTATGGCTTTTCCTGGCTCTACTTCTCGATCCTACCGGTCTTGTGAACCCTTGGTCTGGTATTTACTAAACATGCGTTATCACCACAAACGCAACCATCGATGCCTTGTTTAGTAATCTTAACCATCCGCAGACATCTCCACTACTCCTTTTATCCAAGCCAGTCATCTCCTTTTAATCCAGTAGCCACAACACACGTCTGCCATACACTGTTGTTATGCTGTTACACTTTCCTGCGCTAACCGCTAGAGCTCTTACTTTTTTATTATTATAAATGGCTTCTTGACAATTATCTGTTGCTCTTATATTAAGTTGGACGTCTCCACTAAATTATCTGCCATGGCTTCACACAATAATTATCTTTTGCCTTTTGGGAGGTTTGTACTGCTGTTTATTAATTTTAATTGCATTATAACAATTATTATTTTTCCGTTGCACGTATGTCCGAATGCGGTATCGAACTCAGGACCCTCTGTTTTGCAGTACGCACCTCTACCAACGCAGCCATTGAGGCTGCTCAGCTTTTGTTGGCTAACTTGTGGTTTTGTTATTCTATAAACACACCATTAGTTGAATTAGCTTATTCACCACGCTCATACGAAAACAACTACAGGGGTTGCCAGATTTTATTATTCGTAACAATATCATCCTGATGCACAATTACATTTGCACTACCACGAAATAAATTATCAAGGGTTTTTTGAAATATTGCGGCTGCAGTCTTAATGCCGAATGGTAGTCTTTTCATTTTCAACACGCCAATGAGTGTACTCCAGGAGCACAATAATTGAGACTTTTCACCTAATATTGGTTGATTGTAGGCATTTGATAAGTCTAATCTCGTAAATAATTCACCACCCTGAAGTGATGCAAAAATTTCTTCAATCCTCGGCAGCGGATATTCAAAATCTTCAAGATATTTGTTTAGGGTGATTTTATAGTCACCACAAACACGAATATCTCCATTTTGCTTTAATATGGAAACCAAAGGTGTACCCCAATCAGAGTTGTTTAAGGGTTCTAAAACCCCTTCAGCCACCATATGCCTTAACTTTTCTTCTACCTTGGATTTCCAAGCCAAGGGCAACGGGCGTGGTTTGAAAAATAAAGGTTTAGAGGACTCATCTATATTTAGAGTGATTTTTTCACCTTTATGCGCACCTAAACTTTTATCAAATACTTCACTAAACTCATGTTTTATTTACTGCACAATAATTTCATGATTGTTGTTTGCTTTAACGAAATTAACTTGTTGTTGGATCAGCTCAAAATTAAATTCTTGTAAGATCGGCCTACTAAAACTGGTGTGGAAGTACGTGTCACTACTATTGTAAGTACCTTTTCTATATCCTGGTACCTGACTACACCGTCATACTCACCCAATATATCAATGCGGTCACCGCTGTAAGTTAAACAGGAAATCTTACAATTTCTAAGATGTCCATTTCTGTTGATTTTTTTATACAACTTCTCTGAAATCAGCACACAAGGAGCCATCTATTTCAATTGGCAGAGTGTAAAGGTGCGTCACATTCTTAATATTTGCGTTAAAAATGGAATAAACACTATAATTACTTCCACTAACAAATTTTTCAGAATCTGAAATATAATTAATTTTTTTTACTTATCCCAACATATTGATGCGAGGTGTCCTATCTTGCCGCAATGATAACATTTACTATTTTTATATCTGCATTCTACTGACTCATGATTACTCCAACCGCAATGCGCACATGTTTTCTTCTTAGCTTTCCCTCCTTTTCCACCGCCGCTGCTGTTGTACTTATCTCTGCTGGCGTAGTTTTTGCTGGTGATGTTGTTGTTGCTGCTTAACTTCTTCTGAGAACGTGAACTGTTGCTAATATAATTAATGCTATTTCTTTCTCTTTCTTGTACTAACGATTGAAATTTCGCTTCATAAATAATAGCTTTACGTAATGCCTCTGCCGAGGTTAATTTTTCATCTTCCTCACAAAACTTGTCGAAAACTTTCTGAGGCATGCCTGTTATGAATTGGTTCAAGTGCTAGTTTTTTCACCCCGGCGAACCATCCAGCCATGGTCTCATCATCACGTTTATTAGACACATGAAATGTTCGAAGTTGTTGAAATACAATTGTAGGTGGTGTATACTGCGTTGCTAATATTTCACACAATGCCTTATAGGTTTTTGATATTGGTGACTGTGGACTACAGAGGCTATGTAGTACACCATATGCTTCATTTCCAATATGTTTTATTAAAAATAGCCTTTTATTAAAATAGCCTTTTTTGTATTGTCTTCTTTACATCTTATTTCGGTGAAGTATATATCCAGCCTTTCTTTCCACAGTGCCCAATTATCAGAGCTCGGACAAAACTCCGAGATGGCTTGAGATTGGATTATGCTTACTGGAGCTGCCGTAGCCCTGTGTACACTTCAAGCTTTAGTTTTTTGTATGTTAAAACAACTCAGTTTGAAATAAATTCTATTCAATTTTTCTTGGTTCTTTTTTTTCTTGAAAAGAAATTTTTATTTTTATAATGCCTTTTTTGCATATTATCAAATGAAACAGTATTTACTGTAGTGTAATTACACAAGCAACTACCAATTTTTTTGTATTATTCTTTTTCTCGTCGCCACTATAATGTATTGAAAGCAAAACACATGCTTTCTGTTTAAGTTGCTTTATTAAAGTATCACTTATTAACTAACTTAAATAACGGGTGCATTTGATGATGATATACATATATATAAGTATACATACGTATTTACTCATATATCGCACTTGATCAACAAGAGGGTATTAACTCAAAATTTTTAAATTTTCAGTAGAGTCAAAAAACTGTTTGTGGCCACATTTTAACAGAATTTAAAAATTAAAATATACCATAGGAAGCAAATTCCATTTAAAAATATATTTACATCGTTTTTCCTAGAAATCTTTGCAAGTATTGCAAAAAAAAATAAATTTTTTGATTTAATACCATTTTTCTGAAATTTTTCGATCATAAATGAAACAAATTTTATCAACAAGACAGTATCAACTCAAAATAAAACCAAATTAAAAAGAGACTCAACTCAAAATAATACCTTATTTATGAAAATTTACGAATCAGTTCCATGTTAACTTTTGTATTAACTCAAAATAATACCTTTTTGTTGAAATAAAGGTAATCACTACATTATCATGAATATGGTCTCAAAAGTGGTTTTCGAGATGAAAGAGTAAACGGAACACGTTGTAATTTTTACAGTAGATAGATATTGATGTTGTAAGCTGATTTCTTGAAAAAAGTGATATTTCAAAAATTTTGAGTTAATACCCTATTGTTAATCAAGTGCGATATATATATATACAGTATTGTTCGAAACCTAAGCAACTTTTCCCCGATAAATACTCATGATAGTATATGTTCTCTTTAAATAAATTAATGAAAAATTTCCCTTTTATTTATTATACATATAGTCTACATACTAATAATAACAACAAAAAATACATTTTTTGTGTTTGGAAGAAATTATAAAACAAAAACAAAATTAACTTAAAAATTCGCTGTTCGAAACCTAAGCAACTTTTACATTGTTGCATTTGTTGCGAAATATTAACTAAAACAACAACAAAAATTTTAGTCCCGTTATGATTGCTATTGAAAAAAGTAATTTTGGTTGATTTTATGCATTTAAGTCGTACCAATTCTTTAGAAGTGCAACCATGACGCGAACACGTTATGGATCAGCTTTTAAGCTAAAGATTATTGAACTTTTTAATAACGGAAAATCCCAAATAGCTATAGCAAACCAATTGAATATTAAAAAATCAATAGTTTCCCGACTTATGAAAAAGTATAAAGCTATTGGGAAAGTAGAGGAAGCCAATAGCGGTGGGCGACCAGAAAACAGACCAGAAAAATTTTCCGTCTAGTTAAAAAAAAATCCATTTATTTCGTCGAAAGACAAAGTGAGTGAGCTTAAACTTCAGATTAGTTCTTCCACAGTAAGAAAACGTTTATTGGAACAAAACTTAAGGAGCTTCATGCCATCTAAGAAGCCTATGCTGACTAAGAAGCATTTAAAAAAAGGTCTGTTTGATTGATTGCAACGTAGTCTCTGATTTTCTCAGCTTTTTGGTTGTTTTAGGTTCCATTTTGCTAGAGCACATATGGATTGGACTATATCTAAATGGAGAACTGTTTTGTTTAGTGATAAATCTAAATTCAACTTACTAAATTCAAATGGAGTTTGAAACGTGAAAAGACCGAAAGGAAAGCGGCTACATCCTCGGTACTCAAAAGCCACAATAAAGCATGGGGATGGAAATGTGAAGGTTTGGACTTGTTTTTCGGCCAGTGGTGTTGGTCCCTTTGTAAAAATTTAAACAAAAATGGACCGTTTTGTTTACAGAGACATTTTAGCAACTCACATGCTTAACTATGCTGAGTGGAAAATGCCACTTCGAAGGGTGTTTCAACGTGACAATGACCCAAAACACTCATCGAGGTTAGTCAAGGATTGGTTATCAGATAATGGAGTTCAAGTTTTGGATTGGTCACCTCATTCGCCAGACTTGAATCCCATAGAGAACCTCTTTGAAATTTTTCAACGAAGAGTTGGAACTTGACGCTTTAAAAATAAACAGGAGTTGATGAACTGTCTAAAATCAGAGTCGGAACTATACCAACATCTATTCTATCGAATCTTATTGAATCTATTCCCAAAAGATGCGCTGAGGTCGTAAGAAACAAAGGATATCATACCAAATATTAAAAGTTGCTTAGGTTTTGAACAGCGAATTTTTAAGTTATTTTGTTTTTATTTTATTATAACTTCCAAAGAAATGGAATTTAATTATTGTTTTGTTTTTTAGGTTAAAGACACATTGTGTAGTAGTAAATAAAACAAATATTTTCTATAAAAAAGTTGCTTAGGTTTCGAACAGTACTGTATATACATATACGAGTATGTGTTTATATAGAACGTTATAATTGTTACTAATCAATAATAATACAGTAGAATCATATATACTCTACACTTTTTACAGTTTTTTTCCCTTGGTATCCAAATTGAGTCCGCAGAAGACGCAGAACTAATTGGTTACCTCCGTGCAGACTTATGTCATGAGCATATTTGACCAAAAGCCTCGAAAATTACGAGTTAATAATGGGGTTTTTTTCATTATACGAGGGTTGCTCTATATATTTCTGGCCTAATAGTGAAAATGCGAATATTTATAATCAAAAATGGTTTTACTGTTTTTGAAAGTATTCTCCAGCATGATTTATACACTTTTGCATGCGCTCATACCAGTTGTCGAAGCACTATTTCCACTCCGATTGAGACACCTCTAAAACATGGTTTTTGAACACTTACACATCTTCTTCTGGCGACGAAAATCGTTGGCCACGCATTTTTTTTCTTGATGTGCGGAAACAAGAAGAAGTCATTAGGTGCCAAGTCAGGGCTGTACGGCGGATGACCCAATAATTCGACGTTTTGGCCGGTCAAAAACGCTCTGGTTTGAGCCGATGTGTGAGAGCTCGCATTGTCATGGTGAACAATGATTCGTCTTCTCTTGGTGGTTTTTCGAATTTCTCCGATGACTTCAGGCAAACAATTTGTAGTGTACCACTCAGACGTGACCGTCCTACATTGCTCAAGCGGAACAGTCGCCACATGACCAGTTTTGCCGAAGAAACAGGCGACCATTTGCTTCGAAGTGCTTCTTCCACGAACAAGTTTCGTTGGATTTTGCTCGTCTTTGAAGACCCACACGGTCGATTGTTGTTTCGTTTCGGGCTCATACGAATAGATCCATGATTCGTCACCTGTGACGATCTTATAAACGTCTTTTGAAGCACCGCAATCGTATTTTTGCAACATTTCTTTGCACCAATCAACACGAGCCTTTTTTTGAGCGACTTTCAAATTGTGCGGGATCCAACGAGAACAAACCTTTTTTACGGCCAGGTATTCATGCAGTATCGAATGTATGCTTGTGGAAGAAATGTCCAAGGATGTCTCTATCTCTCGGTATGTCGCATGTCGATCTTGCATTATGAGTCCACGCACGGCATCAATGTTCTCTGGCACAACAGCCGTTTTTGGACGACCTTCACGGAATTCGTCTTTAAGCGAGCTTCGGCCACGATTAAATTCATTATACCAATTTTTCACAGTGCTATAGGATGGTGCTTCATCGCCATACAAAGATTTAAGTTCATCAATGCACTCTTGTCGTGATAATCCACGTCGAAAGTTGTGAAAAATGATGGCACGAAAATGTTCACGAGTTAATTTCATTTTTTCTATATTAATTTTTTCAAGTCACTGTAAACAACACAAATAATGGTCGTACGTCAAAAGGTTTTGAGTACGATTATGCTTAAAAATGATAAACTTTCCAATAGAAATGTCAGATTGCACTTGGCAGCACTCAGCGTTGCCAGGCCAGAAATATATATAGCAGCCCTTGTATGAAAGTCCTGGAGCAGAAGTTAATCGACCACAACAACGTATAATACCCTTTGAATCTAAAAAGGGACTTAAGTTGAGAATATTATTAGATTTAGTGACATTTTTTTCCATCGAGAGAATCTTGTACTCATTTGGATACCATGCCTTTTGACTGATAATAATGAGATGATCTCGAACGAAATTTATTTCAAAATTTGATAAAAGAACGGAAGTTCTACTGAAAGTTGACCGATATCGACGATGAGTTCTATTGAAAAATCTATAAACATAGGCCATAACACGCATTGCCTTGGGAAAGGAAGAAAATCGATCTAAAAAATCCTCGAAATTTGAAAAATATGCAAAATGCACTTGCGAAGAGTTAACTACCTGTATGATTTTTAAGGTTCTGACAGCCAGGAAAGAACTATAGTTGAAACTGTCCAGCAATAAATGGAATATTTATCGATATCAAGTCCGGGCAGGAGAGTCTCTATCATCTCCGCCAATAGTACGGCCCCACAGAGTTCTAATCTCGGAATGGATAATGTCTTAATTGGAGCCACCTTCGCTTTGGATGATATAAGGTGCGTGGAAGTAGAATTGGAATGTGCAATTCGGACATAAACTCTGGATTTTTGTTTAGCCTAGCCTCGTTTCGAAAGAACTGAGCCATAGCACTTGACCTAGAATGCCCTAACTTAATGCAGTTAGAGAATCCTTCCCGAAACGGAAGTGATACTATATATCTACCATCATAATTCCTTTTAGTAGACTGAGTGTATAAGTCTTCACAAGCTTTGTCGGAGGGGGACATATAGTTCTTCCGTGGAAGATTCTCAACCTACCAAAATCTCAAAATTTGTTTATCAGGTGAAACTTCACAAAAAAAAAGAAACAATTGTAGAATTCGGATTGGATTGTCGAGCGACTGGGCCAGTAAGTATCCATCCGAAAAACGTTTCTTGTGCAATAAGAGTGTCGCAAACCTGATGCTTTAAACCGGAACAAACTATTGAGGAAAAAATGTCGCCACCAATTAGCATATCAATTTTGGAACTACAGTAGAACTTGGAATCAGCCAATGGAATTTCAGGAAGCTTGCCAAAAAATAAATCTGGAATGGTATGCGATGGGAGATTTTTTGAAAGTTGTGGAACTACTACTGCCGTAACTTAAATTTTTATGTTGCTATCTAACTGTGAACCTAAAACAATAGAACACTGGCGCTGAACCTGGGCAGAAACTGTATTGTTCAAACCTGAAATTTGTGCATTGGTACGTTGGCAAGGCAGCCGAAGGGGAGTTAACAGACGTTCTGAAATAAATATGCCTTCGGATCCAGACTCGATCAAAGCACGTGCTTGGTATATCATGCCCAAATGGCAAAAATTTACCCATGCAGTACCTAATAATATACCTCGCGAATTTGAAGAGAAACAAGATTGAATTTGAACCGAGGTTGACTTGTTAGCGGACTGTATATTTTCGGAATTCGTAGGCATGAACGGGACTGAATTCGGATTAAGCGACTCTCTGCTAATATCGCTAGTTCTTTGGGACTGGGATGAAATATTTGAGTTGTCCACTTCCTTATAAAGAAGGGAATTATGTCTTTTTTGACATATGAAGCAACTATATTTACTCATCCAATTTCTTACGCAATGAGTCTTCGAAAAACAGTTTAGGCAAAGTCCTTCCTTCTTAATCTTTGCTCATAGTTCATTTGTAGAAATTTAGGACACTTACGAATAATATGTTTTTCGTTCGGACATAGATGACATTTTGGACCAGAAATATGGGCCAGAAAACTATGGACTTTCTTATTGGAACCGAAATTGGTCTAAGTTTTTTGTTTTATGTCATTGTTTCTAAGGTATTGGTATTTGAACTACGAATGTCTATAACAGATTATAGAGTCCTGTAACGGTTGCTGAGAAACACATCCAGCTGGGACCAACTTGGAATGGCAGTTTTGTTTGTTAACTGCTGCTCCCATAATGTCAATGTATTTTCAGGGAGTCTATTTGTGCATATAAATACGAAAATTTGATCCTAACTTGATTCACTGATACTATACAGCTTCAGTAGAGAAATGTATGAGTTAATATCTGTCTGCAGTCTCTTTATGGCCTCTCCTGATTCAGAGCTAATGTTCTGTAAATTGAAAAGGATCTTCAATTGCCCGTTTTCCAAAATTCGTCAATTTTCATAACGCTGACCATGTTATATCGAAACCCTCATTGGTAAGTGGACTTTTTTTTAACTATTTCCTTAGCTTCCCCTTTTGTTTTCTAAGTCAAATAAAACAGTTTCTCGACCTTACTAGATCAAAAAAAATAAAACCAATGAAAGGAATTTCTATGCACGAAAAATCAACAGTAGACACAAAACAAACACCTAAAAATCTTGCATGGTTATATATTTTTTGAGCTAAATGACATGGAAAAGGCTGATTTGACACTAGAACGGCAAGGAATTGACATAATGAAAGCTACAACAGTGACATTCACGGTAAACGAACAGGATGAAGTTAGTAATATAGGTGCTGACAAATATAAGGGTAAAGTAGACCAATTCATGAAGAAGTGTAATGACATAGGACCACTACCTTTCATAACAACTATCGAGGCCACAGATAAAGACAGACGTATTTGGACAAAGCAGTATCCATATCCCATAGCAGATAACAACTTTGTTTAGCAGGATAAAAATAAAAAGCAGGGGATAGAGATAAAACTGCCTTCTGCATTAACGGTAGAAAATGCGAATTTATACGTGTGCGATTTGATTTAAAAAATGTACTATCTATTTTCTAAAGGTAAGTGGATGACATCCTTAGAGAATATGTAGATAAATTTGGATACGTTTATATTGCCTACGTTCTTACCTTTTATTCTTCACCTGAAGAACATATCAAACATATAGAAATTGTATTCAATGCCTTAATAAATCAACGTTTAACGTATTGGATAAAAAACCAAAATTCTTTCAAACGGAAGTTGGATACTTAGGTCACATAATTAAGCAAAATAAAATCACAACAAAAAAGTAGAAGCAATAAAGAAATATCCTATGCTTCAAACGCTTAAAGACTTACGAGGATTCTTAGGTATGACTATAGGAAATTTGTGCAAGAATATGCTAGCATACAATATTTTTACAATTATTTTGCAAAGTACTCAATAAATTAAGCGTTTATAAATTAAATAAACGTAACAGTATATTAAAAGTAAAGCAATAAGTATACATTTCAAACATAACGGTAGTCCTTAAAAAAACACGAAAATTAATTAGTCGATATTGAGTAAAATCTCTCGTAGTTCTTCATTTTAGTATCGTTGTACTCGATATCGAATAAAAAGTATCGTAATTTGAGATGATAATTTTGGATATCGAGTAATCAAGGTTTTATTTATTTATTTTAATATAAATTTTTGGTAAAAATTTGTGTAATTTTCCGCTTTTACTATTATTACCAGTCGTTGACATGAAACACATTTTATAAATCTATTCTATTTTTTAATTACGATTCGATATATCTCGTATGCGATGATTAGCTTACTCGACACGTATCGAAATATTCGATTCGATAGTACACTCAACATCCTATGCGGTGACTAGACCCCAGACTACAACAGGAAGAACATATTTTACATTATCAAAAGAAAAATTGCAATTTGATAATTTTGTTTGGCCACCCTGGCTGTCTAAGACTGCCTTAAGACGTCGTGGCATCGAAGGGACCAACTTTTCTATTTCGGGCACTGGGTTTTCCGACTAGATTTTCTTTTGACTACAAGTCTGGTTGGCCAGGGTTCAATCTCTGCGGCAATAAAAAAATGAAAATAAATGTTTTTTCTGTTTAATGGTATAAATATATATTCAGATTTACATTACAGCACGTAGCCTCCTTCGTCGGTACTTCTTCGGCGATGAAGTAAAGTAACTAAAGAAATGAAAAGGGTATTGCAGATAATAAAAAGTAGCTAGAAGTATTGCAAAAGAAGAATAAGTTGTTAAAATCAGAAGTAAATGAATTAAAGCGAACAGTTAAATTCCATAATGATGATCGGTTAAAAAATGATTGTCTACTTAGTGGCTTAGAGGTTAAAGATACTGATTATGCTATAGAGACTGTAATAAATGTCATGAACACTGTAAACATAAAGCTCGATAGAGATGAAATTATGCATAATTATTTCACTGGTAGTAATAAAAACGCAAAAAGGAAAACAGTTGTAGTAAAATTCACTTCTAAAACTTCCAAACAAAAAGTTATGTCAGCAAAGCGAAAACTTCGTCTAAATGAAGAGACAAAAAGAGATTGTGTTTATGATTTTCTTGCAAAGGAAACACTTCAATTACTAAAACATGCAAAATCCATGCAAACTGTTAGAGATCAAAGAGTTTATGCAATTAGTGGAAAAGTGTATGTAAAAAAAGAATGAATTGTCTAAGCCGAGATTCATTAAAAATTGCGATGATGTGGATCAACTACTACTGGAATCAACTAAAAAAACTGTTAGAAGAATCCATAATGATAATGTAAACTAAAAGTTTCCATCGTAAGATATTTTATTAACGGTGCCGTGTTGTCTTCTTTTATTAGGACCATGTCTCCAGGCTTAATGTTCATTTGTTGTGTTTTCCATTTGTGCCGATACTGTAGCTCGCATAAATAATCTCGCGACCATCGTCTCCAAAACTCCCGTTTCAGGTGTGTAACCAGTTTCCATCTATCTAGGAGGCTAAGCCTGGTTGGTAGAGAACGTAAATCCACTTGTGCATTGAGTGGTTCCCCTATTAAGAAGTGACCAGGAGTTAATGCACTTAGGTCATTAGGGTTGTTTGACATTGGACTAATAGGCCTTGAATTTAGAATGCCCTCAATCTCTACTACCACGGTTTCAAGTTCTTCGTATGTTAATGATGCTGTTACAGTACTTCTGACTAGCAGGTGCTTAGCTGATTTTACTGCTGCTTCCCAAATGCTACCGAAATAAGGTGCTCTGGGTGGTATAAAATGGAACGTGATCTTTCTGGATGTACATTCTTTATTAATTGCTTCGTTGGCCGAACTGGTATAAATTGCCTCTGAGAGTTCCTGCAGTTGATTTTTCGCTCCAATAAAGTTAGTTACGTTGTCGCAATATAGGTTTTGACAATGACCTCGTCTGCTTGTAAATCGCTTTATGGCACCTATTAAGGCTTCTGTGGTTAAATCGCTGACTAATTCAAGACGTACAGCTTTTGTAGCAAAACAGCAAAACACCGAAATGCAGGCCTTCTGAGGTTTCTTTCCTCTTACCTTGGCCCGCAGAAATCAACGCCTGAATCGATGAATGGCCGGGCAGGGCTAACGCGTTCTGGTGGAAGATTGCCCATAATTTGTTCTAGTAATCTTGGTTTGGCTTTTGTGCATTGCACACAATGCTGTACAATTGATCGTGCTGCCGATTCACCTTTAACTGGCCAATATTTTTGCCTTACATACGCCAATAACGCCTGAGGACCACAGTGTCGATTTTTCACATGTATCATTTGCATTAATAACTTTGATATCGGATCGTTGTAGGGAAGTAGCATTGGGTGCTTGGCGTCGTACGGAAGCATCGATGCCGTCAATCGTCCTCCCACTCTTATGATGCCGTCAGTATCTAGGAATGGAGAGAGATTGCTGTAATGGATTCCCTTGCTGACAATCTTATATTTTCTTAAATGTTTTAAATCTTCTTCAAAATCAGCTTGCTGATTGGTACGAACGATCACCACAAGAGCCTGGTCCAATTCCTAGACAGTTAGGGCGATCTCGGATTGTTCTAGCATTGTTTACAAATCTTAGCATGTAACCCACAACTCGTTGTAGTGTGAGAAATGATCCCTGGTGTTGGATTTTGTAAATCGTGTTTATAAATTGCCAGTTGCTGTAGTGACTGCAACCGTCCTTTTTCGCTCCAGGTGAGTGTCATTCTCAAATATCGCTAGTTCTTTGGAGTATCTTGAGGGCCACATTTCTTCTTTTCCATGTAAAAAGATTGGCCCATATAACCATAACGTGCATGCTGCTAATTTTCGCGGGGCTAGACCGCGTGTCAAGTCGTCAGCAGGATTTTCTTTTGATTTACATGTCGCCATTGTTCAGGCATTGATATTTCATGTATTGCCGCTATTCTATTGGCGACAAATGTGTGATATGAGGATGAGGGGAAATTGATCCAAGCCAAAACAATTTCTGAATCATTCCAGAAGTATGTGGGTGTGTTCTCGAGTTTTAGATCCCTTTTTACTCTCATTGTTAGCTGCGCACTCAACACAGCAGCGCAAAGCTCCAGACGTGGCAAGATTTGCCGTTTTAACGGTGCTATGCGTGATTTTGCGCAAAGTAGCCGCACTAGTACTTGCCCGTCCTTTATTATTGATCGAATATAAATAGCCGCTCCATATGTCTTCTCTGAGGCGTCAGCGAATGCATGAATCTGTAATTTTGAAGGTGCATGTCCTTCAAAGACATGTCGTGAAAGTTTAAGATTGGTTACTTCTTCTAATTCATTGCGGAAGGTCATCCATCGCGTATGAAGTTCAGCTGGTAGTGCCTCGTCCCACGCCAATTTTGCTTGCCACAGCTCTTAAATAAATATTTTCGCAGTGACGATGATTGGTGCTAATATCCCTAAAGGGTCGAATATTCTGGCTAAACCTGAGCAAATTGTTCGCTTGGTGATACGTTTCATCTCTCCAACACACACCTTTACACAGAATTTGTCCTGCCTTTGCATCCATGTTAAGCCCAGCGTTTTTACTGCTTGACTATTTTTGAAGTCAATATCAACTTCCGATTCTTCTTTTTCTGCAACATTTTGAAGTAGTTGGGGATGGTTTGCGCTCCATTTCTGTAATTTGAGGCCATGTTTTTTTAGATATAAATTAGCTCTCGTTGAATTGTCAGTGCTGTGTTTAGGGTGTCAGCTCCACCGATTCCGTTATCTACGTAAAAGTTTTCCAGATGAAAATGAGCTCCGTATGGATACAATGACATTTTTTTTTTGCCTATTATTTCCAAACATTTTGTAGCCAAATATGGTTCAGCTCGCATTCCATATGTAATTGTATTTAATTGATTATATGTTATTGGCTTGTCTGGACTCGTTCTCCAGATGATGATTTTAAATCTTCTATCTTCTGGATGCACGAGCTTTTGAAGATACATTTTCTCAACGTCTGCAGTGAAAACAAAACGAGGTAGTCTAAATCTAAGTAAAATAGAGAAAAGTTAGCCTTGCTCTGTGGGCCCAATGTGCATTAGGTCGTTTAATGATAAGCCAGATGACGTTTTAGAAGATGCATCAAACACCACTCGTAATTTAGTTGTTGAACTCTCTGGTTTTAATATACAGTGGTGAGGAATGAAGAAGTTCGGTTTAGCTATTCTTTTTATATCTATTGGGGTCATGTGTCCCAATGCCTCGTATTCTGCCAAGAAAGCGGTGTATTGGCTTTCGATTTCTGGATACTTTGACAATCGACGTTCTAATGCCAGAAATCGGTTGTCTTTCCATGAATCTTCCATCATCACCCATGGTGTTTGTTTGTGTGAAATGGTCTTCGCACTGTCTTTCTGTAGTAGACAAACTTTTGTCTGTTGTGCTTATGTGGTCTAACTCCCAGAGTTGAGCGATAGCTTCCTTTAAGGTAGCCTCGTTGTCGGTGCATACTCCACAGGCTGCAGTAGATGAGTGATCTCCATCAACCCTGCCTCCATTGACCCAACCTAGCACGGTATTTTGTAAAGTAGGCAACTTATTGCCCAATTTGATCTGCCCAATTGACAATAATTGGTGAAAAAATTCTGCTCCCAACAAAACATCAATTTTGTCAGGACGATACAATTTGGGGTCTGCAAGCGTAATGGGCCAATTGTCAATATTTATTGCTTGTGACGGTTGTGGTGAAATAATATGGAGTAGAACGGCTGCCTCAAGCCGCGTGGTGAAGTTTTTATTCGTGAATGTAAAGCGACGTTTACTCGCTGTTTTATTTGAGTGTTGCTAGACGCAATTCCATTTATCAACATTGAAGTTGTCTTAGGATGAATTCCCAAGCGTTTGACTAAACGCTCGCTGACAAAATTCAATTGTAATCCTGAATCTAGAATACCTCTACAAATGACCTCTGTTCCATTTGCCTCCACGGTGACTATTGCAGTGCTTAGGAGGATGTAGCCATTGGCTCTAGACTGTTTATATGCAGTGAGTGTTGCGGCCTTCTGGCTGTCTTGTGGTGTTTTTCGCACACCTGATTCTTCGTCTACCTTAATGTGGTTGATGTTGTTTGTATTATGGGTTTAAAGTTGCAAATGTAGGAGTGTATTGTGTTTTTTATTGCATTTTATGCAGCTTCTTGATGTGCAAGCTTTAGCACAGACGTTCTACTGTTGATAACTGAAGAAACCTTTTACATGCAAACAAAGGGTGTTTTCCATTTTTACACATGGTACATGATGCAGCCTTTACTTTCAGATGTAACTGACGTGCACACCTTAGCCCTGAATTCAGGTGATTTTTTTATTGTATCCATTGACTGGAAATGCCTTTCGAAGAAGTCCAGAAAATCCTTGATTGTGGGAACCTATCGTGGCTGCGACAGTGATTGTTCGTACCGAAGGCGGGTGGCTTGATCCAGCCGTTTCAGCAGTAGATGCAGCAATAGCGGGTCCCAGGTTGTAGTGTCTATTTTTAGGTTTTTGAGTGCTAACAGACACTCCTGTGTTTTGTCATGCAGTATCTTATAGTTGTCGTTTACTGTTCTAGCTGGTTCAACCAGCTCTTGAACCAACTTAACCAACAGTCTTTTATTGTTATAGCGGTCTACTATCATCGCCCATGCGGCGTCGAAATTTTCTTCCGTGGCGGAAAAGTGTTCTATAAGCGTTGCAGCCTCTCCTACCAAATGCGTTTTAAGATACCATATTTTGTGTACCTTGGGAATTTGTTGGCATATGATCAGTGACGAAAATAAATCGTAAAATTCTTGCCACTTCATATAGTTGCCATCAAATTTTGGTAGTGTAATTTTAGGGATTGGAAACGATTCCGACTGAGTGTGTGGTTGGGGCATTGCTGATTCGCTCTGGCAGCTTCTGACATCCCTGCGGAATTTACCTTCTAAGGTGATGAATCGTTCCACATTGTAACCTTGTTGCTCAGGGCAGTCACAAACTTCCGATATTTGGAAGTGAAGCTCTTCGATGTTTTGCCATAATTTTGAAGCAATTTACATTTCTTGATTCGTGAGACTTTCTTTTAATAGTCTTTCCAACGAAACCATCATTGCTGCTTGCCTCCGCATTAATTTCACTAGTTCACCTGACTCTGCTGCTACTTTTGAGGTTTTTGTATCAAGCGATTTACCTGCTCCTGTAGCTGAAGGCCCCTTGGTTGAGGTTTGTGATACTTTAAGAATTGATGACTCAAATATGTCCCTGTATTGATGAACAAGAGTTAATTTAGCATTATAGTAGTCGTTGGTGAAATAATCATGGTCCAGTGGTAGATTTTCCAACAAACGTATTTGTTGCCGTTCGCTTCAAATGCCGACCATTCTTCTCCAGAGTTCTGATCCTTTCCTGAAAATAGCTGATGTTTTGTTTCCTTATGATTGGATCCTTCTTGAAATTGCGGATAAGAATCTCAATTCTTCCGCCGAAATCCTTCTGTTGGTTGACGAGTTCTTCGAAGGAGGTCATCGCTTGTCTGAGAAAATCACGTCGGGGTCACCAAAAATGTTAGTTTGACTCGTTTGTCAACTTTGGATAACAACAACGGCACCTTGACTGAGTTGCTACAATATTAAATTTGTTGGTCAATTTCAGCACATAAACTGAATTGACTGGTATATTTTTACTTTGTTGTTCAATTTCAGCACTTAAACTGAATTGAATGGAAATGAAAGACTGCAGGTGATTTATTCTTAAGATCAAAACAAAGAGTGATTTTATTATTTTAATTTTCAAGCTTATATACTAAAATTTTAAAAGTGTTGTGTTTACAAAACAATAAATTCCAGGACAAGTTCTCACGCAAATAATTAAATTAAATGTTATAAAAGTGTAGAATTGACAAAAATATTTAAATTAAATGTAACAAAAGTAATCTGTTGACAAAACCATAAATTCCACAAGTTCTCACGCAAATAATTATACAGGTATCAAGTACTATTGTAATTAAATACCCACGGGAGTCAAAATAATTGCGGACACAAAAAAGGCAGACAGCCAAGAATGTCCTGACGTTTGATAATGCAAATTTAAAAAGACACAAATTAACAACAATACATTCTATGTATGTGTTCTTTTGTAGACAATAATAAAAAATAAAAATAATAAAAGAATATTAATATATGCATGTAATTATGTATTAACAGGACATATGATTTTGTAAAAAGAAATTTCTTCTTTCATTTTACAAAATAATGCAATTTTCAAGATATTGTACTTGGTGTAAATTGACTTTAAAAAATATTCTGAATAAACTAAAGTGTTTCTTACACGAGCTTCAAATAAATAATTTAGAAAACATAACGTTTGTGAAAGAGGAGCAAATATGTTAAAAGCCCTGCAAAATTAAACCCGTCTTAACTATGTCAATCATTTATTCAACAATGTGTAACATTTTGCTTTTAATGAAACAACGGAACTACAGCCTATGTTAAACGTTCAGTTGATGACTATGTTAAGTGGATGACATTTTCAGGCATTAATAATCCGTAAATAGTTTTAATAGTTCTTAAAGAAATAAATTAAGTAACATGTGAAATTATATTTTATGCTTAAATACAATACAATATACAAATGGGTCTTGTGACAATAAAGGTCATTTCTAAATAAGCGCAGTTTGATTTCTCCACCTGTTATGCATATATAAGAACCATCATATGAACAACCATAAATTGTACAATGTACATTCATAAAAGAAAGTGCGTTACAGTTCATGACTATTTTTGAATTATCGAAATCGTAATAACACTGTGATTCAATTATTCATTGACTCAAAATTTTACAAAACCTTTTTGTGCGGGAATTTTACTAGCATAAAATATTCATACATATTTTACTATTTCTTGCTACTTAATAAATCTATCATCAAAAATATCATTCAAATTCCATTAACGCATTCAAAATTAAACTCTTTCTAATTTACTGATGTTAAACAGCATGATTTTTTTTACTGCAAAACACCAATAAATTTTCATTCACACCATGACCAATCATACCATTCATTTTCTACTCGTTGCTTTTTGTGAGCATTAGATAACATTTACAGCAGACATGTAATGCATGCATGTAAATTCGTTTTACTCACTTTTTCGAATTGTGTTATGTACTGATTTTTTCAAATGCTGTAAACTGACAACAAAACGCTCATATTTGTGAATGCATTCAAAAGCAGGTTATAACCCAAACCATTCTGTTACCGAAATCTCAGTCAAAATTTACGGAGGATAAAGCTATTTCTCTTATGTTGGAAATAAAAATAAGCCGAAGTAAGTTCCAAATTTTAAGAGAGTTGCACCTGAAAAAGGATATGCAATATTACAATAAGAAAAATTTAATGCACAAACGGGGTTAATAATCGATAAGCCTCTTCGCAATGAGGGAACCACTAACAATGGAAGTACTGCAAGACAATTTTGAAACTCTTTCAAGCATTACTGGCATTGACACGGTGTTGCTTAGAATGGTTAATGTAGTCTTAATGGCAATTAATACCAAAACAAGAGTCAATTTTTTTAGATTTGGAGAATATAAAGCAAAAATATTTCAGCTACTCGTAGTCTTATATCCATGGAGAGATATGGCGTTCACAGTACATCAAGTATTATGTCATGGCCCAAGAAACAAGAAATAGTGATTTCAAGTACTCGTACATTCAATTATTCAGCTCTAAAAAATTTTCTGGGGGCAGTCACAAAATGAAGACTTTTTCTATAGCCTATTGTTGCCTTCTGATCCTGTACTCTCCTTAATGAGAAACATTGGATTAGTTATGAGACTTCCTTACCTTGTAACAAAAAAAACCTAACGGATTCATTTATCTTTTAGACATACTCCAAAAATAACCTGTGGTATATTTTATAGAAAATAAATAATACTTTGCGGAAAATAAAACAAATACTTTTAAGGAATTTTCGTAAATAAGAAAAACTAAAAAAGCTAATTGTTATCAAAAGTTTTTAATAACGATTATAAATTTTAGAAGTGCCGGTGGGCAACCCTGTTTCCTGGTATAATTGTTTCCATCTTCCGTAACATATATAATTTCGTTGTATCTCCGGATGTATGTATGTCCCATATTCTTTCCAGAGCTTTCTGAAATCGTCTGATATCGCAGAAATCTGAAAATTGGAATAAAGTATTTTTTCTCCTTTAGTGCAGGACGGAGCCAGATTTGTTATTTTCGATTTGTGGGCGGTGGGCGTGGCTTTGAAATTTTGTTACAATACACTTTATATTGAAAAAGTTCCAAATAAAATTGAGAAAATTCCAAATCAAACTGATAATTTCAATTTGAAATTGAGAAAATTCCAAATGAAAATCAGAATTTCAATTTGAAATTGAGAAAATTCCAAATGAAATTGAGAAATTTTCATTTTAAATCTTACGAAAAAAAATGTGAAACTTATTCCGATACGGATCGTCATCGTATTATTGATGCAGCTAACAAAGGGTGGAATTAGCTTTATCTTAAAATATTCGCTACAAAGCTACCCAACGATGGGTTACACAATCAAACGTAATACCATTGCGAAGAAGTGGTAAAAAGAGTTAAAGTATGGATCGACGAAACTATCTTTAAATTATTTTGTCGTAGGAAAAATTGTTGGTCTCGTGTTGGACTCCGTAAAGTGCAGTCAATATCTACATCCCGTGGGCCAAATATTCACGATTTACGATTGAGCCCTTACTTACCAATGCTTAACCCCATCAAAATTATTTGATCAAAAATAAAAAGTAACGTAAAGACAAAGATGAATGTTCCAAACGTAAGTCCCCATAATGTAGGAGAGCAGCGGCTTCTTTTTTTACAAAAGGTAATCAATCTTTCAAAAACACATATAACTACTGGAGATTGCAGTAGAGCTATATAACGTACTACAACATTTTATCAATCTGTTTTGGATTTGAAAGATATGTCCGTTGGTCAATAATTCTACATAGACTCTTAATAATTTTTTTATTTTAATTTCCTTGATACTTATGATGTAAATTACTGTTAATTTAATAAAAAAAAAATAATTTTATAATTAAGTTTTCTCAGTTTAAAATTATAATTTCTTAATTTCATTTGAAATTTTCTCAATTTAAAATAAAAATTTCTCAATTTTAAATGGAAATTCTCAATTTCATTTGGAATTTTCTCGACTTCAAATTGAAATTCTCATTTTCATTTCGAATTTTCTCAATTTCAAATTAAAATTTTCGTTTGGAAATTTGTTAAATTCAAATTGAAGTTCTTATTTTCGTTTGGGGATTTCTGGATTTCTAATTTAAATTCACAATTTTCGTTTGGAATTTTCTTAATTTAAGGGAACCTATGTAATGTAATTTAAATTTTAAAAATTTATACATATTTTTAAAAACAGGCAAGGACAGGCTTTGTGACTAGAATATATATAACCTATGAATTTATAAGACTAAAATACATATTGAAACACTCATATTTAAATTAAAAATCGTATAAATTTTAATCTAAAAAAGATATAATCTTAAAATTTTTTGCACAATATTTTTAATTTTGTTCGCTACACACATTAAATTAAATTAAAACAAATTTGGTTAAAATTGTACAGAACATTTTGAATATACTGGACCATTTTTAAACACAAACTCGCATCTTGAAGCACCATTTTGTAGGTGTTATGGGTCCTTTAGAACCATGTATTATTTTTAAAAATAAGACAAAAATTTTAAAAATTCCAGGCGTTGGAAAAATTTTCAAGTGCGAGGTATCTAACTTAGAGAGCACATAGCTCCATTTCTGGAAAATAATACATAGCTTCAAAACTTAAGCTTAAATGCTCCTCTGCTAGGCTCATGCTAAATTTTGGATCAATCGGCTTCAAATGGCTAAGTTATTTCCACAATATTTTTATTCTGCCCCACTGTGCACTGTATTTGATTATTAGTAATATGCCATTATGTCATAAGTATCAATTAAGTTTTAATTTTTATTATAGCGATATACAGTTGACTATTAAATTTAGGGTTTCTTTTTATTTTGTTCGTATTTTTCACGTACGCTACATTTTATTGATGAGTTTTTATTTATATTTTTCGTTACGCTTCTTTTTTACCAAACGGCAACACAAATAAAAGTTCTTTATGAACTACTATTTGCTGGAAGTAAATATGATTGCAGTTATGAATATGGTTACGGCTATGGCGTTATGGTAAGACGTTTAATTGAACCTTTATACAGCAACTATTCTTCCACTGAACGTGGGGTGATCATTGTCCTATTGGAAGATCCAGTTAGAACCTGTTGGCAGAAGGCTGGAAATTATTTTGTAGAAGGGTCTCATATTGGTGTTGGTCAATTACACCATCTATGAAAGCTACGAAAGCTGCTATTATTCCCAAAACCATAAAATTGCCACCCCATTCTTTACCATAGGAATCAATCGCTTTGTATAAAGGGCGGTGTTGAGTTTCCGTCAAGCTTGCATTCGACCGAAAAAGTTCTCTTTTCAGACTTCCACATCTTTATTTTTATACTTATTAGCAAACTGCAATCTTAGTCGCCATTTCCTTTCACTTATTAAGGGTTTTTGGCGTGAAACCCTGTTTCTGTAACCGTTATACCGCAACGCCCTCTGGAAACTTTTTGAATGCACATGTTTGTTTAGATTATTGCCTATGTCATCTGCTAATTTTGGGTCTCTATTCATTTCCCTTGAATATGGCTATTATCTCTACTTGACAGTATTATTGTGTTTATACTTTTTGACGAAATTTTACAGACTAGAAAATGAGACATTTAATATTTTTAAATTTTTCGGCCAGATTTTCTTTACTGCAATGTTTACTTAACAAAGTTTTCACTCAAAATTCTATTTCTTTATTTTCCCATGGTTCATAACTTGGACTCAGCTGGTCAGTTTTAAAAAGAAAATTTTTTTTTCTTTTTCAGTAAGCAGTAAATAAATTAAAAAAAAAAATTGTCAAGGAAATTAAAAAAACCAAAAGACAAAAAATTCAAACAAAGGGTAAAACAATAAATTCAGAGTACTATTGCAACCATTTGGATCAATTAAATGTACAAATTCGAGAAAAACGTCCTGGCTTACAACACAAAAAAATAATTTTTCATCAAGACAACGCGAGTTGCTTGACCACCCACCTTATTCTCCTGATTTAGCTCCCAGTGACTTTTAGCTGTTCCAAATCTAAAAAAAATCCTTGCTGGCAAGCGTTTTACCTCAAACGAAGATGCAGTCACAGTTGTAAACCACTATTTTGAAGACCTTGAGGAAAACTATTTTTATCAAGGGATAGAATTGCTAGAAAAACGTTGGACTAAGTGTATTGAAGTTTCAGGAGATTATAATGAAAAATAAAAATATTTTTAAAAAAGTCTTTCATTGATAGGCTAAGAAGTTTCCGAACCGCCCTCGCACTCCAATTGATCAGACGTAGTTGTCAAAAGGTATCTTTTGAAAATATTTCGCCACACCGTTGGGTGGCATTTTATGTTAATTAATTTAAAAAAAATCAATAAAAGGTTCAAATAACATTAATATTTACTTATTTTTTAATTCTCAGTCAAACCAGATTATAATATATGGTGAAGAGTATATAAGATTCGGCAAATCCGAATACGGAATTCTTACTTATTAGTATATTTTCATAGGTTTTTTCCCCATATTACAATTCTCACTATTATTACTATTACAAGGTATCTTGTACAGTACATTTGACATGTCCCGTTTTTTTTTTACTTCATCTTTTGTTTTACTAAATAATTTACTGGTTTATTATCCTTCCTTTAAATTCTAATTAGTTCTTAACATTATATTTACAATTCTCCGTAATCTTTTCCAATATCATTGTAACATATTGCTACGTTTATATAAATTAAGAACGCTTAATTTATTGAGTTCTTTTATTGCAAAAAAATTACGCACTATTTTTACGGCTCTGATTAAATGACAGAATTTATTTAGGCGATTATTTACTTATTCGCGATTAATACACCTTAAATACACGATAGCGACTTTACAACTTGTGTAACGGATATACTGTTGTACTAAAAGATCTTCGCTAAGTGACGTTCACAATCAGAATGAATCAGCCTGTATGAACGGGGCTTTTATATATCCAATGTTAAAGGGCTCTTGAATGTACTAGAAGTTCTGATATCTAATAGAATATTCCATTATTATTTAGCTACAGTGATACATGCTGTGTAGTCATTCTTATTAAGTTGTTATGCAATGCAAGTGTCTGTATGGTTGTATATTGTTTTTATTTTTCGCTTTGTGTTAGTTGTTTTTGTTTTATGATCAAGAGTTTTGTAGAAACTTCTAGCTTTGTAAACAGATTTTTATTTTTTTATGATTTAAATAAAGCATCTTCGCAACACTGCCACCCGCTTAAGCCTTTTTCGTCCGAATAGGCTCAACATTACCTCTGCCATATTTGACCTCATTCAATTCCTTGATCACCTTGTATGGTCCCTCTCAGTGGATTGGAAGTTTAGGGGATATTTTCTTGCGTTGCGGGTTATAAAGTAGAACCATTTGTCCTGCAGTAAATCACTCCGTGTTTGCTGCTCGATCATATCTGGCTTTCATTTTATTGCAGTTACGGAAAAACTCATGAAGCTCTGCAGGTCTCCATGTGTCTAAGGAAGGTTTCCGTTGTCTTCATGCGTAGGTCCGGGTTTAACACCCAATTCTAAGTCCGCTGGCAGTATTAGTTCTGTCCCAACCAAGATTTTTGATAGACTACGTGGGGTTAAATAGTGTACAGCTGACCGGTATGGCCGATTCAAAATTTCGATCTGAATGCAGTTTTAGTGAAACACCGTATCGGCACACCCAACTGTTCACATGGCCGTCCACCACCTTTTTGGATGCTTCATTTGGAACGGCATACACTTAGGGCCATTTGTATATATCGGTTTCCAGTGTCACTGACAGGAAATAGACCTGTGATATAAATAGCTATTCGCTCAAAGGAATAGCCATCTGTACTTTCCTATGACCTATGTAAACAGCTATCTTCCACTTTTAGGCTATTCCACTGAGCCCAGTACGAATTCGCTAGACGCCTTTCTAATTATATTTCATTATGGTTCGGTCTTCTGTTGTTTTGCTTAGCCAATATAATTTTTGCCAAATTTGGGTAAGCCACACATCAACGACGCACTTCTTTTTCTCGACATTTGTGGAGTGCTTGCACTCTACACTGCATGGCCGTCTTGAAAGGGCATCAGCGTTGTATTTTCCGCCTTTTCTATGCACAATACAAGAGACATAGCTCTTGGTCTTTTTCGCCAGTTTTTTGTCCCTCGGTTGCGAAGCGGATCTTGACCTTTTCTTTGTTGATCTGCAGCTGCGCTGGAAATGGCCAATCTTACCTCAATTAAAGCATTTGGCGCGAGACTTAGTTCTTTTCTCCTCGATTATTTCTTTGATTAACTCTTTTATCTCACTTCTTTTGTCCCTGGGTTATACGTATTAGTTTCACGACATCGCATCTTGTACACCTGTGGCTTCGAAATGACTTTTGCGGTCTCCTCGGCTATCGCGTTCGCGATGGTTTCTGCGAAAGGTGATTTATGCATAGCAGAAACCGCATATTTAACATCTGGATCCTGAATGCTATTTACAAATGCTTCCATCTTTAACTGACCCAGGAACAGATTCGCGATGGCAACTTTACTAATTTTGTAACGGATAAACTGTTGTACTACAAGATCTTCTCTAAATGACAATCACAATCAGCCTGTATGGCAGTGGCTTTTATATACCCAATGTTAGAGTGTTCTTGACTGTAATAGAATTTCTGATATCTACTTCTTCAGTCGCATGCTGTTATTGAAAGCATTCAAACATGTTTGTAAATCAGCTGTTTATTTTTTCATAGAAAACTTCAATTAAATTAAAATTTCTGTGTGAATTCATTAATAGTGTCTTCAAAACGTAACAAATATTGTGGTAATAATCCTCGATTTAAAATGCAGAGATTTGTTAGTAATAATCGGTTCCAGATGCTCTCTGAGGAGACGATGATGGTTCAAGCGTTGAAAGTGAAGTCGCCCACGAGGTTGTTAAAATTCCACCAATAGTTGTTGACAATTGTTATAAATTTACTGAGGTTATAAATCTTATTGGTAAAATATGTCAAATTGTTTTAGAGCTGAAGCCTGTATAGGATGCGGTGGAGCCAATGATTACGCAAACTGCCAACTTAATAAAACAACAGAAGATGGTCCTGTTATTTACAAATGTTTCAACTGCATTAAAAAGAAATTAAAAAATGTTAATCACCGTGCTGACGTTCCTCACTGTCCTGGAAGAAAAGAATATTTACAGCTCCGACAAAGAACTACTAATAGACGCGACCAGTACGACAAGTATGTCATAATGAAATTGTTTCTATTTCATCAGAAGATATGCGCCATGAGGTAAGGGGTTACGAGATGCCATCTTTTTCTCAAGAAGTATCAGGTAAACGTCAAAATAATGATTCTTATGCCTCAGTTGATGGATTTACTTCTGTTTATTGTCCAAATGACTTTATTAATGATATAAACATTTTAACCACAGCTACAACTGATTATTTTATATTCGGAGATTTAAATGCTCACCATACAAACTGGAACCGTTTTAAAAATAACACGGCAGGCAACAAACTTTTCAATCATCAAATGACTTCTCGTTACAATATATATTCTCCAAATTCATTCACTCGTTTCGGTCAATTTCACCAATTCCAACTTAGATTTTTCACAACTGGAAACACACCCAGAAATTCTAAATCATATACCAGTGACTTGCACATTATTTAGTTCTTTAACAAAAAACTCAATTAAAATTCCACTTTATCATAAAGCTAATTGGAAAGAAATAGGAAAATGGATAGATAATGAGTTTATAAAAAATAACTTCCAAGGTATTGAATTATCGAGCTCAAATGTGGAAGAAACATCTTCGAAAATGACTTACCTGGTACAAGAAGCATCTAAACAAATTCCACTTGGTAATTCCCAAGTCTGACATAGAAAGCTCTCCAGTCAAACTTTATTTTTAATTTCGCAAAGAAATAAATTAAGACGAAAACTTCAACGTTCAAATAATTACTCAGAGAGAAACATAATTACTTCTTTATTAAAACAGCTGACCACACTAAAAAATTTGAACATAAACAATGACAGAAATAACAGCTGGTACCAATATATACAAAAGCTGCCAACAGGTAATAAAAAGTTTTGGATGTTGACGAAAGCAATAAAATGCAATAAAAAAAGCGTTTGCAGTTTAACAATAGATGGCGTTGTAAAGCATAACAATAAAGAAAAAGCTGAAATAATTTCGGAAGTTTTCGAAAATTGTCACAGAACAACATGCATTATGACTTCCCCGGTAGATAATATTGTAGAAAAACACATACAGGTATGTGATGGAAATCGATCAATTTGAAAACGACTCGTTTTGAGATATTTTTTAAACAATAATGAAGAAGTTACCCGAAAGTAATTATAGAGGTTGAATGGAGAGTTACTGAAAACTATATTGAAGGTATTTAAAAAACGAAAATAGCAAGCATATCGCAACCATTTTTGGTTTTAAATCGTTTCGATTTCGAAATCGATTTTCATCACCTACCTGATAGACTGGTTAAATGCACAAAGTATCACAGATGACATACAGCAAAACCTGACGTCAATGGAAGAAGTAAAATTCTTCATGGATACACCGAAAAAGTACTGGAATAGTGCTGTTAGACGTAAAAAAAGCCTTCTATATGACACAATGGCTTAATTTTTAAACTCCATAAGTTTGGTTATCCAATTTACATACAAAAGATGGTACAAAGTTTTCTGAATGAGAGATCCTTTGTAGTAAATATTGATACTGAATACTCCACCCAGCGCAATATCCCTGCGGGAGTTCCCCAGGGTTCGGTTTTATCACCTGTTTTGTACTCAATATATACAGTGATGTGAAAAATAATAAGGACACAAATGTCCAGTAATAACATTTGATCATAATATAATTAAAATGAGAGAATTGCTAAAAATAACTGTACATATTTTTAGGTAATATATTATAAAAACGAGATCCATTATGTTTTTTAAAATTGTTGTTTTTATTTTAAATTTTTTTAAATAGATTTAACTTAAAATACAAATTCACCCTGTGAAAAAAAATAAGGACACTTGGTGTTATTGCCTAAAAAATTATATTACTTAAAAAAAAAAGAGATCCACAAATAATACTGCTTTCCAGTGGTTAATATTTTGTTGAGGCGCCGTTGTTTTTTAAAACTGCTTGGCATCGTCGTGGCATAGAGTCAACAAGGTTTTGACAGACTGAAAGCGGTACATCATTCCACGCAGTCTGAATTAATTCCCATAGCTGATCGCAATTCGTGGGAAACTTTCCTCTAATTGAAGTTTTAACTATGCTCCACAAATTCTCGATCGGATTTAGATCGGGAGACTGAGCAGGCCATTCTAATAAATTGATTTTATTATTCACAAACCACGTCTTGGTGCACTTTGCCGTATGTTTGGGGTCATTGTCCTGTTGGAACACCCATTGCAGTGGCATATTTTCTTCGGCATAAGGAAGCATACAATTATGTAGAATATCAACATAATCTGTTGCTTTCATAATGCCCTGTATACGATACAGTGGCCCAACACCATAGTAGGAAAATGACCCCCAAACAATAATGTTACCACCGCCGTGCTTTACCCTCTTAATGGTGTGTTTTGGGTTGTATTCCGTATTAATTGGTCTTCTTACAGTATGAAGACCCCTATCCGAATTAAATAAATTAATTTTTGTCTCATCCGACCATAGAATATTTCTCCATTTTTCTTGAGGCCAGCATGCGTGCTCTTCAGCAAATTTTAGCCTTTGTTGTATGTTCTTCTTCGACAACATTGGTACTTTTCTAGCTCTATGAGCTTTAAGGTTCTCTTTAATTAGGGTTTTTCGAATTGTTGATGAGTCAATGTTAATGTTTAAATCAATTTTTATCTGTTTCGATGAAATAAATGGATTCTTTTTTACACATCGAATGATTCCACGTTTTACTGCAGGTGTAATTTTTGGTTTTCTGCCACGTGTTTCTCTAATAGGAATCCATTTGACTGCATTTTCTACCATTGTTTTTGAAATTCCAAGCAACCTTGCAATATTTCTATAAGAATTTCCATCTTTATGCAAATCTTTAATAGTTTTTCGTAGTACTGGGTCACAGTGCTTAGATTTTCCCATTTTGCTCTAAAAAACTACGAAATGAAGCTGTTTTTAAGTTTGTATTGAATTTAAAGTTTCACTAAAATCAAGTTTCTTACCTATTGTACACAAAAATAAACTTCAAAATAACTTTCAAAAGCTTAGATATTAATTTATTTTAGTTAAACGACAAACTGTCCTTATTAATTCGCACAACCAAAACCAACTGATCTCTGCCTAACAACCTAATTTTATTAAATGTATACAAATTCTCTGAATTTTTGTAACGGGACTTGTTTTTGTAATATATTAGCTGAAAATTAATATAGTTATTTTTTAGAATTTCTCTCATTTTACTTATTTTATGATCAAATATTTTTGGTGGACATTTGTGTCCTTATTATTTTTCACATCACTGTACATCGGATTTTGAAATACTCAAAAATCAATCAGTTGCACTATACGCAGACGATACTGCCATCATAACAACAGGTAAAGTTTCAAAGGCTAGAGTCAAACGAAAGAAAAACAGTCTTTTACATGCTCAAAAATATTTAAAAAATGGAAAATTAAAATAAATGAAAATAAAACCCAAACAATAATATTTCCCTTCAATAAATCATAATAAGAATACCCTCAATACCACTATCTGTGGAAGGAGTTCAAATTCCTCTCCTTGATACCATTAAATATCTTGGAATTGAATTAGATAAAAAACTGACTTTCAGACATCATGTTCTAAGAACCTGTGAAAAGGCAATTAAATGTGGAAGAGCCCTTTTCCCATTATTAAATCGAAAATCAACTTTGAATTATAAAAACAAAATCTTCTGTATAAAATGTTCATACGGCCTATTATGACATATGTGTGTCAAATTTGGTCAAATAGATGTGCCAAGACCTAAAGTTCGAAATAGAGCTTCAAATTGTGATTTTAAAATCACAAGTGATTTGAAATCTTGTGATTTTCAGAACATGCCTGATAATAAGGAATTTGTAATATTAATTTTTTTCTTCAACTTTAGCAATGAAGCTGATAGAAGGATTAATTCAGAATTTCTTTAAATCTTTACTAGTTTTTCCCTATCTTTTTTTTTCTAACTTTGCATTAATGTAAATACTAAATTTAAAATTTAAGATATTTTTACACAATAAATTATGTTCATATTTGTTGCAATACTTAATCGAGTAAGATCTCGAAAAACGTATTTATTGTAAATATTTTAAATGTATTAATGATAGTTATAATAAATAAAAAAAATGATATCTACTAATAGAATATTCCACTATTATTTAGCATCTGTGATGCATGCTGTGTAGTCATTCTTTTTTAGTTGTTATGTCATAATTTGTTATGTTAATACAATGTCAAAAGGGTCCTAAAGGAAAATTCTCTTTGTGAAATTAGGTAATTTGTTTTTCTGTGATATTGTGATTACTTTTTTGTTAAAAAATTTTTCGACCAAAGCATTTTTTACCTTCTACAATTTTATTGATGGATCTTTATTTTCTTACTTATAAACGGTAACATTCCTTACAATATTGTTATTTCTTAAGTTATAATCATTTTCTTTTAAAGCTAAAGTGGTGTTACCTTTATCTACTTCTAAGATAAGTATGTCTCTATTTTCTCTAAAAAAAACAAGAGCCTTTTTTACGACATCTAACATGAACCTATCCCTATAAATCAATATTATTTAAGTGATTATCAATAATTGAAGTTAATTAAGTCTTAGCTATTTCCTGTGCTTCTTTTATTTTTAATGTTTGTACAAAATCCTCTCCGTCCTCTACCAGCTTGCCGAGGAACTAGATCAGCTAGAGAAATTCCCAATCATTAATGAAAATCATTGGAAAGTGTGAATTTTAAAAGTCGGCATGTTATAAGATTGCTTAAAACTTCTGGCGAAAAGCCCTTAAATAAAAAGACAGGTTTAAATCCCTCTAAAAAAAAAAGGTTTCAAGAGAAAATATTAAAACTTGAAATATAAAAGCATAAGCGATTTGTATATATAATTTAATATTGTAAGCTAATAGGCCTAAAGTGATTTATGTAAGCAAAAACAATTTTTATTACATATTTCCCCAACGTTGCGTAGTCTATTTAATTAAAAAGAAATTCAACACAGTTAAAATTAAAAACAATTAGCGTGATTATGTATAAAAATATGATAACTTACAATTGAACTAGCTCCATCAAAAAAACTAACATTGAGGTGATAGAGAATTAAAAAATAATTTTACATAAAAATATCGCGGGCTCTAAATGGGTCTCTTCATATTTTTTAATTCTCTATCGCCGCATATATTTGTTTTTTAATAGAAGTTACTTCATTCTTCCAAATGATAAGGACAAATTAGAGGTAGGCGTGGTGTTTTGCCCGGTGCCTCGATTTCAACACTAACACAGACGGATAGACCGTCTTTGCTATGCACAAGAACTCAGAATATATATACTGTATGGGTTCGGAAATGGATATAGTAGAAATACAAACAGAATGGCAAAATTAGTTATACCCTTTTTCAACTTTTTTGATAATGCTATAAAAAGTGATAAAGCCGCTAGATTGCCCTAAAAATAACTAGATTGTAATTACTTTTCAGCAAAAATATACTTGATACCTTACAACCAACTTAAATATATTGATATCGGTTATTATAATCTATATATATAAAAATGGTGTGACAAATGTATAGTAATTCATAAAATGAGAAATGATAGGCCGATTTCTGTAAAATTTTTTGTCAGTTATTTGTATTTTCGAGGAGAAGGTCTTTACGGAAGAAAATTTTGGAAAATCCCCCGGAAAAGTTGGAATAATCGAAAATCGAGTTTTTGTATGAAATTTTGCGTAAATTATTATTCCTTAATGGCTTTCCAAATCAGAAAATAGATAGTTCTTAGTGCAAATCACGGAAAATTGCAGAAAATGCGGAAAATTTAAAAAATCGAAAATTGATTTTTTGTATGATTTTGTGCATCAAATCGCTCTCTACAGATTCCATCAAATAAATCGCATTGAAAATTTAAATATTTGTGTTGTACTATTACTCTAAAGTTTGTCTGAAGGCTTAAAATTGGGGCGAGGCGAAGTTTGCCCGGTCCGATAGTATAAATATAAAAGACTAAAAGACAAAAGTACGTAAATCAACACAAAAAAAAAATTGTTATAGTTTCTACACTTGCATTTGTAAATAAATAAGAAACTTTGAAAGATGTTGCATAATATTAGCATATTAAGTTTTAAACGACTGAAGCGAAATAGTTTCGTGACATCACTGATCCCATTGTCATGTTTCAAACTTAAATTTTGTCGTGAGTTTCATGGTAAATAAATTAAAAACAATATTATATTTTCATTCTAACAGGTGTTTTTGTTGGCCTCATATAGAGAACCTTGTGCGATACGAATTCACACAACTACTCCTACTACTCAGTTCGAGTATGCTAAGTGCTTTTAAATAATTAGGTGTTCATAAATAAAGTAAGTAAGAGTGCTATATTCGGCTATGCCGATTCTTATATAACCTTCACCATTTTTGCCTGCTGCCCCGAAGGACATGGACCGATCATACTGATTTCCAATAGCACTTTTTTCGGCACTATATCTGATCGATTGACATATTTTTTAATTTTTTTTTTTTTTTGTGAAACAAAGTTTGCCTCGGTGAAGGGTATAAAAATAAATTGTTTAAGAAAGCTTTTGAAAAGATCTTTAACTCATTTAGAGCCGATATCATTTTTATGTAAAATAATATATACGCATTTTTTAATTCTGTCACCCCGATATTGGATTTTTTTTTTTTTTTTTTGTTATTGAAGTTACTTCACTAAGTTAATTTTACATGATGAAGGGTATATAAGATTCGGCATAGCCGAAAATGGCACTCTTACCTTTTAATACTGTTTTTAAATACTAACTGCCGTATTAATAAAATAAACTTATATTATTTTGTATGAATATGGCAATCATTGTTCAGCTCTAGTTAAGATTTTGATTATCTATACATATTACTTTCATTTTGAGAACTGGAATAAATATTAAAGGTTCCGATTAAGTATAGAACCCTAAATTCATAGCAGTATTAGTTTCGCCGATCGAGACCATATCTAATGCAACAAAGTAATTATAAAGAAGCATAAAAAATTGAGGAATTGACATTCTTAAAGGTTAAAATAGCATTAACCACATTGGTTTCCAATCGATTTCTGAGCTTTGATTTAGCTATATTAAGTTAACTAAAAACACGCTGCACTTCTGCATTAGACCACGGTATGCGTATTAATCGCAAGGCGAACTCAGCTAACTCTTTGAAATTTTTATTTCCAGCCGAATGTTGAAATTCAAAAACTTTGTTACATAAATATGTAGTATCTATTAGATTATTCCATTTTATAGCATTTATATTATTAAGCTGATTTAAAATTGTTTTGATTATTTCCGGCCTGTAATCCAGTTGTTCCAAATATTGAGGCATTCTCTTTTTTTTTTTTTTTTGTTATAAATACGTTATTTGCTAATAATTTAAAAGTTTTTTCTAAAATGTTCCGATTTTCTGCAGTTTCCATTAGTTAGAAAAAGTTTTTATAGGCTCAATTAAAATATATTTCGTTATTTACCGTTGTATGAATTGTTTTAACAGTAAAAAAAAAAACAAGGCAGAGGTAGAAAAATCTATATATTTATATAAAAGATTACAAATACATAGTTGAGTTTACTTTGTAATAAACAAAACTTGTTGTAGCTAAAAACCCGCCAATTAAAATTTTCCCAGCTTAAAAACACTTAGCGGTTTTTTTTTCTAACTTCCCTCTTTTAATAAAAAAAACGCCATTTTGGCAACACTGACTAAAGTATCAATTTAACCGGAATTCGATTTTATTCGACTAAACAATGAAACGCTTTTGGGATTTTAATTTTGGTCGATTATCCGATTAAGCGTTTTAAATTACTCGAATAACTCAAATTAATCGTAAAACTTTAACAAATTTAAATTCTATATCCAATGAGAAATGAAAATTATACCAAATTAATTTGTAATATATTTTATTAATAACAAAACTTTAACAAAACCAAAAATAATCCATATTAGGTATGTGTTATTAAAACATAAAAGCATACTTCAATTGAAATTGGGTTTAGGACTAAGTTCAGTTTATAATTTCCAGAGACCTCTTTTTAGAAAGAAAAATTATTTTACAAAGGTATGCGGACGTTTTACAAAGAAAACAAGAAAAATTAAATACCAGAAAAATGTAAAGCTGCATTTCTACATCCGTCATCAGCATTCTTCACGTCTATCTACCTTATGTTAATTATATTATAAACGTCATATAATCAATCAACTAACTTTATAAATATGTAAGAATTCGAGGAGTATTCATATCAATAGTAATTTGGTTAGACGAAATCCACACGCAAACCAAAGTATTTCTTCATACGGCAAAAAGGTCAGCCGTATACAGTGGAGAAAGAAAAATAAAATCATTGTTAGTTGCTGTTGTTTTTGCTTAAACTTTGATTTTTGTCTTTACTTTGGACAAAAATCATTAGTTTATTTAAAATGTTTGTAAAAAGTTTTCTGAAGAGCTAAGTGAGCGGTAGCGAAATGAACTTTGATACGTCTTTTCACCCTCCATAATCAATATCGGTGATTTAATTATTAAATCGGGATAATAAATAAAAAATAGGTCGAAAAAACATTTTTTTTCGTATTAAGTTGTTTTTTTACTTTAATGCTGAAAACGCATTTGGGACTAACGACGAATTTTTCGTTGCGAATATTCGTTGAAAAAAATTTAAATACATTTGTGTATATGAAAATGCGCACAATCAATGCGTCGACGAAATTCCTCGTGCGTAACGAACTCTGTGATAGGTTTATTTCCATTTTTTATGTCGACGAACGACGAATAGTTTTGTGTAGAGAGACATTTTTCTATTTATTTTTTAAAAGTGTTTTATTTCTTTTTAATTAAATATTTATTTGCTTTCTATTTATAGCCCATGTATAAAAAATATACTATTTTTATACAGTTCATCACAAAAAGTGGAAAAACGGTATATCAAAGTTTGTCATTCCGTGCGTAAATTCTACAATATCCTTTGCCATTTTTTGTGGTGAAGGGTATAAAAAGTAGAAATAATAGTTAATTTCATTGCATAACAAAAATAAAAATAAAAAAGAATTGAACATATTAAACATATTGTTAATACGTAAGAGTGCTATATGCGGCTATGCCGAATTTTATACACCCGTCACCATCTATGCAAATCTATTTGTGAAGTAACTTCAATCAAAAAAGCAAATATTGGGGTGACAGAGAATTAAATAAATAAAAAAAAATTGGTACTGCATATATATATATATATATATATATATATATATATATATATATATATATATATATATATATATATATATATAATTTTACATAAAAATGACATCGGCTCTTAAGCGTTAAGCATTTTTTTTTAGTATTTCCTTAAAGATTTCCTTAAAAGATTTAAAAGGATACACTTATTGATATTTAGAAAAAAATAAAAAATTTCAAAGCCCCGTTACTCGGAAAATATAGGCGAGCGCCAATTTTTTCACTTGATATTTTTTTCTTATTTTTTTAATTCTCTATCACACCACACGTTTATTTTTTTGATTGGAGTTGCTTTATTGTTCCAAATGACATGAACAAAGAAGTAGGCGTGGTGCCTCGAAAGACCTGAAACGATCATGCTGATTTCCAATAGCACCTCTTTCGACACTATAGCTGATCGACTGACACTAACACGGACGGACAGACGGACATCGCTCAATCGACTTCGCTATGAATAAGAAGTCAGAAAATATATGCTTTATGGAGTCGGGAATGGATATTGGTGAAATTACACACGGAATGACAAACTTAGATATACCGTTTTTCCACTTCTTGTGGTAAAGGGTATAAAAACATACCAAAATTTGACGGTATTTAAATGGCAAGAATTCCACGACTTAATTTCATCACTGATAGTAGACCAACCAATGCCAAAAGCTCAAAAAATCTGGTACAGGAACAGGAATTGAAAACGAGTTAGAAGAAATAATCATTACAAGTTTTCCCGAATGTAAACGATTGATAACTGACAACGAAGCATCTTTTGTCACACCAGCCATTAAACAAATGTGCCATAAATACGGCATTCAAAAATTAGAAACGCCAGTTCATAGATCAGCAGCGACCGAACAAGTTGAAAGAGTGCACAACTCAATTAGTGAACTAACAAGAATTTTTAAATTTAACAACCACTCCAAAAGCAGAGACGAAATATTCAGAACTATTAAGGAGCTCAATAATACAGTACACAGTTTAACAAATGCAAACAAAGAAGACATAATAAAAAATTTAAAGGAAGCGTCTGAAAAGGTGCTTAGCCGATTAATCAAAAACTTAAAACACAGAACGTTCACAAAGGGCACACAGGTATTAGCAAAAATAGTCGGCATCAGAAATAAAAATCTACCACGTTACAAAAAAGAAATTGTAGAGGACGACTTAGGAGACATAATCATAACAAAAAAGAAAAAAAGTGTACATAATGTTGTAACTTCTAGTTCAGTCTTTAGAATGTTCATTTATTTCAATTAGGTTTATACAAGTTACAGTATTGTATTCTTATATATACATATAATTAACAGCGTGTTAGAGGTAATAATTATAAGTAATTTTACGTAAGTGTTAATCAATATACAACATCCTTCTTTTTATAAAAATAAACAAGTTTTAAAAATTTAATTCATTTCATTAATTCTATTGATTTATAAAATTATGTTGGCTCTAAATCAAATAAAATTTTGATTAAATAAATACTCATAAAATTTCACTATCAATCAATCTTGAGGGTGGAACTATTCTCCTACCAGTCCTGGTTACATAACAATTATCGTTATTACTTTGGTTGTCAACGTTTTCTTTCGGATTTGAGTTTGACATTGTTTTAGGTCGTAATGATATGTGTTGTTCATTTCTTCGATAAATTGCACCTTCATTATCCCTTACGAGAAATGAATTTGGCTCTTCACAGTCCTGAAATATTTCGCCTTGGAACCACACTGAATTGTTATTCTTTTTGAACATAACCTCGTCACCAGGTTGAATTGTTTTACGCTTTTTGGAGTTTTTGTTATAGCGTTCAGAAAATTTTTCAATATTTTTCTGCAATAGTTGATCATATTGTTCTTTATTAACTAATTGAGGTTGAAAATTCTTAGTTACTGATGGCAATTTTGTTCTTAAGTTTCTGGACATTAGTAGTTCAGCGGGACTTGGCATATTATCCTTTGGGGTTGTCCTATAGTGTAAAAGGGCCATATATGGATCTGTTCCACTTTCTTGACATTTGCGCAACAATTTCTTTACCGTCTGTATGGTTCTCTCGGCAAGCCCATTCGATCTAGGCAAGTATGGACTTGAGGTCCTATAGTCAATGCCCCATTCCTTACAAAATTGTTTAAAATCTTTTGAATTGTAAGGTGGTCCGTTGTCAGATATAAAAATTTGAGGTATACCATGTCTGGCGAATAAAGATTTAAGTTTTGTTATAACATTAATACTAGAATATCCGTTGCCAAGCAAATCAATTTCAAAATATTTGGTGTAATAATCTACCACCAATAAATAGGGTTTCTTGTTATATTCAAAAATATCAGATCCGACTTTAAACCATGGAAGGTTATAAACTTCATGTGAAACCATTTCTAGTTTATTGTTTGAATTTCGGTATCTTAAACAAACTTCACAATTATTCACAATGTTTAAGATGTCATTATAAATATTGGGCCAATATACCGTTTTACGAGCTAAGCTTTGGCATCTTTGAATGCCCATGTGTCCCTCGTGCACAGCACTCAGAATGTTACGTCGTAAATTTTTTGGAACCACAATTTGACTTCCTTTAAGTATTATACCATCTAGAATTGTTAATTCATCTTTTATTTTAAAATAAGGTACAACGTCTCTATCAACAAATTTTTGATGTGTTGGCCATCCATTTTTTATATATAGTTTTAGTTTTTTACATATTTCATCTTGTTCCGTTTGTTCTTTTATGTTTTCTATATTTGAAAAAGGTATTTCCATATGTGATTTCAAAAAATTAGTGTAAAGAAACCTCATTATCAAATTCAACTAATGTTTTCTCTTTTAAAGGACATCTGGATAATGTATCAGCTATGTATAAAAATTTTCCAGGTTTATATATGACATTTAAGTTATAACATTGAAGACGTAGCAGGTATTTTAAACAAAGGCTTATTAAACAATGTTACCAATGGCTTATGGTCTGTTTCAACAACCACTTCAGTACCGTAAGTGTATTGGTGAAATCTTACACAGCCGTATAATATAGCAAAAAGCTCTTTTTCAATTTGAGCATAATTTATTTGTGCATCTGATAAAGATGCCGAAGCATAAGCAATTGGATTATGGCCATGTAAAATTGCTGCCCCAACTGCGCATTTTGATGCATCCACGGTAAGTGTTAGCTGTTTATTTGGGTCATAATATACTAATACTGGAGTCTGAGTTATTTCTGATTTTAAATTATCAAACTCTTTTTGAATTACCTCATTCCAATGCCATTCTATATCTTTTTTCAAAAGCTCTCGTAAATGCTTGTTCTTCAAGGACAAATTTTCTATAAAACTGCCTAAGTAATTCACCATGCCTAAAAACCGCTGTAGTCCTGTGACATTTTTCGGTGTTGGCATTTCTAAAATTGCTTTTATTTTTTCTTTATCCGGTTTAATGCCATCTTTGTCAAAAATATGACCAATAAATTTAACTTCATTTAAATGAAATTTACATTTTGCCCTGTTAAATTTTAGACCAACCTGTCTAGCTCTTTCTAAAACTTTTTTTAGAATGTTATGTTCTTCGGTTGATTTTGCGTAAATTAAAAAATCATCTATGTATATCAACAAACCATCAATATTTCCAAAAAGTTTACTCATCTCAGCATGAAAGATTTCAGGCGCTGCATTTATGCCAAAAGGGAGGCGAAGAAATCTATATCTTCCAAACGGAGTATTAAACGTGCATAGTTTTGATGACTTTTCATTAAGGGGTATCATCCAAAATCCGCAATTAGCATCTAATACGCTAAAAACTCGAGAATCCTTTAACTTTGCTTTGCAGTCATAAATGTTGGGAAACTGGAATTGTGGTCTTAAGATGGCTTTATTTAGATTTCTAGGATCTAGGCACAGTCTTATTTTTCCATCTGCTTTGGAAACCAATACAATCGAATTGACCCATTCAGTCGGTTCTTCAACACGAACTATAACGTTAAGACTAACCATTCTATCTAACTCAGACTTTAATTTGTTATGCAACGAAAATGGTATTCTCCTAGGAGGATCCACGACAGGATTGATATTTGGTTTTAACATTAAATTACATTTGTTTTGAATAAGACCTAATCCTTCAAATATATCTATGTTGTCTTTAATAATACTTTCGGTTGACAAATGTTTTACTATTTTGACCAGACCCATACATACAACTAAATGAAGTCCTACTATATTTTTACATTTTAAATTAATCACATAAAAATAGTCACAATATTTTCTAAAGTTATAAATAAAATTAATTTTAACTTTACCCACAATTGGCAGCCGTTCGCCACTAAATGTGTTGACTGAAGTACTTGTTGATTTGATACCATCAGTGAGACCCAACCATTCAGCAAGTTGTTGTGATATTATATTGGCATCTGCACCTGTGTCGACTTGAAACTCTACTTCTTTGTTGTTTATTAACAAGTTGATGTTCCAACCACTTTTAAAATTTTTTTGTTGACTTTGCTGTCCTTCAGCTAACGAAAACACCTTATGTTTTTGACTATTATCTTTATTATTTCGTAATTGAAGATCTATTTTCTTGTGTTGTTGTTGGTTACAAACAGACAAAGAACCAATAAATAATTCATCACTCTCTATGTCTGTTAATTTTCTGACAAACTTTTTTCTATTATGTTGTTGTTGCTGCTGTTTTTTAAAATAGCACATTTTTGCATAATGGCCTTTTTTACCACAGCCATGACAAACAGCATTCTGTGCAGGACATTTATTTTTATGCACCTGACCACATTTCCTACAGGATTTTTGCTCACTGCTTTTTTGTGTATAATCCTTGATTTTACTTTGCAGCACATTGAGTCCAAGACCATCCAATTGGCTTGCATTTTCACGGGCCGCTTCAATACTTTGTGCAATTGTAACAGCTCTGTCCAAACTAATGTTACCTTTACTTAAGAGTCGTTCTTTAATATGTTGAAAAGTTGAAGATATGCCACATATAAAAATATCTTTCACAAGATTTTCTCTTATGTCTCCAAAATCACACGTTTGACTTAAATTTTTTAACACTGTGACATAGTCATGAATAGTTTCGCCGCCATTTTGTTTCCTTGTAAAAAAAAATATGGCGTTCCATAGCTATGTTCACTTTTGGTATAAAGTAATTGTCAAATAATTTAATTAAATCATTATATTTGACTTCGTCAACATCCTTGTCGAAAGACTTAAAAATGTGAAAAGACTCTGCGCCCATGTGATGAAGTAGCAGGGCTACTTTTCTTGCATCAGACTCACCATTTAAGTTGGAGGCCGTCAGAAAAATTTTAAATTGTGCCAGCCAATTTTTCCACTCTGCTGCCATGTTGGACGCCTTCATATTAATTTTAGACACAGCACCCATTTGCTTTAAATCGCTTGACATTTTTAATTATAAGCAGCAAAATTTTTTTTTTTTTATATTTTTTTTTTTTAGTTTTAATTTTTGACCTTAGACTTTCTGTTTTGTTATAATTTTAACTTTTATTTCAGAGCACACCTGACACCATGTTGTATCTTCTAGTTCAGTCTTTAGAATGTTCATTTATTTCAATTAGGTTTATACAAGTTACAGTATTGTATTCTTATATATACATATAATTAACAGGGTGTTAGAGGTAATAATTATAAGTAATTTTACGTAAGTGTTAATCAATATACAACACATAAAAGCAACATAAAGAATATCACTTTGAGACATGATGAACCAAGTATACCAGATTAAAGCGGTACTAGTAATATTATTCCAGATGTCTAAAGCAATAACTGAGATAGAGCACATCGAGGGACAAAAATACATATTAACTCGAATTGATGATACATATTTATTTGATGAATTTACATTTTTGTTTCACATCACTAATGTAACAAAAATCTTCAATTTATACGAACAAATATTTTACAAAAATTCTTATCCTACTATCGAAGAATATATCTTAATAAAGAAAATAGAAACTCTAATAGAACAAATTAAGGAACATAGAATAAAAAAGCGAGGATTGAATTTCTTGGGATCGACTCTGAAGTTCATTACTGGTATACCAGACCACGACGATGTAATCGAAATAGAAACCAGAATTAATGCCCTAATTGACAATAACGAAAAGCAAAGAAAAATTAATTCCAAATTCGAGAAATTATTGGACTCTATACAAGGAGGAGTAACAGAAAGTCACATCATAATTAAAGAAATTCACGATGAATTATTAACATTGGTAAGAACAATAAATGCGGCTAAAAACAATGAATACTTGGCTGAATCATTAGATTTAAAGGATGTAAAAGAAATAGCAGAACATAAATTATCGTTTGTACCCATTATTAACATAACTATATGGCAAGAACCGATGATTCTATTATTACCATATACAAATACCCCATTATAAACAATTATTGTAAATTATTTAAATTCACACCACTTAGCATTAAACATGGCAAAATTTCTACTGACAAGGAAATCGCCCTCTGTAATAATGTGTATACGAGGGCTGCTATATATATTTCTGGCCTGGCAGCACTCAGTGCAATCTGACATTTCCATTGGAAAGTTTGTCATTTTTAAGCATAATCTCACTCAAAACGTTTTGACGTACGACCATTATTTGTGTTGTTTACAGTGACCTGAAAAAATTAATATAGAAAAAAATGGAATTAACTCGTGAACATTTTCGTGCCATAATTTTTCACAACTTTCGACGTGGATTATCACAACAAGAGTGCATTGATGAACTTAAATCTTTGTATGGCGATGAAGCACCATCCTATTGCACTGTGAAAAATTGGTATAATGAATTTAATCGTGGCCGAAGCTCGCTCAAAGACGAATTCTGTGAAGGTCGTCCAAAAACGGTTGTTTTGCTAGAGAACATTGATGCCGTGCGTGAACTCATAATGCAAGATCGACATGCGACATACCGAGAGATAGAGACATCCTTGGACATTTCTTCCACCAGCATACATTCGATACTGCATGAGCACCTGGCCGTAAAAAAGGTTTGTTCTTGTTGGATCCCGCACAATTTGAAAGTCGCTCAAAAAAAGGCTCGTGTCGATTGGTGCAAAGAAATGTTGCAAAAATACGATTGCGGTGCTTCAAAAGACGCTTATAAGATCGTCACAGATGACGAATCATGGATCTATGCGTATGAGCCCGAAACGAAACAACAATCGGCCGTGTGGGTCTTCAAAGACGAGCAAAATCCAATGAAAGTTGTTCGTGGAAGAAGCACTTCGAAGCAAATGGTCGCCTGTTTCTTCGGCAAAACTGGTCATGTGGCGACTGTTCCGCTTGAGCAACGTAGGACGGTCACTTCTGAGTGGTACACTACAATTTGTTTGCCTGAAGAAATTCGAAAAACCAACAAGAGAAGACGAATCATTGTTCACCATGACAATGCGAGCTCTCACACATCGGCTCAAACCAGAGCATTTTTGAACGGCCAAAACGTCGTACAGCCGTACAGCCCTGACTTGGCACCTAATGACTTCTTCTTGTTTCCATACATCAGTAGGTGGTGTACTGAGAGTGGGCTTAGCGCGAACGCTCGGAAAACGGAGCTTGTGCTCTTCACGAGAAGAAAAAAGATTCCGTCCTTTCCACTACCACTCCTTAATGGAGTGGAGCTTGGGTTGTCTGACAGAGCGAAGTATCTAGGTATCATCCTGGACTCCAAACTGTCGTGGACCCCAAATGTCCGCTTTAGGGCGGACAGGGCCTCAGTGGCTTTGTATGTGTGTAGGAGGGCCGTAGGGAAACACTGGGGTATTAACCCGAGGACGTCGTACTGGCTCTTTGACACGGTCATACAACCCATACTCATGTACGGGGTTCTTGTATGGTGGCCCGCACTGGGCAAACTTGTTAACTGCAGTATGCTGAATAGAATATTGCGAACTTCGGCCTTGATGGTCACCGGGGCAATGCGCACCACTCCATCGAAGGCCCTTTTTACGATGCTGCACTGGCTACCGGTCGATCTCATGGCCAAGCGGCTGGCTATGAACTCGGCGGTTAGACTAAATGCAGCGGCGACGTGGAAGTCAGGGGACTTTGGACATGCGACCATTTTAGGCTGCTCCTCGGCCATCCCTGACAACATCGATTATTGCACGCCCACCCCCATGTCTGATATTAGTTTCGGGGTATCAACGTCGGGCACATCGAATATGCGTGGGGATGTGCTTGATGTTTATACTGACGGGTCAAAGTCGGACACGGGGGGGGGGGGGGGCGTCTTCATTCCTAGATTTTAAATCAGAATGAAGTTTAGGCTACGGGATCAGTGTAGCGTGGTACAGGCTGAGATTTCAGCCATCAGAAGGGCGGCTTGCTGGATGAGGTACCACAGGATATACGGAGAGGATATCCGGATCTGTACTGACAGCAAGGCCGCGATTAACTCCTTATCGGGTGTCTATACGACATCCAGATTGGTACGTGAATGCCGGACATCTCTTAACGAGATGGCGAGACATTCCAACGTGGAACTGTTTTGGGTACCGGCTCACTCGGGCGGGAATATAATTGCGGACGAACTCGCCAGATTGGGAACCGGTTAGGAGACCGGGAGACAGATCCACTGGTAGGAATCCCATTAAGCTGCTGTAGAGCTTTACTTCAGCAGGAACTCTTCAGAACTGCACAGTCTAGATGGTCTGAGGAGGTTACCTGCAGGGTCTCGAGGACATTCTGGCCTCAATACGATAATAGGAGAACCGCAAATCTACTGAGGTTTCCTCGGGGGCAGCTGGGCACACTGGTGGCCGTGCTGACAGGGCACTGCGTCATTGGTGCTCACGCTAGGAGACTGAATCTTCCTTATCATGACTACTGTAGAAGTTGTCAAGATGAGGAGGAGGAGGAAACGGTGGAGCATCTGCTCTGCCACTGCCCGGCTCTTTCTGGGAATAGACCGGCTACTTTTGGCAGTCCGAGACTGCATGGTCTTGCAGACTTATCCGTCTGCGATGTTTCTAGGATAAACTTGTTTATCCGGTCTTCAGGGTGGTTTGGATGTGGATCTTTTGATGGTGCCGTAGGGACCTCAATCTGATCTCTGCACATCCTGTTTCCAGGCAACACAATGGGACCTTTGGGACCCAAGTGAGTCGGTCTTTCTTTTTGCCGACGGCCTGTACAACCTAACCTAACCTAACCATACATCAAGAAAAAAATGCGTGGTCAACGATTTTCGTCGCCAACAGCTTCTCTGGCGTGTTCAAAAACCATGTTTTAGAGAATTCTCAATCGGAGTAGAAAAAGTGCTTCGACAACTGGTTTGAGCGCATGCAAATGTGTATAAATACTTTGAAAAACAATAAAACCATTTTTGATTATAAATATTCGCATTTTCACTATTAGGCCAGAAATATATAGAGCAGCCCTCGTACCAGGGCATGTGATTGTAAAAATTACCTAAGCAAAAACATTTGCAAAACCAACACCACAAATGATGACTGCATCCGACATCTTTTAGAAAACAGAAAAGCCAAATGTACAGTTTAGAAAGAGTATAATTTCCCATTATTGAAAAAAGACGAAGGACTCATCCTCCTAGACGGCGTAAACACTGTAGATAATAAAAACATTACTGGAACCATATTAGTAAAATACACAGATAAAGTAGCGATTAATAATATTACATATACGAATATTCATGATAAAATAATAGCGGCCATACACAACAAAGATGATGAGGATCTATAAATAATAAGAGTATTAACATCGTCCTCAAAATTAGCATTTAGTAATATAGACTCTCTCTTAAGAAATTCATAATACCTGTAGAAAAACATCCCATCAGGTACGCTTTGTATATACTTTTAGTAATAATAACAACAATAATTCTTGCATATAGTATTTTAAAAGTAACAAAATATTATTTAACCCTAAGGGAAATCAGGGCTAGTCAAAATTTTCAGGTAATATACACACATATGAATCGAGACGATTCGAGTTATAGCTTAGATACGAATCGGGACGATTCATTTTTTAACAAGGGAGAGAGTTAAGGACACGGGGTTATTTTCAGGAAAAACACATAATTAACCCGAGACATTATTTTCAGGAAAAACACATAGTTAACAAAAAAGGTTATTTTAAGTAAAACACATATTTGTAAACATACACAAAAGGATAAGAAAAACACGATCATAAATGTAACCATAAAACTATAAAAACACTTGATAATAAAATAAGTAATTAAGAACCTAAGATAAGAAATACCCTTGTATCACTAAAACATTTTATTGGCATAGCTATTTATATTTCCCACACATTATTAAACATTGTAATCTTTAAGTAGCAAAAGTATAAATTCCACTGTAAATACTTCTGCCAAGCAGTTGAAATGAAATCTCAATAAAGAATACTTTTAGATACAAAGTAGTATCTAGCAGTAAACAAATATTTTTTTTAACTCAAAAGGAAATAACTTACATGTACATACGAGTTAGACACTTTGTAATTTTATGTATGTTTTTTTATATCCTTTGAAAAATAATTAAGAAAATGGAGTTTTAAAATATATAGATTTGTTAGATTTCCGCTTATACATAAATTTGTATGCATGTAATTTGAAAAAAAGATGAACTTTTTCAAAATAAAAAGAATATGGTCTACTTATTTATAGTCATAATCAAATTGAATTTTTATACGTGTGCTAAAAAATGGATTATGAAAATTTATTTTTAAAAGTTTTAAAGAGCACTAATAAAATTGTTTGCCTGGAATATGCGAAAAATAAGAATAAGTGACCCAATTTCTTCTACATCAAAAGGCATTATAAGCTAGTCATAAAAAATGATAATGAAGGTGCACCGGCAAAAAGAACGGAAAATTAATGTGTGTGAAGATAAATACGTATTTAAGTAGTGGAGACAAAAACCATTTTTTTTAACATTGCCGTTTTTACAGTTAACAGTGTACTGTTAGCCACTTAACAGTCGTTCTGTTTTTGGGTTCCTTTCTTTTGAAGGATAATTTAAGTAGAAAAACACAAGTCCTTATAAATATAATTTATGAAAATGTTGCTTCAAGTGATATATTATGAAACTATAATAGTTTGGTATCAGAAAAATGTTTAGGAAAGCATGGGTTATAATAAAACACTCATTTTTCATCATTTCTTGAGAAGAAGAAATTACCATTTTGGTCAAATATGGAATAGCACACATACTACACCCTATACACATGGTAGTCTGAAGGGTCCATAATATGGCACTGTAAGTCCAATATCTGAAATAATTTTGGGATTTGAGAAAATTAAGTTTTAAAAAAATGCTTTTTCAGCGAAATTTCTTGAGAAGATAAATGACCATTTTGGTCAAATATGGAATAGCACACATACTACACCCTATACACTTGGTAGTCTGAAAGGTCCATAATAAGGCACTATAAGTCCAATATCTGAAATAATTTTGGGATTTGAGAAAATTAAGTTTTAAAAAAATGCTTTTTCAGCGAAATTTCTTGAGAAGATAAATGACCATTTTGGTCAAATATGGAATAGCACACATACTACACCCTATACACATGGTAGTCTGAAGGGTCCATAATAAGGCACTATTAGTCCAATATCTGAAATAATTTTGGGATTTGAGAAAATTAAGTTTTAAAAAATGCTTTTTCAGCGAAATTTCTTGAGAAGATAAATGACCATTTTGGTCAAATATGGAATAGCACACATACTACACCCTATACACATGGTAGTCTGAAGGGTCCATAATAAGGCACTATAAGTCCAATATCTGAAATAATTTTGGGATTTGAGAAAATTAAGTTTTAAAAAAATGCTTTTTCAGCGAAATTTCTTGAGAAGATAAATGACCATTTTGGTCAAATATGGAATAGCACACATACTACACCCTATACACATGGTAGTCTGAAGGGTCCATAATAAGGCACTATTAGTCCAATATCTGAAATAATTTTGGGTTTTGAGAAAATTAAGTTTTAAAAAAATGCTTTTTCAGCGAAATTTCTTGAGAAGATAAATGACCATTTTGGTCAAATATGGAATAGCACACATACTACACCCTATACACATGGTAGTCTGAAGGGTCCATAATAAGGCACTATTAGTCCAATATCTGAAATAGTTTTGGGATTTGAGAAAATTAAGTTTTAAAAAATGCTTTTTCAGCGAAATTTCTTGAGAAGATAAATGACCATTTTGGTCAAATATGGAATAGCACACATACTACACCCTATACACATGGTAGTCTGAAGGGTCCATAATAAGGCACTATTAGTCCAATACCTTAAATAATTTTGGGATTTGAGAAAATTAAGTTTTAAAAAAATGCTTTTTCAGCGAAATTTCTTGAGAAGATAAATGACCATTTTGGTCAAATATGGAATAGCACACATACTACACCCTATACACATGGTAGTCTGAAGGGTCCATAATAAGGCACTATTAGTCCAATATCTGAAATAATTTTGGGATTTGAGAAAATTAAGTTTTAAAAAATGCTTTTTCAGCGAAATTTCTTGAGAAGATAAATGACCATTTTGGTCAAATATGGAATAGCACACATACTACACCCTATACACATAATAAGGCACTATTAGTCCAATATCTAAAATAATTTTGGGATTTGAGAAAATTAAGTTTTAAAAAATGCTTTTTCAGCGAAATTTCTTGAGAAGAAAAATGACCATTTTGGTCAAATATGGAATAGCACACATACTACACCCTATACACATGGTAGTCTGAAGGGTCCATAATAAGGCACTATTAGTCCAATATCTGAAATAATTTTGGGATTTGAGAAAATTAAGTTTTAAAAAATGCTTTTTCAGCGAAATTTCTTCAGCAGATTGTTAATATATTGAAATGGAAAAACAACCCGCGGTACTTCTTAACGATTTAAAGGTTTATTGATGAATGATACAAAATATAAATTACAGAAAAATATGTGAATTCAAAATGCAAAGCATGCTATGATAAGTTATTATATAAAAAGCAAAGCATGCTATGCATGTACATATATAAAAAATAATACAGGCAGAGCCTACTACGTATACATATTGTAATACAAATTATAATATGAACATAAATAGAATTTCATAGCCTACTATATATTAGGTTTGATTATTATATTAATTTCTTCAACACTCCTCTTCAAACCTAATACTAAACGTTTTAATTTATAAGGATAAAAATTATTCCATGTTCATTAATTTTACTAATTTAATATGTTTAATTTTAGAAACATTTTTCGTTAAAATATCTGCTACCATATCGTTTGTACTTAGGTACATAAGGTTAATTTGCTTGTTCTTAATGATTTCTCGTATGTGATGGTACTTGATATCAATGTGCTTGCTTCGATTGTGGAAAATGGTGTTCGATGCTAGTTTTAAAGCGCCTTGATTATCAACATATAATTTTACTGGAACATCTTCAACAGATTCAAGTTCAAGTAGCAATCTCTTCAAATAAATAGCTTCCCTTGAAGCATTTGACATCGAGATATACTCCGCTTCCGTGCTACTTAATGCGACAACACTTTGTTTCTTTGATTCCCATGAAATTAAAGAGTTTCCATAATAAAACATAAATCCTGAATAAGATTTTCTGTCAATACCATTACCATCCCAATCCGCATCAGCATACCCCGTTAATTCAGTCTTACCACATTTATATATAAGTTTTAAGTCAGCAGTTCCAAATAAATACCTTAGAATATTTTTTGCAGCATTCATATGTTCAATATGGGGATCAGTGTTTTTCTGTGATAATTTTGGCACGGAATGTAAAATGTCGGGGCGAGTTGTGATTGCTAAATACATTAGTTCACCCATTATAGTCTGATATGACGACACATCTGCTTTGGTACAATTTTTAACACAAGCTACTTGGAAACCAGGGTCAAGGGGAATTGATACTTTTTTACATTGCTCCAAATTATATTTTTTTTAATAAAGTTTCTATGTATTGGGTGTTACTTACGATTAAATCACCTTTTTCACCATCTCTTTTGATTTCCATTCCAAGAAAATGCTGCACTGGTCCCTTATCGCTGACGTCAAATGCTGTTGATAATTGAAGCTTTATTCTTTCAACAACTGATTTCTCCTTACATGCTATAAGTATATCATCTACATATACTGCTAATATGACAAATTCGTTATTAACTGCCATTTTGTACAAACATGGTTCATTGTCACAACTTGTAAAACCAATTGTTTTTAGAAAAGAATCGAGTTTTGCATTCCACTGTCGACCGGATTGCTTAAGGCCGTATAAAGATTTTTGTAAACGTAATACTTTGTTTGGATACTTTTTATCCACAAACATCTTTGGTTGCTGCATGTAAACCTCTTCGTTTAGATCTCCATGTAAATATGCACTAACTATATCAATATGGTGCAAATGCATACCCTTGTTAACAGCTATGGCAAAAATAAGCCTTATATTTGAGTACCGTATAACTGGAGAAAATGTTTCATGGTAGTTAACACCATATTTCTGGCTGCAGCCCTTCGCCACCAGTCTTGCTTTATATCGCTCAATACATCCATCGCTTTTAGTTTTAATGGCGTATACCCACCTGCAACCGATAGCCTTTTTTCCAGCTGGCAAGTCAACCAAATCCCACGTTTTGTTACTCTTTAGCGTATTAAATTCAATCTGCATAGCATTTTTCCACTCTATAGAATTGTTGCAAGAAATTGCCTCTTCTGGACTTTGGGGAACGAAATCTACTTTTGTCGATAAACCATTTATCATGTTATATTGTTTCTTTGGCCTACCAGGCCTTCCATCTCGAATTATTTTGGGACGGCCTCGTCCTCTTTTTGGTTCTTCTTGATTAATACTTACAGCAAGAGAACACTCCCCTTCAAAATTATCATTATCTTCGATTCTGATTTCATTAGCATCTTCATTTTGACTTGATTCGCCTTCATCTGCAGTGCCAAAACCTTCTTCCTCTTCTTCAATCTGCTCTTCACCAACTTGAGCTTCTGGACTATTGAAGCTTTTCTGGCCTTCATTATTGAGAAGTACGAAAAAATCGTCATCTTTTTTCTCTATATTACTTTCACTCTCACTGCTGTCGAATACATTTTCATCAAATCTTACATCACGCCTTTCGATAACCTTATGGGTCCTCTTGTCATACAGCCTATACGCCTTCGCAAGTTGAGAATAACCGACCATGACATACAATTTACCTTTTGCAGCAAATTTTGACTTCTGATTTTTATTTAGAGCTACTGCATGCGATCCAAAAACTTTTAAATATCCTACTTTTGGCTTATACCCATACCAGGCTTCGTACGGAGTTTTGTTTGACAAAGCTTTAGTAGGCGAACGGTTTCTCAAATATACAGCTGTAGCAACGGCTTCGGCCCACAGATTTTTGTTCATATGTGCATGGACTAACATTGAACGGGACATCTCGACTAACGTGCGATTGGCACGTTCGGCTACACCATTTTGTTGAGGTGTATAAGCTACCGTTAGCTGACGCAAAATGCCATGTTCTTGTAGATATACATCAAAAGCTTTGTTTATATACTCACGTCCGTTATCGCTTCTTAAAATTTTTATTTTTTTTCCTGTTTGACGTTCAACTTGCTGTTTAAAAATTTTAAATTTATCAAATACTTCGCTTTTTGATTTCATGAAATATACGAATACTCTTCTTGTTTTGTCATCAATAAAAGTGACAAAGTATTTAGAACCACCTACTGACGGAACGTTAATAGGACCACACACATCGGAATGTATTAAGTCCAGAATATTTTCAGTACGATGTTCAGTTGCTTTCGAAAATGGAACCACATGAATCTTGCTTAGCATACATGTCTTGCAGTTATGCTCTTTTGTATGTCGTGAAACCTTCATACCATTTACAATTCTATTTCTACTGATTTGAGCTAAATCATTAAAGTTTAAATGGCCGTATCGATAGTGCCAAAGCATATCGTTGTTACATGCTGCAAAAACACGATGATTTGGTTTTTCAAACAAGACAAATAAATTGTGGTTCTTGCGAGCTCTTATAACAACATAACCATTACTGTCTTTTATTTGTACACCATCAGAACCGAATGTAGCTGTATAGCCATTTTCAACTGCTTTACTTATTGAAATAAAATTACCTTGCAATTCCGGACAATACAAAACATTTTCAAGTTTAACTTTGCAGTCTGCTTGAAGAATAACTTTTCCTTTTCCAATCGCATTTATACATCTATCAGCCGCAAGAAAAATCTTTTCTTCACATTCCTCTAGGCTTTCGAATAAATTTTTATTGTTACACATGTGGGACGTTGCACCACTATCAATGTACCACAAATTTTGATCAAACCCTTTTACCGCTGCAATCATTGCACATGTTTTTTCATCAGCTGTTTTCTTAACTCGACAATCTCGTGCATAGTGACCTTTACAACCGCATGTGTAACATTTTCCCGAAATCAATTTGATAGATTTTGCATTTTTTCCAGTACAGTTCTTTGTAGTTTTACTAGAACGTGCTGCGTATGCTTGCTGTAAACCACATTCTTCGGCATCTTGCTGAATGTTTCTTCGACGTTGTCCTTCTTCCAGCAACTTCAGCTTTAAAACTTGAAACGATGGCAAATTATCTCGAGTTTCCATTGCAATTATAAAACTTTCAAAAAGTTTCGGCAAACTTGACAAAAGTATAATTACAACTAATTCATCTTGAAGTTGAATATCAATATCTGCCAGTCTTTCTATAATTTCTTCAAATTTATTTAAATACTGGGTCATTTCTTCATTGTCATCCATCTTTAGATTCATCAAACGTTTAAACAGCATGACTTTATGTATTGGGCCTTTGGGTTTATGCACTTCAGCTAATTTGTTCCAAGCCTCAGCAGATTTCGTACATTTCTTTATATAATTTAGCTGAGTTCCTTTAATACCTAAAACAATTGTAGCAAGCGCTTTTTCATCGTTAGTTACCCAATCTGCCTTCTGTTCTGCGCTCCATTCAGGCTCACATTTCAATTGACCATTTGCATATTTCCATAGTCCATTATGGATTAAAACACTTTTCATATGCACTTGCCAGGAATCATAATTACTTTCATCCAGCTTTTCAATCTGTAGAAAAGGTGACGTCATATTGTTTTTTATTAAATTTTCTTCAGTCTATTTTTCAACACAAAATTTTTGAAAATAAAAAACTTTTATGTGCCTGGGCCCATAACCAATGTTAATATATTGAAATGAAAAAACAACCCGCGGTACTTCTTAACGATTTAAAGATTTATTGATGAATGATACAAAATATAAATTACAGAAAAATATGTGAATTCAAAATGCAAAGCATGCTATGATAAGTTATTATATAAAAAGCAAAGCATGCTATGCATGTACATATATAAAAAATAATACAGGCAGAGCCTACTACGTATACATATTGTAATACAAATTATAATATGAACATAAATAGAATTTCATAGCCTACTATATATTAGGTTTGATTATTATATTAATTTCTTCAACAAAGATAAATGACCATTTTGGTCAAATATGGAATAGCACACATACTACACCCTATACACATGGTAGTCTGAAGGGTTCATAATAAGGCACTATTAGTCCAATACCTGAAATAATTTTGGGATTTGAGAAAATTAAGTTTTAAAAAAATGCTTTTTCAGCGAAATTTCTTGAGAAGATAAATGACCATTTTGGTCAAATATGGAATAGCACACATACTACACCCTATACACATGGTAGTCTGAAGGGTCCATAATAAGGCACTATTAGTCCAATAGTACTTGAGAAGATAAATGACCATTTTGGTCAAATATGAAATAGCACACATACTACACCCTATACACTTGGTAGTCTGAAGGGTCCATAATAAGGCACTATTAGTCCAATATCTGAAATAATTTTGGGATTTGAGAAAATTAAGTTTTAAAAATGCTTTTTCAGCGAAATTTCTTGAGAAGATAAATGACCATTTTGGTCAAATATGGAATAGCACACATACTACACCCTATACACATGGTAGCCTGAAGGGTCCATAATAAGGCACTATTAGTCCAATATCTGAAATAATTTTGGGATTTGAGAAAATTAAGTTTTAAAAAAATGCTTTTTCAGCGAAATTTCTTGAGAAGAAGAAATGACCATTTTGGTCAAATATGGAATAGCACACATACTACACCCTATACACATGGTAGTCTGAAGGGTCCATAATAAGGCACTATTAGTCCAATATCTGAAATAATTTTGGGATTTGAGAAAATTAAGTTTTAAAAAATGCTTTTTCAGTGAAATTTCTTGAGAAGATAAATGACCATTTTGGTCAAATATGGAATAGCACACATACTACACCCTATACACATGGTAGTCTGAAGGGTCCATAATAAGGCACTATTAGTCCAATATCTGAAATAATTTTGGGATTTGAGAAAATTAAGTTTTAAAAAATGCTTTTTCAGCGAAATTTCTTGAGAAGATAAATGACCATTTTGGTCAAATATGGAATAGCACACATACTACACCCTATACACATGGTAGTCTGAAGGGTCCATAATAAGGCACTATTAGTCCAATATCTGAAATAATTTTGGGATTTGAGAAAATTAAGTTTTAAAAAATGTTTTTTCAGCGAAATTTCTTGAGAAGATAAATGACTATTTTGGTCAAATATGGAACAGCACACATACTACACCCTATACACATGGTAGTCTGAAGGGTCCATAATAAGGCACTATTAGTCCAATACCTGAAATAATTTTGGGATTTGAGAAAATTAAGTTTTAAAAAAATGCTTTTTCAGCGAAATTTCTTGAGAAGATAAATGACCATTTTGGTCAAATATGGAATAGCACACATACTACACCCTATACACATGGTAGTCTGAAGGGTCCATAATAAGGCACTATTAGTCCAATAGTACTTAAGAAGATAAATTACCATTTTGGTCAAATATGAAATAGCACACATACTACACCCTATACACTTGGTAGTCTGAAGGGTCCATAATAAGGCACTATTAGTCCAATATCTGAAATAACTTTGGGATTTGAGAAAATTAAGTTTTAAAAAATGTTTTTTCAGCGAAATTTCTTGAGAAGATAAATGACTATTTTGGTCAAATATGGAACAGCACACATACTACACCCTATACACATGGTAGTCTGAAGGGTCCATAATAAGGCACTATAAGTCCAATATCTGAAATAATTTTGGGATTTGAGAAAATTAAGCTTTAAAAAATGCTTTTTCAGCGAAATTTCTTGAGAAGATAAATGACCATTTTGGTCAAATATGGAATAGCACACATACTACACCCTATACACATGGTAGTCTGAAGGGTCCATAATAAGGCACTATAAGTCCAATATCTGAAATAATTTTGGGATTTGAGAAAATTAAGTTTTAAAAAATATTTTTTCAGCGAAATTTCTTGAGAAGATAAATGACCATTTTGGTCAAATATGGAATAGCACACATACTACACCCTATACACATGGTAGTCTGAAGGGTCCATAATAAGGCACTATAAGTCCAATATCTGAAATAATTTCGGGATTTGAGAAAATTAAGTTTTAAAAAATATTTTTTCAGCGAAATTTCTTGAGAAGATAAATGACCATTTTGGTCAAATATGGAATAGCACACATACTACACCCTATACACATGGTAGTCTGAAGGGTCCATAATAAGGCACTATTAGTCCAATATCTGAAATAATTTTGGGATTTGAGAAAATTAACTTTTAAAAAATGCTTTTTCACCGAAATTTCTTGAGAAGATAAATGACCATTTTGGTCAAATATGGAATAGCACACATACTACACCCTATACACATGGTAGCCTGAAGGGTCCATAATAAGGCACTATTAGTCCAATATCTGAAATTGTTTAATTTTAGGTTTAAATAAAAGTTTATTAGAGTAAAAATAAAACGTCTTAGTTCAAACGAATATATAAAAGGAATGAAAAAATTATGACAGGAAAAACGAATGTTAACTGCGTTCACATAGTTTACATTATATTAAGAATTCCAACACTCCTTCTCAATGTGAATGCCGTTGTAAAATTTAAAAATGTTTATGTAATTTTCATTAATTTAACAAAATTAAAATGTTTTGTCTTTGATAGGTTTTTAGTAAGTATATCCGCAACCATTTGATGTGTTGGGCAATAGTTTAGAACAATCTCCTTTTCCTTTACGACTTCGCGTACGTGGTGGAATCTTATGTCGATGTGCTTAGTTCTTTTGTGAAATACTGGGTTTGTTGCTAGTTTTTCTGCTCCTTGGTTATCAATGTTCAAGACAATCGCTTCACCGGATGAATATCCAATCTCCAAAAGTAATTTTCTTAAAAATATCGCTTCTTTTGCTGCATCGGACATGGCCATGTATTCAGCCTCTGTGGAGCTTAACGCGACACATGATTGCTTCCGGGATTCCCATGATACGGGGCACTCTCCAACAAAAAATATAAATCCTGTATAAGACTTTCGGTCTAAAGCATTACCGCCCCAGTCTGCATCAACAAATCCGCTTACCGATTTTTCACCATTTTGATACACGATTTTCATATCCATTGTACCACGAAGGTAGCGTAGAATATGTTTGACTGCTTGCATATGCTCGGAATGTGGACTCGAATTTCTCTGGGCTAACTTGGAGACTGAATGGAGGATATCTGGTCTGCTAGTTATTGCTAGATACATAAGAGCTCCTATTACTGATTGATAATCCTTTTGATTAATGGTTTTACAATCTTCCTTGTCACAGATCACTTGGTAATTAGCCTCAAGTGGGGTTGATACAGGTTTGCAGTTTTCCATACCGTATTCTTTAAGCAATTCTTTAATGTATTGGGTTTGACGTATTGTAATTGGGCCAGTGTCTTCTTCACGTGCAATTTCAATGCCAAGATAGTAATGTAACTTGCCGTTATCGGTAATTGGAAACTTTTTTGCTACTAAGCTTTTCACTTTCACTACCAATTTCCCTTTCATTGATGCTTTATACAAACAAGGCTCATGCTTACTTTGCTCAAAACCAAATTCTTTAAGGACGTTATCAAGCTTGTCATGCCACTCTTTACCAGATTGCTTTAAGCCATATATTGCCCTCCGAAGTCTAAGGACTTTATCTGGATTTTCGGAATCAACAAACATTTCAGGCTGTCGCATATAGACTTCATGGTGCACTTCACTGTTTAAGTAAGCTGAACTTATGTCGATTTGATGCAAATGCATTTTCCAGTGTACTGCCAATGCCAAAATCACACGAATAGTAGAATATCTGACTACAGGGGAAAACGTCTCATTATAGTCTACACCAAACTTTTGGTTACAACCCTTTGCCACAAGTCTGGCTTTAAAACGTTCAATTTGCCCAAGTTCATTTTTCTTTAGAGCAAATACCCACTTTGAATTGATTGCTCTCGCACCCTTCGGTAAATCCACTAATGACCATGTTTCATTTTTATGCAATGATGACATTTCCGAAATCATAGCTTGGCGCCATTTATCGCTGTTTACACTTTTTAGAGCCTGATCTACGGTTTCTGGCACTTCCTCAACAATTTGATGTAATTGTACATATTGCTTGCGTGGTCTGCCCGGTCTACCAGTTTTCACAATCTTTGGTCTGTCACGTTTAGAACCAGCAACGCTCTCCTTCTGAACATTATCATCCTTATCTGATTTAGCTTCCTCAGCTGTTCTAAAACCAGCGAAATCTGAATCACCCTTAAATGAATCGTCTTTATGCTCACCATATTCAGATTCGGAGTCTCCTTCAGATATCGAATCGACACTTCTGTTTACCTGTTGTAAATCAGAATGTGGGATTTCAAATACTAAATAATCACCGTCTCGTTCTGTTGTTTTTTCACGTTCGACATCACACCTATTTTCATCAAAAAGTACATCACGTCGTTCTATTATTTTTCTACTATTTTTATCATATAAACGATAAGCTTTTGCGAATAACCAACCATTATTAAATGGTTTCCTTTAGCTTCAAACTTATGGGTATGAGTGTTATTAAGGGCCACTGCACGAGAACCAAATATTCTTAGATGCTGCACACTTGGTTTGCGGCCATGCCAAACTTCGTATGGAGTTATATCGCCCAATATTTTGGTGGGACATCTATTACGTAGGTAGACTGCCGTATTTATCGCCTCAGCCCATAAATTTTGTTGAAGTTTTGCATGCACCATCATAGAACGGGCCATTTCAACTAAAGTTCGATTGGCTCGTTCCGCTACGCCATTTTGCTGCGGAGTATATGGTACTGTAAGCTGACGTGTAATGCCCTCATTTTCCAGAAAAACGTTAAATTGTTTGTTTAAAAATTCTCGGCCATTATCACTCCTTAACATCTTAATCTTACGACCAGTTTGTTTCTCAACCATTTGTTTAAACGCTTTAAATTTTTCGAAAACATCGCTTTTTAATTTAAGAAAATAAACAAAAATGTGCCTGGAGTAATCGTCAATAAAAGAGACGAAATATCTAGAGCCACCTAACGAACTTATGTTGAACGGACCACACACGTCACTATGTATGAGTTCTAATAGTGCTTTTGTTCTCGTACAAGATTCCTTTGGAAATGAGCTTACATGAATTTTACTGACCATGCAGGTTTTACACTGTATTAAACTTGATTTATCGTTCTTTAATTTCATACCCGTTACCATTGATTTATTTGACAACTGTCTCAAAGACTTGTAGCTTACGTGGCCATATCTATCATGCCAAACCTGATCTGATGTAGTCTTTCAGTTTTGCCATGTGCCAAAAACAAATTGCCTTGTCTTTCGGCCTTTAGCACGACTGTACCATCAGTTCGCTGTATAACAGCACCCGATGAGTCAAATGTAACTGTTAATCCTTTTTCAATGACGCGACTGACTGATATAAAATTCATTTGTAATTCTGGGGAAAAAAGAACTTTCTGAAATTTTATTGGTAGACCATTACTATTTTTAATGACTACATCACCTTTTCCCTTGGCTTTTATTTGATGTTCGCCTGCCAACAAAATGTTTTCATTATATTGTTGAAAATTTTCAAACATTTCTTTGTTGCAGCACATATGTGCGGTTGCTCCACTGTCAACGCACCAAGCCGTGTCATTTCTTGTATTACGTGTAACAGCATGCAAAAGTTGAGTGCGTTCTTTCTTTGGCTTAACACATTTACTTGCATAATGTCCGATTTGACCGCAATTGTAACATTTACCCTTAAATTTGTTTTTGTTTGGCTTACTGTCTCTTTGATTTTTGCCGTTTTTAAAGTTCATCGCAAAAGCATGTTCTGTGTTGCTCGATGATTCTTCATGTTTACCTTTTTCTTTGTGTCTGTCATTTTCTTCTAATAATTTTTGTTTTACGATTGACAAACTAGGGAGGGTATCTCGTGTTTCAATGGCAATAACAAAATGTTCAAACTCACTTGGCAAACTGGAAAGCAGCATTATGGTCAAAAGTTCCTCCTGAACGACTATACCCGTTTCGGCAAGCTTCTCTGCCAATTCCGAAAAAGTATTCATATGCTGACTTACATTTCTACCCTCCATCATTGTCAAATTTAAAAGACGTTTGTACAATGACACCTTTTGTATCGGTCCCCTTGGCTTATAGGTTTCCTCTAACCGCTTCCAAGCATCATAAGAAGTTAAGCAATTCTTAATAAGACCCAACTGTGTTGGCTTTACACACAAAGTTATTGTAGCCAGTGCACGTTCATCGCTATCTTCCCAAGATTGTTTAGCAGCCGCATCCTCAGCCTTTTTAACGGTTCCATTTACGATTTTCCACCAACCATTGTGTATAAGTACACTACGCATTTGAATGCACCAACTATCGTAATTTGTGTCGTCAAGCTTATCAATCTGGTACAAGGACGCCATTTTCTAGCAACAGCTTTCCAAGAAAAAGAACGTTCAATTTTTTCTTTTCAGTTAGTTACAAAAACTCAACAAAACTTTTATCGACCACAATTAATATGGATTTTTTCCTGGGCCCATAACCTGTTTAATTTTAGGTTTAAATAAAAGTTTATTAGAATAAAAATAAAACGTCTTAGTTCAAACGAATATATAAAAGGAATGAAAAAATTATGACAGGAAAAACGAATGTTAACTGCGTTCACATTGTTTACAGGGTTTTCATAATATTAAGAATTCCAACAGAAATAATTTTGGGATTTGAGAAAATTAAGTTTTAAAAAAATGCTTTTTCAGCGAAATTTCTTGAGAAGATAAATGACCATTTTGGTCAAATATGGAATAGCACACATACTACACCCTATACACATGGTAGTCTGAAGGGTCCATAATAAGGCACTATAAGTCCAATATCTGAAATAATTTTGGGATTTGAGAAAATTAAGTTTTAAAAAATGCTTTTTCAGCGAAATTTCTTGAGAAGATAAATGACCATTTTGGTCAAATATGGAATAGCACACATACTACACCCTATACACATGGTAGTCTGAAGGGTCCATAATAAGGCACTATTAGTCCAATATCTGAAATAATTTTGGGATTTGAGAAAATTAAGTTTTAAAAAATGCTTTTTCAGCGAAATTTCTCGAGAAGATAAATGACCATTTTGGTCAAATATGGAATAGCACACATACTACACCCTATACACATGGTAGTCTGAAGGGTCCATAATAAGGCACTATTAGTCCAATATCTGGAATAATTTTGGGATTTGAGAAAATTAAGTTTTAAAAAAATGCTTTTTCAGCGAAATTTCTTGAGAAGAAGAAATGACCATTTTGGTCAAATATGGAATAGCACACATACTACACCCTATACACATGGTAGTCTGAAGGGTCCATAATAAGGCACTATTAGTCCAATATCTGAAATAATTTTGGGATTTGAGAAAATTAAGTTTTAAAAAATGCTTTTTCAGCGAAATTTCTTGAGAAGATAAATGACCATTTTGGTCAAATATGGAATAGCACACATACTACACCCTATACACATGGTAGTCTGAAGGGTCCATAATAAGGCACTATTAGTCCAATATCTGAAATAATTTTGGGATTTGAGAAAATTAAGTTTTAAAAAATGCTTTTTCAGCGAAATTTCTTGAGAAGAAAAATGACCATTTTGGTCAAATATGGAATAGCACACATACTACACCCTATACACATGGTAGTCTGAAGGGTCCATAATAAGGCACTATTAGTCCAATATCTGAAATAATTTTGGGATTTGAGAAAATTAAGTCTTAAAAATGCTTTTTCAGCGAAATTTCTTGAGAAGATAAATGACCATTTTGGTCAAATATGGAATAGCACACATACTACACCCTATACACATGGTAGTCTGAAGGGTCCATAATAAGGCACTATAAGTCCAATATCTGAAATAATTTTGGGATTTGAGAAAATTAAGTTTTAAAAAAATGCTTTTTCAGCGAAATTTCTTGAGAAGATAAATGACCATTTTGGTCAAATATGGAATAGCACACATACTACACCCTATACACATGGTAGTCTGAAGGGTCCATAATAAGGCACTACTAGTCCAATATCTGAAATAATTTTGGGATTTGAGAAAATTAAGTTTTAAAAAAATGCTTTTTCAGCGAAATTTCTTGAGAAGAAAAATTACCATTTTGGTCAAATATGGAATAGCACACATACTACACCCTATACACATGGTAGTCTGAAGAGTCCATAATAAGGCACTATTAGTCCAAAATCTGAAATAATTTTGGGATTTGAGAAAATTAAGTTTTAAAAAAATGCTTTTTCAGCGAAATTTCTTGAGAAGATAAATTACCATTTTGGTCAAATATGGAATAGCACACATACTACACCCTATACACATGGTAGTCTGAAGGGTCCATAATAAGGCACTATTAGTCCAATACCTGAAATAATTTTGGGATTTGAGAAAATTAAGTTTTAAAAAAATTCTTTTTCAGCGAAATTTCTTGAGAAGATAAATGACCATTTTGGTCAAATATGGAATAGCACACATACTACACCCTATACACATGGTATTCTGAAGGGTCCATAATAAGGCACTATTAGTCCAATAGTACTTGAGAAGATAAATGACCATTTTGGTCAAATATGAAATAGCACACATACTACACCCTATACACTTGGTAGTCTGAAGGGTCCATAATAAGGCACTATTAGTCCAATATCTGAAATAATTTTGGGATTTGAGAAAATTAAGTTTTAAAAAATGCTTTTTCAGCGAAATTTCTTGAGAAGATAAATGACCATTTTGGTCAAATATGGAATAGCACACATACTACACCCTATACACATGGTAGTCTGAAGGGTCCATAATAAGGCACTATTAGTCCAATATCTGAAATAATTTTGGGATTTGAGAAAATTAAGTTTTAAAAAATGCTTTTTCAGCGAAATTTCTTGAGAAGAAAAATGACCATTTTGGTCAAATATGGAATAGCACACATACTACACCCTATACACATGGTAGTCTGAAGGGTCCATAATAAGGCACTATTAGTCCAATATCTGAAATAATTTTGGGATTTGAGAAAATTAAGTTTTAAAAAAATGCTTTTTCAGCGAAATTTCTTGAGAAGATAAATGACCATTTTGGTCAAATATGGAACAGCACACATACTACACCCTATACACATGGTAGTCTGAAGGGTCCATAATAAGGCACTATTAGTCCAATATCTGAAATAATTTTGGGGTTTGAGAAAATTAAGTTTTAAAAAAATGCTTTTTCAGCGAAATTTCTTGAGAAGATAAATGACCATTTTGGTCAAATATGGAATAGCACACATACTACACCCTATACACATGGTAGTCTGAAGGGTCCATAATAAGGCACTATAAGTCCAATACCTGAAATAATTTTGGGATTTGAGAAAATTAAGTTTTAAAAAAATGCTTTTTCAGCGAAATTTCTTAAGAAGATAAATGACCATTTTGGTCAAATATGGAATAGCACACATACTACACCCTATACACATGGTATTCTGAAGGGTCCATAATAAGGCACTATTAGTCCAATAGTACTTGAGAAGATAAATGACCATTTTGGTCAAATATGAAATAGCACACATACTACACCCTATACACTTGGTAGTCTGAAGGGTCCATAATAAGGCACTATTAGTCCAATATCTGAAATAATTTTGGGATTTGAGAAAATTAAGTTTTAAAAAATGCTTTTTCAGCGAAATTTCTTGAGAAGATAAATGACCATTTTGGTCAAATATGAAATAGCACACATACTACACCCTATACACATGGTAGTCTGAAGGGTCCATAATAAGGCACTATTAGTCCAATATCTAAAATAATTTTGGGATTTGAGAAAATTAAGTTTTAAAAAATGCTTTTTCAGCGAAATTTCTTGAGAAGAAAAATTACCATTTTGGTCAAATATGGAATAGCACACATACTACACCCTATACACATGGTAGTCTGAAGGGTCCATAATAAGGCACTATTAGTCCAATATCTGAAATAATTTAGGGATTTGAGAAAATTAAGTTTTAAAAAATGCTTTTTCAGCGAAATTTCTTGAGAAGATAAATGACCATTTTGGTCAAATATGGAATAGCACACATACTACACCCTATACACATGGTAGTCTGAAGGGTCCATAATAAGGCACTTTTACACAGAATATTCTTAACCCTACTTCTCTACTATCCATAAAATTGAACAAGGCAATCACATAACACCGACAGAACAAGGATATAATTTGTTCATGTTCTTGTATGTGGCAAAAACGTGTTGATGTCAGTGTTCTGTCTGAGCACAATTTTCTGTTTGTCGTTAGATTTGTTTCAATATCTGGCGTTAACTCAAAATGAAGAAATCATACTAAAAGTAAAATTTGATGCCGAAATAGAGCTGCAGAACTATCAATAGTTTGCTAGAAAACTATCGACAGTATCGAATTTTTTTAAATGCTAATTTTGCCAAGTATCGCTATCGGAAAAACTATCGATAGTCAGCTTAAAAGATAGTTCTACCGATTGTTGTGCAGCTGTATGGCGAACATCATTGCTCAGACAGTAAACATTAACATTAAAAGTCTACATAAGCGACATGATGTTCTGGTAAATAGCTCGTATGTACCAGAGTAAAAAACTGCCAGTAACTGTATATTTACATACATATATTCATACATTGAGCTAATGTAATATAAAGTCCAACAAGACTTAGCGTTCAATTTACGAATATCATTGTTATGTATTTTTCCTATTTTTAAATTACCGAAATCTAGTACTATTGAGATTTCGAGCAGAATCTAGTTGATTTAAAAAAAAATTCCCATACAAAACAAAATCTATTTCGCCACTAGATTTTGACAAAATCTACTCAAATTCTTGCAGCACTTAGTAATGTATTGTACAAAAAAACAACCACGCTGTACATAAAATAATGACAGTTTTTGAAAACAACAAAAGGGAATTTATTAAATATGTTAATAAAATGAAAATATAAACAAAAGAAAAATATTAATGATGCGTAAATTTTAAATATAATGCAAAAAAAAGTTTTAAGTACCAATTTTTTGGATTTTTTATTAATTTGAAATCTTGCTAGTGTCAAAAAAAAAAAAAAAATACAGTGTAAACGAACTAGATTTTGAAACAGATTTCGAATCAAATCTAGTAATTTCGGTGTAATGTAAATGGACTATAAGAAGTATTTAAAACATCGTTTAGTAATTTTATCACATCAAAAATTTAATCTGGTAACGCTGATAATAACATTAATAAATTGTATGCCTGTGCGCAATAAACAAACAAAAAATATTGTTCATCACATGTGCATGCGCTGGTTTTTATGTTAGTGTATTTTTGGCTCATGCTAGGAACACAACTGGGTCAAACGACGAATTTTTGGTCGCAAATATTCGTCGTCAAAAATAAAACTCATTTGTCGGGCGAAATTCGTCATACGCGGCGAACTTTGCAATAGAATTATTTGTATTTCTTGTGCCGGCGAACGACGAACAAATCAGTACAATGTGACCATATTTGACTTTAGATTCGAAGTATTTTATAAATAAAGTTGTTTTACTTAAAAAAATTATGTACTTTTATTTTTCAGCATTTATAATAACTACCAATTAAAAGCTAAATATAAAAATAGTTTTTAGTTGTGTTTTTGCTAATGTTTAACTTTTTAAATATTATTTTTTTATGGTCACCTTAGCAGCTTACCGTAAATAACTGCAAAAATTATAACAGCTGTGTTTTTTCGTCGTTATTGTGCTTCATCTGACAAATTTACACAACGAATTTTTGACGACGCAGTCGTCGTGTTGGACGAAATTCGTCGTTCGTCTCAGTTGTGTTAATAGCATCATGCGCATAAGTGCGTTCTGCGTGCGGAAATGAGAACTCAGTGCATAACATAACCTTAACATGAGCAGGGTCTCAACAAGTAAATCAACACCATTTGACAATTAAAAAAATAGACAATGATTTTTAGTGTCATGCCTTATGAAAAAAGACGCTGAGCCCCTGCACAATTCGAAGTTTTTGTAGTAGTGGTCCTGCTTCTATTTTACATAGATCAGCTTAACACATAACCTATATTTAAAATGAAGGCTTACTTGGTGTTCCATGACGTTTCAGTATAATATTTGTAAATAATTTTAATTCGTAAAAAACGCAAATTAAACAAACCTTGCTAAATCTCCATATCGCCTTAAAGAAAGAGGCCCCGTTTCAAAGGACCAGTAACCAACATCAGGAAAATTGAGAGAAGGTTTCTGCAATCTACGGCATAATTCGTGGGAACATCGAACTAACATATGCATACAATGAGTGCATATTGCACCCATTATTAAAGTTCCAAACAATCCGACATATAAACCAGCATTTTTAAAAGCATCCGGCATTGCTAATATTCCTGTTCCAATATTTCCTTTCAGTAAATGTATCATTGTATCTAAATTAGAAGTGGGGTGATCCAACGTACGATGCATTGAAGGAATATATTCAGCTTTGGTTTCGCTTGCACTAGAGTCTTCAGAATTATAAAAATAAAATATATTTATATTAAAAAATGATGTTACTTACCAAAACATTCTTCACTTTGAATGCTGAGTAACACATTATCAGAGGGAATCCGAATATCTGGTCTTACCACAAATCGTTCTTCAGTTTCCTGACGGTCTGATTGCAACAAGGGTTGTCTTTCAGTCATTATTTTTGAAAACTAAATTAATAAAATAAGTTAGCAAAATCATGTTCATAAATATTTTTTTATCAAGAAAGATTAACAGCTGTTAAAAAAACATAAAAAAAGAACTTTATGAAAATCAATGAATAAAAATGGATTTTGCTAGAGCTGACGAAAATGTAAGCAATTTCGAAATGTTTGGCAACTACATGAAAGCAATAACACAAAAGCCAAAATTTAATTAAATTAAATTAATTAAATTATATTATCAAATTATTATGAACATCATGTCGCTTATGTAGACTTTTAATGTTAATGTTTACTGTCTGAGCAATGATGTTCGCCATACAGCTGCACAACAATCGGTAGAACTATCTTTTAAGCTGACTATCGATAGCTTTTTGCGATAGCGATACTTGGCAAAATTAGCATTTAAAAAAATTCGATACTGTCGATAGTTTTCTAGCAAACTATTGATAGTTCTGCAGCTCTATTTCGGCATCAAATTTTACTTTTAGTATGATTTCTTCATTTTGAGTTAACGCCAGATATTGAAACAAATCTAACAACAAACAGAAAATTGTGCTCAGACAGAACACTGACATCAACACGTTTTCGCCACATACAAGAACATGAACAAATTATACCCTTGTTCTGTCGGTGTTATGTGATTGCCTTGTTCAATTTTATAGATAGTGGAGAAGTAGGGTTAAGAATATTCTGTGGAAAAGTGCCTTATTATGGACCCTTCAGACTACCATGTGTATAGGGTGTAGTATGTGTGCTATTCCATATTTGACCAAAATGGTCATTTATCTTCTCAAGAAATTTCGCTGAAAAAGCATTTTTTAAAACTTAATTTTCTCAAATCCCAAAATTATTTCAGATATTGGACTAATAGTGCCTTATTATGGACCCTTCAGACTACCATGTGTATAGGGTGTAGTATGTGTGCTATTCCATATTTGACCAAAATGGTCATTTTTCTTCTCAAGAAATTTCGCTGAAAAAGCATTTTTTAAAACTTAATTTTCTCAAATCCCAAAATTATTTCAGATATTGGACTAATAGTTCCTTATTATGGACCCTTCAGACTACCATGTGTATAGGGTGTAGTATTTGTGCTATTCCATATTTGACCAAAATGGTCATTTATCTTCTCAAGAAATTTCGCTGAAAAAGCATTTTTTAAAACTTAATTTTCTCTAATTGATCCACATATAGATAAACAAGAGATGAGCGTAAGCCATATAAAAGTGTACAATTTGGCTCTTTTACAAAATCGAATATTGACTGTAGCTGTAAGAGAAATTTAGTGCATAGTAAACATAGAGGAAAATGAACAAGCACACACAAGTTTGTTGTGCAATAGTTGAAAAGGCAATTGTCTACAACGAAAATGTTGTATAATACTTGGTGTTACACTGGTCAATTGCGTTGGCATTTTAAGAAGAGAAACTTTGATTATTTAAAACGCAATTTTATTTTCATTTATTTTATTCAGCAACTAAGGTAAACAAACCACAAAAAAAATGAGTCATACATTTGAGAATGAGAAAATCAGGGTAATTTTAACGAATGAAAGTTGACTTATTTTCGGCTTTTTGGTTCATTTTAAATTCTCATACTTCTTATGATTCAGAGTGCCCTACATACTGGAAACACAAGTCGGTAAATTATATCAGAATTTCAAGAAGATGCACAACACGGGAGGCCTGGAGTGTTTAACCATAATCCCTCTGTTAATTTGTTCCAACCTAGATCATCTAAAAACGCTAATGGAATCCCAACGTATGCACAAGTAACAAATGGTTCAAAGCAAACAAACAATAACATCTTAGGCAACAACAAACCAGACAAAATTGAACAAGCACTAAAACCCAACAACTCACCGACACCCATCAAACAAATTCAAATCTCCGCAGCGCATGCACGCGTCGCGACAGAACATAAAAGCAAAACAAAAATATAACAACACCCAACAACAAAGAAACTGCACAAACTAAATGTAAAAGAATAAAAACTGCAACAGATGTATTTACAAATGATGACTTTTTTGCAGAAGAAGATGACTCGTTTTTCTCCAGCCATATTATTGATCGTAACTCGACAGAAGAAATTTTTATTGAAGACATTGCTGAGGGCTTAGGCCTTAACAGTCCTCCAAGAACAACTACCGTCAATACAAATGAGACCACTCCAATTACAAAACTTTACAATAAATTCCCACAACTAAATGTCATAATTACCCCGAATACATTAAAAAATACTCAACAGCCAGCCGAAAATGGCATAATAGAAAAATATTTTTTAATGACCCTTCTCCAAAATGTCAATATCTTACAGTGGAACATACAAGGATTTCTTAACAACAAATACGCCTTAGAATTATTAGTATCTAGACACAAACCCAACATAATCGCTTTGCTTGAAACCCACATCGTACAGAAAAACTCACATTTACTACATTTACCAGGCTTTCAAATATTTCATCACAACAATAACTATGATTATGCTAAATCCGGAATCGCACTATTAGTAGACAATAACATGAAAGTTATAGACCATCATACATCTGCACAAGGTCTTTTGTTTCAGACCATAATTATCCACGGGGTGACAGAACTCCATATAACAAGCATCTATAAAGAAGGGGACATTAACTTGTCTCCAAATATGGTAAGCAGCATTTTGATGAATAGTAATGCCCATCATATACTAGTTGGTGATCTAAATTCACAAAACGTGTTGTGGGGCTTAAACTCTAATTCAACTAGCGGTAGAATATTTGAGGATTTCGCAAATGACCATGGCCTAGTTATCTTAAATGATGGCTCGCCAACTCTGTTTAACACTAGGAACACCTTAACTGCTGTTAATGTCACCATGTGCAGTGCCGACTTGGCGTCAAGTATGTCATGGACCTGCTTACCTTTGCCGGATACAGGAGACCATTTTCCCATAAAAATTTGCAACGGAACAGAAATAGTAGAGAAAAAATCTCGCTTTTTAGAAAAATAAGATAACTGGCAGTTATTTGCAAATAAGGCAGAAGAAATAACTAATCAGTTCGTCGTATCATCAAACATAAACAAAGAAGCCGCCGAAATAAAAAGAAATCTACGTAAAACAGCTAACGAATCCATCCCTCTAAGCCGCAAACCCAAGGGAAAAAATAGCCCAATTTGGTTCAACACGGAAATTGCGATTCTTATACGACAGAGAAATGATTCATGGAAAGCCTTTAAAAGGTCCCGTAATAGCACAAATATCAGCAAATACAAGAGACTATGCGCACAGATAAAAAGAGAATGCAAAATGGCAAAAAGAAATACATGGGACAACTTTGTTAATTCCTTAAATCCTTCAATGGACATAAGGGTTCTTTTGAACAAAGTTAACAAACTGAGGTCATGCAAAAGCAGTAAATTTAGTTCAATTCAAACAACCGATAAAGTTTTTTCCCACCCGCATGACATAGTTGAAGGCTTTGCCACGTGTTGGTGCTTCCTTGGAAAATGGGGTCCTGGTACCTATACCCAAACCTGGGAAAAATTGTAATCACCTGGAAGGTTATCGCCCTATTTCGCTCCTGCCAGTACTTTCTAAAATTTTAGAAAAGATAGTGGCAAAACGATTTTAGTTGTATACAAAAGGCAAAATAGCACAAATCCAACATGCATTTATATCTAGGCATGGTGTCCACACTCTCTGCCATCAGCTAGAGGAAGTGCTACGCTAAAACCTCAATGATGGTAGGCACAGCATAGTACTCTCCGAGGACATTGAAAAGGCTTTCGACCGAGTTACAGTTTCAGCTGTATTAATCGAATTGAACGAATGGGGAGTGCCTCGACAGATACTCAAACTATTAAGATCCTTCCTTGTAAATCGGAGAATTACCGTCAGAGTTGATGCATATTATTCAGCTGCCGGCCCATTAGATAATGGAGTACCTCAGGGCTCTCCATTATCAGTTGTGTTATTCGTCGCTTACGTCAATTCTTTGGCGAGGGCAATCCAAAGTAAACCCGGTATTAATTATATCGGCATTTACGCTGACAATATATTTGCAGTGTCATCGGGTAAGCCCGAAGAGGTTGACTCCAATCTTAACATCTTGGATCGCGTAATTTGCGATTGGGGTATATGTAGGGGGCCGTCATTCCAGCAAGTAAGGCAGAAGCACTACATGTATGTAGGAAAAGAAGATGTGGGAACAGCACTTTACACATAAGGGATGCATCCATACGAACGTCAGACCAAATGAGGATTTTGGGTATATGGTTTACCAAAAATCTTCTCTGGAATCATACAAAGAACTTAACTGGAAAATTGGCAAAAATTAACAACTTGCTTAAACTTATGTGTTCACGTACAAAAGGACCCCATATCGAAACTTCAATAAATATTTGTAAATCCTTAACCACCGGTGCAATACAACATGGAATAACAATCTACGGGTGGACTTCAAAGAAAAATAGCAACAAAATAGACGCAGCAATGAACAATTGCTACAGAACTGCAGCGGGATTGTTAAAAACAACACCACTGGCAAATTTAAGAATTGAAGCGAAATTTTTAGACTTCAAGTCCTTACTAGAAAAAAGATCTGTCTATCTAGCATCTAGGGCAATAACAACAATAACGATTCTGGAATCGAATAGCATCGACAACTAGCACTAATCCAACAGCCATCAAAAATATATTACCGTTGCTGACGGAGTATAACACACCTATGCCTCAAAAACCCAGCGAATCGCTTTACCCTATAGCTTTGGTAGAGCTAGATGACAACCTATGCTTTTTTAATAAAAACTCAACTAACGCTTCAAGTTTTAAGAAAATGTTTCAGAAGAAGGTCTATAATTTTACTCCTGAGATACTTTTTTATACCGATGGCTCTTTTAAAGAGCATATAACATCTTACGCAAGTGCAAAGCAGATTGACAATCAATACGTTACTGTTAACGAGACCAGATTGCCCGATCGCACTGGAAATTTTACCGCAGAGATTTCTGCAATAAAAACAGCCATAACATTATCGCTTGAAAGTGGCAAAAAATTTTTAATATGCAGCGACAGCTTAAGTGCTATCAAAGCCCTAATCAAAAATCAAAATTGGGCTTATAACGAAATATTGTGGCTGGAAAATAGTAGAAACAAAATCAGGGTCCTATGCATACCATCGCATATCGGAATCGCAGGTAATGCAGACTCAGCATCAAAGAAAGCCCTTAGTGTGCCGCAAGTAACAGAAATTCCATGTCAGCCTAAAACAATAACAGCACCATTTGTAGCGACACTTACAACAACAAAAAGGCCCAATTACAATACGAACCTGTCCAGGAATAACTGCATATTACTCGCTCGTTTGAGGGTAAAGCTTTATTTAACTCCAGGCACTACTACGAGAGGACCGAGCCACCTGTATGTAGCAACTGCAATGTTGGTCTCACAGTCTCACACATACTGTCAGAATGTCACTTGTCTAAAATAAATATACCTTTGTATAAATTGCTTGATTGCAGCAGTAAAGGGAACTTAAGGACAATCAAAAGAAGTCTGCAGAAACGCAATATTTTACAGATTTAGTTTTTTTCGGTTAACATTAATTACATTATCATTTTGCCACTTGAATTTTATTCTATTAATTTTTTTTGCTAATTTAATTTAGAAACGACTCATGTTCCACTGTTTAGTAGTTCCATAAATGTAGTATTATTACTTTTAATTTTATTTTCGATCCATGCGCATTTGATCCTGTTACCCGGCGCATTTGTTTTTCTATATTTTGTAAATTTATTTTATAAAATATATTACTGATAAATAAATAAATAAATTGGATATGTGTGAACACCAAAATTAATTACTCAATTTAAATTTAATTTGTCCAAATTAAAGCGTATGTCTGAACAGGGTATAAGAAATAAAATATCCACATTAACGGCAATTAATATATAAAATACTATTATTAAACTACATTTTGAATTAGGATCAACAATAATATATTCCAGCTATTCAGATCAACATCTAACAAGGTTACAAAAGTTGCAAAATAAAGCTATGCGCTCGATACTTATATGTAATCGATATTCTTTAATAAACTCAATGTTAGAATCATTAAAATGGTTAAATATCTGTGAGAGACTACAACCAGGGTTCTGAATTGCTTGCTCTTCTGTTCTTTGCGCTTGCTTCTTCTTTTCATGCGCTTCTCTTTGAGCCATGCGCACTCTATTTTATTTTTGTCTCTTTTGCTCTGCGCATGTTTTGCTCGTGCTCCTTCTGATAGTAACAAGGGTTCGTTTGAAAAATTAAAATAACTTCGTGGTTTGAAAAAAAGTACATGGAAAAATGCAAGTAATTGCGTGTACGGACGGAAAAATAGTACATGTTATCAAATATAATAACATTTTTTTTTTATTATTTATGTTTTTTTTAAGTTAAAATTAAAGTCTTCCATTGCAGTTTATTTAGGATTATTGGCAACTAGTGGAGTTTCTTGTAAATTCAAGCGAGGGTCATATGAATGGCTCGTTAATAAAAATGTGCAATAAGTGGTGTTATAAAAAGCACCGAGTATACAGAGGTGTCACGAGACTATAGTCGTCTCGTTTTTTCTATGCATATCTTTCTTGACATCCTATCGACTTCAATTTTGTTTTGATTTGTGTTTCTGGCGCAAGAAAAAATTAAATGTTTTATTATAGGCAAAAATAAGGGTGGGTTTTATGAAAATTTATAAAACTAAAAAAAGTGATATTTATATGTTTTTGTTTAATCAAGTTATAATTAAATTAATCATTTGACGAAAAAAGTTATAGTTTTTAATTTTAACACGTCCACAAAAACTGACACTGCATTTCTACCACAGATCACAATTCCTGCATTCAAAAAACACTGCAGATTTAAAGACTTTTTCACTTCTTTTATCTTGTAAGACCACAACATATCACATTTTTTACAAATTAAAAATACTTCGTAAATGATTTCTTTATTTACGCGAATAAACAATATTTTTTTTGTGGCAAAACCTTTTTGTGCTGTATGTTTTCTCTTACAAACTTATCTATACGCATATACATAAATAAATAGCCAATAATATACATAAAATAAGTATACATATGTTCCTCCAACCTTTGTTTGAATATTAGATACATTTAAAAACGATAAAAAAAATCTTCTAAACTGTCGCAAACACATATCGCACTTGATCAACAATAGGGTATTAATCACTTTTTTCAAGAAATCAGCTAACAACATCAATATCTACCTACTGTAAAAATTTCAACGTATTCCGTTTACTCTTTCATCTCGAAAACCACTTTTGAGACCATATTCATGATAATGTAGTGATTACCTTTATTTCAACAAAAAGGTATTATTTCGAATTAATACAAAAGTTGAAATAGGTAGGAGTCGTATATTTTCATAAAAAATGTATTATTTTGATTTGACCCTTTATTAATGTTAAGAATAATCAAACTGTTTTACTTATATTTGGTTGTATTTCGAGTTACTACCTTTTTGTTGAAATAAAATATTTTTAAATTTTATTAAACTTTCAACTAAAGCGTCATAATTCAAAATAATACCAAAAAAAATATCGATAAATTTCAAAAAAATGGTGTTAACTCAAAAAATTTATTTTTTTTGCAATGATTGGTAAAATTTAAAACAAAAACAATGTATATATATTTTCAAATGGAATTTGCTTCCTATGGTATATTTGAATTTTTAAAATCTGTTAAAATGTGGCCACAAACAGTTTTTTGACTCTACTGAAAATTTTAAAATTTTGAGTTAATACCCTCTTGTTGATCAAGTGCGATATGTAAATCAAATAATTTATTTATTGATTTGATTTTTACTTCATAATCTTGACGTTTTACTTACTCTTTTACGCATTGCTCACAAAAAAGGAGCTGCGCAAAAAAGAGCCAAGCGTATTGCGCAGCTCTTTCAATGCGCAGAGCAAACATATTGGCGCAGAGCAATGCGCAATAACAAATTGGCTCTGCTCTTTGGGCAAAATAGCCAAAAGAGCAGAAAAGAGCTGCTATGCGCTGCGCGTTTACTTACCCCGACTGCAACTCAACACAATTTGCTTTATGAAGTAGTTAAGGCGTTTTCTTTTCTGAAAATGAATGTTACCCAACAAACACACAAAATGTTTAGTATGTTGCCTAAACCCCGAAAAATTGCTACACATTTTGTAGCCACAATAGAACAAAAACTGTTATTGAATATTTCTAACCACCTTTTACATGTTCGTAATGGTTAATTAGCGTTTTAAAAATAAAGTAATATAACACTGTGTTTAGCAACATCACTTATTAGAATAAGAACAACTAAAAAAGTGTAGCATACATAAAATTGAGGGTAAAATATGTAACGTAATTTTTAGTGCAACATATTTTCAAAAGAACATAGTTTTAGTGTACACTCTCGAACTTTTTTTAGAAAATACACAAAGGTGTAAAAAGTGTTGAACATATGCAACATTTTTGTCAGAAAAGAAAACGTCATACAAGATATGTAGGAAAGGTTTAGCCGTATAATTTAATAACTAGCACACATAAATGCGATGCAAAATTTCTCTTTACTTATTTCAAATAAAAAAAAAATAAAAAAAAGGTCCTTGTACATACATATGTGTACGTGTGCATGTTTCGGTTGTGTAGTAAAACAAAACAGTTATTAATTTTGTTGCCTAGTTTCAAAAAACTTAATTAGTATTTTACATGTAACATATGCACCCCTTTCACGAATTATTTTCCACATAAAATTTTTTCACATTTCACTGAAAACCAAACTCCTCTTAGAATGAATGTTTTCGATTTGTGTAAAATGTGGAATTTTTTCATTGTTTTGTTAGCTTTGATGATTTTGATAGTGAAATTCAGGTTTATAAAAATTAATTTAAGGGTAAAATCGGTAAGTAAATTTCAAAGTGACATTCTTCTTAACAAGATGCAATATGCCATATTATACATACAAGCTAAAGAAGTCCGTAACGGCGAATATAAGGGTCAGTCCAAAAATATTCACTTTACATTTTTTGCTTTAATTTGCATTTTATACCCCGTAAACAACTTTTTTTCAACAAATCTAGTTTATGCACGCAGCTCAAAATTAAAAAAAAATTATCTACGGGATGTAAATGGAATTTTAAGCAAAAAATGAGAGGAGAACAGTTAGGAGCTGACGCTTAGTTTCAGAGTTACGGACCTCCAAAGCTTGTTTGTGTAATATGTTATATATCGAGTATTTTATGGCGGAATGAGCCAATATAGTGTCATTGGATAGCTTGTTTTAAAACCTGTTTAACGGAACAGAAAACATGAAAAACAAAATCAATTAACCAAAAAATGTATTTTTTATATAAACATAACTTGATTATTAAAATAAATTGAGGTTAGCAACAATACCACACAAAAAGGTTGTTCAGGGGATGTAAAATGTTATTTTAAGAAAAAAAATTTAGGCTTAAATCTAGTTTACGGGCACAGGGTGCAAAATTCAATTTTAAGCAAAAGTGTTAAGTGAAAAATTTGGCGGCAACCCTTAGTTTCGGATTTACGGCCCTAGGGAAAGGGAATTTAAGAGCATCTTTAAGAACAATTAAAAAAAAAAGAATAAACCTGGTAAGGAAAAACATTTTTTTACAAAATAAATTAAGTTATTCGGAATACTTCATAAAAAAAGTTTTATAAAGGAGTATAATGTAATTTAAAGAAAGAAATGTCAACAGGTAATATCTGGGGAAACTCTTTGTTTCTGAGTTACGAACCTCGAAAGTTTTTATGTATAATGTGGTATATAATAGGTATTTTATGGTGGAATGGGAGATTATGGGTAGCATTGGAATAATTTTTCGAATGCTATGATATTTCGCCATTATTTTAATATATTGACTAACCAGGAAACCTTTAGAAAGCGAAGCCGCTGTTGGTTTTACCATAGATGAGAAAATCCTTTCGCCCGGACGAAGGCCGGTTACGCAGGAAATCTTTAGAAAGCGAAGCCCGTGTTGGTTATACCATAGAGGAGAAAATCTTTGCGCCCGGCCGGTGGCCGGCTACGGAGGAAACCTTTAGAAAGCGAAGCCGCTGTTGGTTATACCAAAGGCCTGCTACGCAGGTAACCTTTAGTAAGCAAAGCCACTGTTAGTTATACCATAGAGAAAATTCTTTCGTTTTTGAGTAAAGTTATGTTTATATGGAAAAAATCGTTTTGTGGAGACTTACCTGATATTTTATTTTGTTTTAACTGTTTTTCCTCTTTAATTGAATAGGCCCTTAAATTCACTTTCCAATGGTACCTATATTGTCCCATTCTACCATCAAATACTCGATATATGCCCTATTAGATACTAACGGAAGTATACATGACAAAACTAAGCAGCGTCTCTGCAAGGCTCTCCACACAATTTTACACCGAAAATAATTACAAAATATATTTATGGATCAACAATCTACAATGATTTTAAGTGCCAGGCTGTACGGCAAAACACACTAGGAGCCTTATCAATAAATTCACTCATGCCAAACCCATTCTTTTTGTTATGCATACGGCTGTAAAACTTCGGAGGTCCGTAACTCCGCCGCCAATTTTTTCACTTTACATTTTTTGTTTAAAATTGCAGTTTGCACCACGTAGGTAACTTTTTTATTTTGGAGTAGTGCCTATAATATATATTTTTTCTTTTTCATATACGATTGCCGCCGCCACCCCAAATTTTTCACCTTACAATTTTTTTTTATTTTTGATTTGCGTCCGTAAACTAGATTTAAGCCTCTTTGCAAATGCAATGATAACAATATTTAAGTTGTGGAAAATTTTTTCACGTGAAATTCCCGATACCAATTTTCAGTTCGGGTCGAAAAAAAATTTCACGTGAACAAAAATTTCACTTTTTATTCACGGTAGGGGTGACTATTTTATACATACTTACCTGTTGAAGTTTTGTAAAGGATGTTAAATCCGACATTAAATGTTTTTACCAAGGACTTGTTCAAGTAGTGACTTTTTTACTACTTTAAATTGAATATGATAAAAACTAGAAAATAGAATATAGACACAGGTTAGATTGAGATATTTGTAGGTAGACAAATCAATAAATCCTGTCCAATAATATACGATATCTCTGTACGACTAATAACTATAAATTATATTTAAATATAGTCATTAAGATAGTAGACGAAATAATTGCTTTGTTCAGAATGTACTGGTCCTTATAAGAACAGTGACCATCGTTTGATCCATCAAATGACAATCACGGATGAAGGAAATATGCCTCACAGTGTAGAAGACAATTTCTATCACATTTAAGTAAACATTTGTATACGTGTGATTTCAAGGCGAATTGAATACTTGGTAATCGCATGAGTACAAAAACAAAAAAACGCACATATTTTGTTAGTGTAAAATTACGTGCATGTGTTTCTCAACACAGAGGAAAATACTAAAAAAAAATACAGAAGAATAAGAAATTTCATAAAAAGTGAATTTACATATAATAATTTGCACACCATAGACTCCAATAAGTGAAAAAAATTAAGTTACGTTGTTTATTGTCGTAAGCCGCACAATAACAACTTTTTTAAATACTTTTTTTTTAAAAAACTTTAAAACGTTTCTCAAAGAAACGTTTTCTTATTTTTAAAAGTTGTGTTTTGTTTACTTATATTATATTTATAAATTTTATATGCACTTCTTGCACAAACACACACACTCACACATTTCACATAACGTTTAATTTGAAAATTCACTGTTTTATCAACAAAATAATTATTTAATAATCTTTCTCGATTTTGAAATTGAAAATATTTTCGTTTTTTAAATGGCGCGTCAACAAAATGTAAACAAATTTTGACGCTGCTTCGCATAAATGTGTCACGCGAATTCGATCACCTGCACAACTACGTAGGAGAAGATAACAAACTGAGGAAAACCTCAAACTTTTTTTACAGAGTTGTAAAAAAAGGAGTATTATTATTGTTCATAACAAAAATGTAAACAAAAAATTAAACCTTTTAGACAAGGTCTCTATTAAAAAGTGACGAATCACTTTTTAATAGATTTTAAAATAAAAATTAGAAATAAAAAGCTCTAAGCTTGCAGAATCAGATTTTCAAGTTGTCACTTTCGCCATTTTAAAAATGAAGGAGCTACACCCAAAACATGTAGTCATTAATTTTGATGGTATTTTAGTTATAAAAACAAAACTAAAAACCGTGCATCATAGCGACTGACGCCAATCGATAGAGACTTAAAATACGAATCGATCGTGGTATATCTCGTTTCTGGCAAGACTGTACGAAAAAAGTTATAAGCCAGCAAACCTTTAAATTGTAAAAAAAATTGCTCAAAAATATAACTTAAGTTTCTAGCTTATATCTCGAAAATTATTCCGCGTGCATATATAGCGCTATATACGATCGATAGAGGACAAAAGTACGAATCGATCATGGTATAGTTTGTTTTCTCAAAGACTGTACGAAAAAAGTTATTAAGCGGCAAACTTTTCAAACTTGAAAAAATCGCTCAAAAATATAAGTTTAGTTTTTCACTTATATGTTGAAAACTATTTCGCGCGCACATATACCGCTATATACGATCGATAGAGGATAAAAATACGAATCGATCATGGTATAGTTTGTTTTCCGAAAGACTGTACGAAAAAAGTTATTAAGCGGCAAACTTTTCAAATTTGAAAAAATCGCTCAAAAATATAAGTTTAGTTTTTCGCTTATATCTCGAAAACTATTCCGCGTGCACATATACCGCTATATACAATCGATAGAGGCTAAAAATACGAATCGATCATGGTATAGTTTGTTTTCCGAAAGACTGTACGAAAAAAGTTATTAAGCGGCAAACTTTTCAAATTTGAAAAAATCGTTCAAAAATATAAGTTTAGTTTTTCGCTTATATCTCGAAAACTATTCCGCGTGCACATATACCACTATACACGATCGATAGAGGATAAAAGTACGAATCGATCGTGCTATAGTTTGTTTTCTGAAAGACTGTACGAAAAAAGTTATTAAGCGGCAAACTTTTCAAATTTGAAAAAATCGCTCAAAAATATAAGTTTAGTTTTTCGCTTATATCTCGAAAACTATTCCGCGTGCACATATACCGCTATATACAATTGATAGAGGATAAAAATACGAATCGATCATTGTATAGTTTGCTTTCCGAAAGACTGTACGAAAAAAGTTATTAAGCAGCAAACTTTCAAAAATCGAAAAAATTTCAAAAAATTGGTGAAAAGTTTTGAACTAATTAAAATTTACTTCTACTTAGTATTAAATAGTTGGTAATACTAATCAATAGAGATCGAAAATACCTTCCAGAATATGTGTGATTAAGTTTCTAAAACACTTGCATTTATAATATATACCGCAGCAAACTTTAGCTAATTAAAAAAAACACAAAGCCTTAAAATAACAGCGATGTCGGTAATAGTGTTTATACAAACACACATGGAAAAATGTAAACAAACTTTTGAAAAAATATTTCGTTTTTAAATGTTGCAAGAATTCATCAATTTGTCATACATTTAAAAACGAAAGATGGTTTTTAGAAGCTGAAAGGCTGTAATATCAGATTTTCTGGTTGTCACTGTCGCCATTATAGAAATAAAGATGCTGCACGTAAGATACTTTGTCCTTGATCGAGATAGTTATTGAGTTATAAAATCTTAATTAAAAGCTGTACCACACAGCAACTTGTATCAATTGATATAGAACAAAAATACGATTCCATATTGATATAGATTATTTTCGGAATTACTTACGTTTAGAAGACAAAACTCGAAAAATTTGACGAATGGCTTAAAATTATACAAATAGTTTGTTAAATATTATAGCTAAGCTATTCGTGATTTCACACACCTACTAGTACGAGTTAACAAAGGACAATATTACCTTTTTAAATTGGTATACATTTGGTTTCAACTCCGCTTATGGACATAACAAATAGTTTGTTAAATATTACAGCTAAGCTATTCTTTCTACTATACATCGACTCAGATATTCGTTATATTATACATCGACTAGTACCAATTAATAGAGGACAAAATTACCTTTCTGGATTGGTATAATATATTTTCTGAAATACTTGCATTCAGAAGGTGGACAGTAACAAAAATTTAGTAAAAAACGATATGGGTAAAACAGTTCATAAAAAATTAAGCAAATCTTTGATAATGCTGTGCAACCACTGTAGTATGATAACTGGAAGGACAAAGCATACAAAATCCAAATAAAGTATGCCCATAAGCGGAGTTGAAACCAAATGTATACCAATTTAAAAAGGTAATATTGTCCATTGTTAACTTGTACTAGTAGGTGTGTGAAATCACGAATAGCTTAGCTATAATATTTAACAAACTATTTGTATAATTTTAAGCCATTCGTCAAATTTTTCGAGTTATGTCTTCTAAACGTAAGTAATTCCGAAAATAATCTATATCAATATGGAATCGTATTTTTGTTCTATATCAATTGATACAAGTTGCTGTGTGGTACAGCTTTTAATTAAGATTTTATAACTCAATAACTATCTCGATCAAGGACAAAATATCTTACGTCCAGCATCTTTATTTCTATAATGGCGACAGTGACAACCAGAAAATCTGATATTACAGCCTTTCAGCTTCTAAAAACCATCTTTCGTTTTTAAATGTATGACAAATTGATGAATTCTTGCAACATTTAAAAACGAAATATTTTTTCAAAAGTTTGTTTACATTTTTCCATGTGTGTTTGTATAAACACTATTACCGACATCACTGTTATTTTAAGGCTTTGTGTTTTTTTTAATTAGCTAAAGTTTGCTGCGGTATATATTATAAATGCAAGTGTTTTAGAAACTTAATCACACATATTCTGGAAGGTATTTTCGATCTCTATTGATTAGTATTACCAACTATTTAATACTAAGTAGAAGTAAATTTTAATTAGTTCAAAACTTTTCACCAATTTTTTGAAATTTTTTCGATTTTTCAAAGTTTGCTGCTTAATAACTTTTTTCGTACAGTCTTTCAGAAAACAAACTATACCACGATCGATTCGTACTTTTATCCTCTATCGATCGCATATAGTGGTATATGTGCACGCGGAATAGTTTTCGAGATATAAGTGAAAAACTAAACTTATATTTTTGAGCGATTTTTTCAAATTTGAAAAGTTTGCCGCTTAATAACTTTTTTCGTACAGTCTTTCAGAAAACAAACTATACCACGATCGATTCGTATTTTTATCCTTTATCGATTGTATATAGCGGTATATGTGCACGCGGAATAGTTTCCGAGATATAAGCAATAAACTAAACCTCTTAATTTCAGCGAATTTTTTAATTCTGAAAAGTTTGCTGCTTAATAACTTTTTTCGTACAGTCTTCCGGAAAACAAACTATAGCACGATCGATTCGTACCTTTATCCTCTATCGATTGTATATAGCGGTATATGTGCGCGCGGAATAGTTTTCGAGATATAAGCGAAAAACTAAACTTATATTTTTGAGCGATTTTTTTAAATTTGAAAAGTTTGCCGCTTAATAACTTTTTTCGTACAGTCTTTCGGAAAACAAACTATACCATGATCGATTCGTATTTTTATCCTCTATCGATCGTATGTAGTGGTATATGTGCACGCGGAATAGTTTTCAAGATATAAGTGAAAAACTAAACTTATATTTTTGAGCGATTTTTTTAAATTTGAAAAGTTTGCCGCTTAATAACTTTTTTCGTACAGTCTTTCAGAAAACAAACTATACCACGATCGATTCGTACTTTTATCCTCTATCGATCGTGTATATTGGTATATGTGCACGCGGAATAGTTTTCAAGATATAAGCGAAAAACTAAACTTATATTTTTGAGCGATTTTTTCAAATTTGAAAAGTTTGCCGCTTAATAACTTTTTTCGTACAGTCTTTCGGAAAACAAACTATACCATGATCGATTCGTATTTTTATCCTCTATCGATCGTATATAGTGGTATATGTGCACGCGGAATAGTTTTCAAGATATAAGTGAAAAACTAAACTTATATTTTTGAGCGATTTTTTCAAATTTGAAAAGTTTGCCGCTTAATAACTTTTTTCGTACAGTCTTTCAGAAAACAAACTATACCACGATCGATTCGTACTTTTATCCTCTATCGATCGTATATAGTGGTATATGTGCACGCGGAATAGTGTTCGAGATATAAGCGAAAAACTAAACTTATATTTTTGAGCGATTTTTTCAAATTTGAAAAGTTTGCCGCTTATTAACTTTTTTCGTACAGTCTTTCGGAAAACAAACTATACCATGATCGATTCGTATTTTTATCCTTTATCGATTGTATATAGCGGTATATATGCACGCGGAATAGTTTCCGAGATATAAGCAATAAACTAAACCTCTTAATTTCAGCGATTTTTTTAATTCTGAAAAGTTTGCTGCTTAATAACTTTTTTCGTACAGTCTTTCGGAAAACAAACTATAGCACGATCGATTCGTACCTTTATTCTCTATCGATCATATTTAGCATATTTAGCGGTATATGTGCACGCGGAATAGTTTCCGAGATATAAGCGAAAAACTAAACTTATATTTTTGAGCGATTTTTTCAAATTTGAAAAGTTTGCCGCTTAATAACTTTTTTCGTACAGTCTTTCGGAAAACAAACTATACCATGATCGATTCGTATTTTTATCCTCTATCGATCGTATATAGTGGTATATGTGCACGCGGAATAGTTTTCGAGATATAAGCGAAAAACTAAACTTATATTTTTGAGCGATTTTTTCAAATTTGAAAAGTTTGCCGCTTAATAACTTTTTTCGTACAGTCTTTCGGAAAACAAACTATACCATGATCGATTCGTATTTTTATCCTCTATCGATCGTATATAGTGGTATATGTGCACGCGGAATAGTTTTCAAGATATAAGTGAAAAACTAAACTTATATTTTTGAGCGATTTTTTCAAATTTGCAAAGTTTGCCGCTTAATAACTTTTTTCGTACAGTCTTTCAGAAAACAAACTATACCACGATCGATTCGTACTTTTATCCTCTATCGATCGTATATAGTGGTATATGTGCACGCGGAATAGTTTTCGAGATATAAGCGAAAAACTAAACTTATATTTTTGAGCGATTTTTTCAAATTTGAAAAGTTTGCCGCTTAATAACTTTTTTCGTACAGTCTTTCGGAAAACAAACTATACCATGATCGATTCGTATTTTTATCCTTTATCGATTGTATATAGCGGTATATGTGCACGCGGAATAGTTTCCGAGATATAAGCAATAAACTAAACCTCTTAATTTCAGCGATTTTTTTAATTCTGAAAAGTTTGCTGCTTAATATACCAATATACACGATCGATAGAGGATAAAAGTACGAATCGATCGTGGTATAGTTTGTTTTCTGAAAGACTGTACGAAAAAAGTTATTAAGCGGCAAACTTTTCAAATTTGAAAAAATCGCTCAAAAATATAAGTTTAGTTTTTCACTTATATCTTGAAAACTATTCCGCGTGCACATATACCACTATATACGATCGATAGAGGATAAAAATACGAATCGATCATGGTATAGTTTGTTTTCCGAAAGACTGTACGAAAAAAGTTATTAAGCGGCAAACTTTTCAAATTTAAAAAAATCGCTCAAAAATATAAGTTTAGTTTTTCGCTTATATCTCGAAAACTATTCCGCGTGCACATATACCGCTATATACAATCGATAGAGGATAAAGGTACGAATCGATCGTGCTATAGTTTGTTTTCCGGAAGACTGTACGAAAAAAGTTATTAAGCAGCAAACTTTTCAGAATTAAAAAATTCGCTGAAATTAAGAGGTTTAGTTTATTGCTTATATCTCGGAAACTATTCCGCGTGCACATATACCGCTATATACAATCGATAAAGGATAAAAATACGAATCGATCATGGTATAGTTTGTTTTCCGAAAAACAAACTATAGCACGATCGATTCGTACCTTTATCCTCTATCGGTTGTATATAGCGGTATATGTGCACGCGGAATAGTTTTCGAGATATAAGCGAAAAACTAAACTTATATTTTTGAGCGATTTTTTTAAATTTGAAAAGTTTGCCGCTTAATAACTTTTTCCGTACAGTCTTTCAGAAAACAAACTATAGCACGATCGATTCGTACTTTTATCCTCTATCGATCGCATATAGTGGTATATGTGCACGCGGAATAGTTTTCAAGATATAAGTGAAAAACTAAACTTATATTTTTGAGCGATTTTTTGAAATTTGAAAAGATTGCCGCTTAATAACTTTTTTCGTACAGTCTTTCAGAAAACAACCTATACCTCGATCGATTCCTATTTCAATCCTCTATCGATTGTATATAGTGGTATATGTGCACGCGGAACAGTTTTCAAGTTATGAATGAAAAACTACTCTAAATAGCTGGATGTGCAGCAACTTTATTTCTTAATTATCAAAAGTGACAGTTGCAAAATTTGATTCTATGATCTGTAGGCTTTTAGTTTTGTGTTTTTTGATTTAAAATTAATAATAAATTAACGAATTGCGATCGAGTTGAATAATGCTATTTTTTGTCTTAGTTTGTTTACATTTTTTTTTTATTATAACATGAAAGCACGTGGCACTAATACACCTACAAAAAAAACAACAACATGTTCACACGCATAGGAAAAAGTACCATCCATGCAACTCTGAAAAAAGTTTGCCAACACAAAAAAAAAAGTTTGCCAAAAAGTTTGTTATCTTCTCCTCGACTGCCCAACTATAATGTGCATAAGCTAGCTTTAGCTTATGTCAAAAATTCAACGAAAAGCCTGTCAAATGCTTAGGTAACTTATACCTAATTTACACAGGGAAATTTTATTTCGCAAAGTTTTGATTTTATGTGAGAGAGAGGGAGAAAGCATGATGAGCAATACAGACTTTGAAGTTTTGCAAAGTAGCTTTGGCTTTCTTTCGTTGCTTATACACCGTTGTATATATTTACATATGCATATAAGCACCACATACAAAACATCCAAAAATAAGGAACGAAAACAAAAATTTTTAAAAGAAAACTTTCTGTGTCTGAACACCAAACAAAGTTTAAAAGAAAATTAACAAGACTTTGTCAAAGTAAAATTTGCATGTGTAAATTCAGTCTTATCAAAGAAATTTATATGGCTACAATGTACTAATATAAATTTAGTAACTTATTTGCCACAGTTGCACATTTATGTTTAAGTCGTACTTTTGCCAAAAATAATTTCTATATAAATCAACAAAATTTTAAAACGAAAAGGCTTTAAAGAAAATATTTTATATATTTAATAACGTTCACATATACATGTACATATTTTGGTTAATGCTCTAAAAAAATGTAAAAAAAAATTATTACAAATTATTTACTGTTTTGCGTTTGTGGCCAACCCTACTAAAAAATGCAACGATGTTCATGGCTTATATGGTATACATATGTGTGTATAAATACAAATTTAATTTTAATTTATTATAATTGTAAAAAATAGGCCATAAAGAAGGTTTCTTTTCTACATTTTCTATAGAATTAAAAATTTAACAATTTAAGTCTTAATTAAAATTTTTCTTTATAAATGTATAACACAAAGCACAATCAGCTGTTTCCGTACGGAAAGTGCGTTCAGTTTCGTAGCTCGCATAAAGAAATGAAATTTAACGAAACTTGACGAAAAATTACCTTTCAGTGCACGGCCAAGTTTTTGTTCAATTCTCTTTCAAGAAATTTACACATACTGCTTGTCAAAATTCACAAAAATTGAAAGCTGTGACGTAGGCTGCACGCAATTTCAAAGCAAGTTTTTAAGCAAGATGTCATAAAGAAGCCAAAAAAAATTTATTTGAAGGAAAAAACTTCAATCAGCTGTTCTCTTGAATGAAATTTGAAAGACTCAATTGAACGAAAATTTGAAAGCAAATTCTCAGCAAGTTTTTAAAGTGAGAGTGTATTGGTAAAAAAATGAGAGAAATTTTAAAAATTGAATGAAAATTTGATCGTCTGACACCCTAGTTATGTACATTATAGTTTATCACATATAATTTAATGTATTTGCACAGTTGTATAAATTGGCATAAGCTAGTATATTAACATTATAGTTGGGACAAGGCGAATTAATACAGGTGACCGCACGGCTACAACAATCCAACAACACAAAAAACAACAGGCAATTTGTTGCTACAAAATTATGTATGTTGTCAAAAAAATATTGTAAAAAACAAACAAAATAAAAAAATATATTTGATGAAAAAAAGTGGTTAAAATTTTCAGAATAAAAAAATTATAAAAATTAAGTTACATAAAAATACAGGAAAAGTGACCAAAATTCTTTTGTACCACTAGTTTGCCCAAATCACATGCACCGTTCCATTCTTGCACGTTGACCATTTGAAGACAAACATAATCTTCCACAAAAAACCAAGAAATTATAAATGTGTTAACAATAATTTCACTATCTTTTTACGCATATTTTGATTATACACATCAGGAACTGCAAATACGTTTCCATGTTGTGGTAGTTTTCTCTAGGAATTTCAATTGTTTGTTTTCTATTAGCAATAAAAAAAATAAATTAAAAAAAATTTAACAAATTATTTATTTTTGACAAATTTTTTTGACAACTGTAATATATACAGCTGATGGACTTTTTCGCCCGTGCGTTCACCTGTATTATTTCGCCATGAGTTGGGCCGTTAGTTTTACCCAAGGCGAATTGACAATTCAATTCGTCTTGGTTTTAACTAGTATTTAATTTGCCTTGTGTGATTTCTGCAGCCAACAACGTTGCCAGTGGTTTTTTTCTAATAATTATAATGAAAATTATGGACCAAGTCCAGTTTACGGGCACCTCTCCAAAACAAAAAAAAAAGCGTACGGTATGGAAAATGCAATTCTAAGCAAAAAATGTTAAGTGAAAAATTTGGCATCAACCCTTAGTTTCGGAGTTACTGGCCTCCGAAGTTTTTATGTTTAATACGGCATACATCGAGTGTTTGATGGCAGAAAGGACAATATGTATATCATTGAAAAGATGATCTAAGCAGCTATCTAATTAAACAGGACAAAGTTAAAAAAAATTTTCTAAAGGCTTAAATTAAATTTTTTTAAATTTAAAAGTAAAGATCTTCTCCTCTAGGGTATGACCAACACCGGCTACGCTTTCTTAAGGTTTCCTGGTTAGCCAATATATTAAAATAATGGCGAAACATCATAGCATTCGAAAAATTATTCCAATAGTACCCATAATCTCTCATTCCACCATAAAATACTTGTTATATACCATATAATACATAAAAACTTTCGAGGTTCGTAAAAAAAATTTGACATTTTAAATGTGGTGTCTATCTCGCGACTTAGAAGAATTAAACGTTTTGTTGTTTTCACGTGTACTACATTGTTTTAAAAATGTAAGCAAAACACATTTGATCAGCTGTTGTTTGAAAATTTCCGCATGAAAAAATGCCTAGTTGCTTTATTTTACAGTTTTGATAAAATTTTGCCACAAACATTTCACATGTTTTACCACATTAAAAACAGAGTACTACTTCCCCAACATTTTTTCATGACTTTTTCATACAAATTTTTTATGTATGTAGTTTGACAGCATTCCGCATGAAAAACTGAACAGAGTACCAAACATTATTACTGTGAAAAACTGTATGAAAAGTGTCTGGCAACATTTTATCAAAGCTGTGAAATAAAGCAAGTATGCATTATTTCATTCAGAATTTTTAAGCAACAGCCGATCATATGTCCTTTGCTTATGGTGAAAGGCCAATACAAGCGGCATGCGGAAACAGTATTACCTATTTAAAAATGATCATTTTGTGAATAAAAATATTCAAACAAAAGTTGTAACACATTGAATTTAATTTAACTTAGCAATGCCGTCAAAAGCATACGAGCTATATTGAATTTAGTTTAACTTTTTGTTTTGTCGTTTTAATTAGTCAAATCACCCATAGTTTTATTTTTGCGTTTCTTTTCTTCACTAAATCACTGTTAAATTTATTTAATTTTCCTTTTAAAATTTCTAGCAATTAAATATATTTATTACTGCGTCAAAAAAAAAAACTTTTTTATGATTATTGTTTGCGCAAGCTTCTACATCAATAAGCAGCGTTCATTTGCCTATTTAAATAAATTCAAGAAGCAAAAAAACAGCTGATTGGCGTCCGCATTTCATTTATAAAATAATGTAGTACACGTGAAAAAAATAAAACGTTAAATACTTTCAAAACAAGAGACAGACACCACATTTTAAATTTCAAATTTCCACATGAAATAATATTGCTCAACAATTTTCACAAATTCGAACATAGTATCCGGCTTAATATGACAAAATTATACATTTTACGTGGTGCCTTCAAAAGTTAAGAAAATGTGAGCTAGCAACACTGGAAATCGCGCAAGGGAAGAAAACAAACTCCAGGGTTTAAATTTTGACAGAGTTGCAAGAGACGGAGCAGTATAATTGAACAATACAAATATGTAAACAAAATTTGAAAGACTCAATACTAATACTTCGGTATAGAAAGTGCATGCTCTCGTCCTTCACTAAAATTATTGAAAGTAGGATTTTTTTTAATAAATGTTTATTAACTTTTTCTTTGAAAGGTTCATCTTCGATAAAATTTACTACACTAGTTATTTAAAAATTCCATCTGAAATATAATCCGGCAATACAAATATGTAAACAAAATTTGACAAAAAGCTATGCGTATTTAATTGCGGTCACAATTCGTCAATTTAAAATGCATAGTAACATAAAATAATAAATAAATAAAACTCTAAACTTACAGAATCAGATTTCCCAGTTGTCAATTTCAAAAATATCCAATTTTTGATACTTTTTTATACGGACATAAAAATACTTAAGTTTTAAATATCTGCTTATTGTATTTCAAAACTAAACCCAATACAAAGTTTTATTTAGAAAGAATCGTCAGTAGGGTATTTGTGGGGTTTCTGTATCACTTTTTCCATACAAAATCCTGCTCATGCCTGGATGGGAGTATGCATATATTCTAAATATTGATGTTTGTTTAAAAGAAGCTGCTCATGCCTGGATGGGAGTATGCATAAATTCTAAATATTCATTTGTTTATTCAAAAAGGCTGCTCATGCCTGGATGGGAGTATGCATAAATTCTAAATATTGTTTTGTTTGTTCAGAAAAGCTGGCGATACGTAGACCATTAAAGAATGACAAGGGTAAGATGAGTGTAGTTGTGAAAAACAGGTGTGCATTGGATCTTGTGTATAGCGATTTGAGGAGAAAAAGAAAGTAGGTTAATTTCTGTTTAAGGTTTTATTGAAATTATCGTGATTTGAATAATTAAGTAAGTGGATGGAATAGTATGATGGTATATACTGATATTGTGTATGGATATTTGGTGATGAAAGGAAAATATGTTAACTTCTGTTTTAGGTTGTATTGAAATGATCGTCGTTTGAACAATTAAAAAGTATAAATAGTAATATTGGGGAGTAGAAAATCTTTAGTGAATAATTAAAGGTTTTCTTGTTTTCAAATGTATTATTTTTGTTTATGCGTGGATATAATAGTATTGTGGTGTGTACTGATCTTGTGTATAGGGATTTGGTGAGAAAAAAGAAAAATGTGTCGATTTCTGTTTAATAAGAATAATATTTGGGAGTAGAAAATTTGTATTGATAAATTAATAAATGTGTTTAAAAAGTTTAATCACGTAGGTCATTGAAGAATGATGAGGGTTGGAAATGTAAGATGAATGCAGGTGTTAAGGTTATTGAATTTTGAATTTGATTTTCAATAAGCAGAAGCGATATGAAAGAAAAAAAAAGTGTATAAGAAAAATTTTGTTTTTTAAAAATTAAAAACTAAAAATTTCTTTACAATAACGATTGTATTTTTTCAAAGGGTAATAAATTCTTCAAACTAATTGCTTAAATGTGAAGTGCTAGATGGAGTGGGTTGGTATATTAATAAGTGTGACAATGTGATCACAAGTATATGGAAGGAATAGAGAAGCCAAACACAGCAGGTGTATTGAGAGACAGTGATATTGATAAATGTAGAAAATGCTAACAATTGTAGTTAGAGATAGCTAAGAAAATACAAGTATTTTACACATTAGGAAAAATAAGCAATCTATGTAAAGGTCACTAAATTTTGATTTTTTTTTTCATAGGAAAAAAATAAATAAACAAGGTAAAGATCACTATATTTTTGATTTTTTCATGACGAGGGTTGAAAATGTAAGCTGAATGCAGGTGTTAAGGTCATTGAACTTTGAGTTTTTTGTTTTCGTTAAGCAGAATTAAGAATTTGGGTGTATTGAATTTTTCTAATAAAACACTATAGAGATAGATACTGAGTAAAGGTAATGATCTTGTGTATGTGTGTGTGGGTGTGTGTTTGTGGTCAATTTACGTTTTAGGTTTGTTTGAAATGATCGTGATTTGAATATTTAAAAAAGGTTCAATAGTAATATTTGGAAATTAAAAGTCTTTATTAAATAATTAAGTTGTTCTTTTTAAAATGCATTCTTAGTTTTTATAGTTTTTTCAATCTACCTTCATTTTTATAATTATATATTTGTGGTTTTTTGTTATTTAGTTGGAACTAATGTGGTTGCGAACTAATGTAATGTATTTTGTAAGCGAGTAACAAAATTTTACAATCACAAAAGTATGTCATTATATGACAAATACTTTCTAAGGTAATGTCTAATTGTTTGCTGGGAAATTGCAGCTCTCTTGTTTCTTAAGATAGAGTTTAAATACGACAACTTTTGGATGTGGGGAATCAGTCTTAGCAAACAATCGTTGCTATAACATCCAATATTCTGAGAAAAATAACAAACAAAAAAAAATGGGTTCCTTTATTTGTGAGATTTGTAAAAAAGTATACAAGTTAAGTTTATCATTAAGGAGACATATTCGATTACATCATGAGAAACCAAGCTCTTCGTTTACATGTAAATCATGTAATACACATTTTTCCGGTTGCTCGGAATGGCAACGACACTCTGTAATAGGATGTGAAAGTGGGTGCGGCGGCGTCGGTGATACAATTAATAAATATTGCAAGGATTGTAAAATTTATGTTCCTACTAAAAATTGGTATTACCACATCAGGACAAATAAACATAAAATTAATAGTGTTGTTAAACATGCTGAAGGAGGTGTAAAATGTATTGAATCAGTATTCAATAATCGCATCATAACATATTCAATTGAAAATAATAATAAAACAGATTTAATATCTGAAAACTTCTTTTCCACAATTAGAGGTAAAGTGATTGAATTGTTACATGATGTAACTCAAAAATATGTTAGCATCAAATTTAACATTGAACTATTTTGTGAGTACATGTTGTTTAAGGAAGAACAAGATTCATCCAACATTGAAATAAAGTCACATCAAACTAGAATGACCATTCTAAATATATCGATGACAAGAGATGATATTCTTAACGTTTACACCGACCAATGTGAAGTTATTCTAAAAAAAAATGAGTGAATTTCAAGAACGTGATAGCGGTTGGACATTAATTGAAATATCACATCTCGAAATTAATGTAAATAAGTATAAATGCATTAAAGGATCACAGTATATACCTTTACCACCAACAATACAGAGAAAGCATGCAGGCATTAATGTGGAAAATAAAGACGAGTATTGTTTTAAGTGGGCAGTCATATCCGCACTCTATCCAATTAAAGTTAATTCCAACAGATTAACTTCCTATAAAGTTGAGAATATACAAGATGAAATTATTACATTGGAAAATAATATTGTTTTAAATTTTAAAAATTTAAACTTTCCGCTACCAGTAAATAAAATTAAAGTGTTTGAAGCTAACAATCCTGGAATAAGCATGAATGTGTTCGGTTTAGATGGTAGTAGTAATGTAGTGGGTCCATACTACTTTACTACTCAGGAACAAGTTTATCATATTAACTTGTTACTTATTGAAGAACGGGAAAGATTTCACTACGTTTGGATTAAAAATATTTCAAGGTATGTAACCGAAAACAAAAAAAATATATATATATATATATATATATATATATATATATATATAAATATATATATATATATATATATAAATATATATATATATATATATATATATATATATATATATATATATATATATATATATATATTGTTCTTAGAATAATGATATACTTTTATCATTTACATTATAGGTTGATAAAAAGTCAACAGACACAGCACAGGTCATCCGTTTATGTATGTAATACCTGTTTGATTCATTTTCATACTGAGTCATCATTAAGCAAACACAAAGAACATTGTAATAAAATTGTAACCAGGATGCCTACTGCAGACAATAATTTAATAAGTTTTAAGAATTTTAAAAAGCAAATAAATGTACCTTTTGTGGTATACGCTGATTTTGAATGTATTCTAAAATCAGTAAATATTCAAAATTCAACGAATATAAAATCTATACAAGAGCATAGTCCATTTGCATACAGTTATTATATCAAATGTATATATAACTCTAGTTTAGACATTTTTAGAATCTATCATGGTGATAACTCACCTAATCATTTTTTTAAAAATTTGGTAAAGGATGTGAGAGATATCTATAAGAATTATTTAAGTGTAGTGAAACCAATGAATTCCTTAACACTACATCAACAGATAAAACAAATAGAGGATCCAATTTGTCATATTTGTAAAAAATGTCTACCTGTTGAAGATCGTGTAGCTGATCATTGTCATTTAACGGGAGAATATAGGGGTCCCGCGCATAACAAGTGTAATTTAGAGTATAAAACCGCAAACTTCATTCCTATATTTTTTCATAATTTTTCGGCATATGATTGTCATTTATTTATTAGAGAACTTTCAGCTATTGAAGGTGATATAAATATAATTCCTTCAAATAAAGAATTATATGTATCTATATCCAAAAAAATTCTAGTTAATGATTATTATGATGAAAAAAAGACAATAGAACTCCGTTTTCTAGATTCTGTTCGGTTTATGCCATCAAGTTTAGAAAAATTAGCTAGGTACTTGTCCGATGATGATTTGTCAACTATAAAATCAATTTATCAAAATGATGATGAATTCAGTTTAATGAAGCGTAAAGGAGTCTTTCCATATGACTATTTAGAATCAGTAGATCGTCTCGAAGAAACACAGCTACCACCTCGATCATGTTTCTTCAATAAAATTACTAATGAATCGTGTAGTGTAGATGATTATGAACACGCTGAAAAGGTTTGGCAAACATTTAAATGTAACACACTTTTAGACTATCTTTTATTATATTTAAAAGTAGATGTTTTATTGCTTTGTGATGTATTTGAGAGTTTTCGTAAAGTTTGTAAAGACATTTATAATTTAGATCCATGTCAATATTATACTATCCCGGGACTATCTTGGGATGCAATGTTAAAAACAACTCAAATAGAGTTGGAATTGTTGACTGACATTGACATGCACAATTTTATTGTGCAGGGTATAAGGGGAGGCATTGTTCAATGTAGTAAAAGACATTCCATAGCCAACAATAAGTACGTTAGTGATTATGATTCTACGAAAGATTCGAATTATCTAATGTACTTTGATGTAAATAATTTATATGGTTATGCAATGTCTCAATACCTACCCTATAAAAATTTTAAGTGGCTTGAAAACTGTAAAGACTTTAATGTAGATAATATAAAAGAAGATTCTGAAATTGGATATATATTGGAGGTTGATTTAGAATATCCAACCGTACTGCACGATTATCATAATGACTTACCATTTTGTGCAGAAAACAAAAAAATTGAAAGCATGAAACAACGAAAGTTAATTGCAAATTTAAATAATAAAACCAATTATTTAATACATTATCGCAACCTTCAACAATGTCTAAAACACGGATTGATTTTAAAGAAAATTCATAAAATTCTTCAATTTAATCAATCGAATTGGTTAAAAAAATTTATTGATTTAAATAAACTGACCGACTGTAGCGTAGGCATGAACAGCTTTTTTTTCGAACAGCTAAACAGGTTCTTTGAACAGCTAAACAGCTTTTTTGAACAGCTAAACAGCTTCTTTGAACAGCTAAACAGCTTTTTTGAATAGATAAACTGCTTCTTTAAACAGTTAACAGATTATATTAACAGTAAAATAACCCTTAATTTGTGTTAAACAAATAGCATGCGGATTTCTTCCACTTGTTTCTATTCTTACAGTATTATTAGAACTTGAAGGTTTTGCAACCGTGGATCTGCTATTGTTATGGTAATAAATGATATTAAAAATGACTACATGTCAAACCATATAAAACTGCATATGGCCTCTTTTATAGAACACCTCCAAACAATTCTTTTTAAATTTACCTAATCGTCGGGTATAAGACCTGGAACTTGAACATTTTAGAGGTGTTTTAATGCGGAGCAATTAAACTAAGAAACCTCTAGCACAAGAATGTAATATTATTCATTTTAATAATTCAAATGGTCTTGTAAGAGATTAGGTAGCATATTATAAACACTATAACTATAAGGAATAGTTTAATAGATTTGGATATTAACAACCACCATTGGAAGTCACCAACTATTTCAAATCGCCTATAAAGTATAATTATAAACGAAAACAAAAATTCAATACATTTAAATGCGGTCACCTGTGCTTAGAATTTCTATGCAATAAATATAATTTGAAATAAAAAAAACAAGTTTTTTAATCTTATTACAAGTTTTAATTATAATTTATTTTCTTTGATAAATTTTTTATCATATAAATAACTTAATGATAGCTTATTTGTATATTGTGTATAGATTTTATGTACCTTAGATCTATATATACATTGCATTAGAGTAAAGCAGTTTTTTTTTAACAAACATTTCCTAAAATCATTTATTATTGTTAGTTCGTTGGTTATACTTTATTTTACTCCTTTTATTTTCTTCATTTCCTTATCAACTTTGTCTATTTTAACAGAATACATTTAATATCGTAAACCAATAGATTTCTTAGTAATTCGACCATTACACTCATCTTTCATCACTCCAAAAACTTTTTTTTATTCATGAGTGGGAAATTATTAAGGATTTCTTTCTGATATGTGGATGTGTCAAAATGATGTATAATATCATAACGAATTTCAATATATAGATCATTTGTTCTTATATCATATATGAAGGAATCAGTACCCATATAATTGAGCTGAATATTTTCTTTGTATTTAGGTTACACGTAATCGTAATAAAAATTATACATTTTCCATTTCTATACCTCTAAAACAGAAAACCAAATATAAATGGCTGTACTCTACTACTTTCAATGACTATCATTTCGTTTTGAATTTTGACACAACTATGAAAGTTAGGTCTTGCAACAAGAGTTCTAACTTCTAATCGCTTACTTTTACTCTCCCACTCACATACTATTTTAATATCCTTTCTTTTATTAAAATTTTCCATAATCTTACCATACACAGCGTTGTTCAATAATTTAAAGAAATTTTTGTAACTTCTTCAAAGAGCTAAACAGTTTCTTCAAACAGCTAAAGCAGTTTCTTTAAACAGCTAAACAGCTTGTTCAAACAGCTAAACAGCTTCTTCAAACAGCTAAACAGCTTCTTTGAAAAGCTAAACAGATTATATTAGCAGTAAAATATCTCTTAATTTGTGTTAAACAAAATATCATGCGGATTTCTTCCACTTGTTTCTATTCTTACAGCATTATCAGCACTTGAATGTTTAGCAACCGGTGGATCTGATATTGTTAAGGTAATCAATGATAGTAAAAATTATAGAGATATATTATCACAAGCGTCCCCTTACAATAGACACATGGAATTAAACGCTATGGGTAAAGGAGTACCAATATTAAACTAGATATGACCTCTTTTATAGTACACCTCCAAAAAAAAACTAAAAAAAATCTATCTAATCGTCCGCTAGCAGACCTATATTCGGAAAAAATTGTAAATAACTTGAACATTTAAGAGCTGTTTTTATGCGGGACAACTTACCTAAGAAACCTCCAGCAATTTGAAATGAAAATCAAGTTTTTAAATTTTTTTAAAGGTTTTTATTATAACTTATTTTGTAATGCCCCAGGCATAAGTATCAACATTATTTTCTTTGATAAATCTCTTATCATCTAAATAACTTAATGATAGCTTATTTATATATTGTGTATAGATTTGATGTACTTTAGATCTAAATACATATATTGAATTATAGTAAAGCTTTTTCTCTAACAAACATTTTCTAAAATCATTTATTGTTAGTTTGTTGGTTACACTTTGTTTTACTCCTTTTATTTTCTTTATTTCCTTATCTACTTTATCTATTTTAACAGAATACATTTTAGCTCGTAAACCAATGAATTCCTTAATAATTCGGCCATTACACTCATCTTTCATCATTCCCAAAACTTTTTTATTCATGAGTGGGTAATTATAAGGGTTTTCTTTCGGATATGCAGATGTGTCGAAGTAATGTACAATATCATTACGAATGTCATCATATAGATCATTTGTTCTTATATCATATATGAAGGAATCCGTATCCATATAATTAAGTTCTAAATTGCTTTTAAATTTTGGAAGCATGTAATCATAATGAAAATTATACATTTTCCATTTCGATAGCTCTAAAACAGAAAACCCAATGTAAATGGGTTTATTATATTCAGTCCACACTCTACTCATTTCAATTACTACCATTTCGTCGTGAATTTTGACACAACTATGAAAGTTAGGTCTAGCAATAAGAGCTCTAGCCCCTAATCGCTTACCTTTACTCTCCCATTCACATACTATTTTAATATCCTTTCTTTTATCAACATTTTCCATAGTCTTACCGTACACTGCGTTGTTCAACAATTTAAAGAAATTTTGTTCAAATGAATTTTTAGCCAATGTTCTATGATGATTATTTAAATCAATAAATTTTTTTAACCAATTCGATTGATTAAATTGAAGAATTTTATGAATTTTCTTTAAAATCAATCCGTGTTTTAGACATTGTTGAAGGTTGCGATAATGTATTAAATAATTGGTTTTATTATTTAAATTTGCAATTAACTTTCGTTGTTTCATGCTTTCAATTTTTTTGTTTTCTGCACAAAATGGTAAGTCATTATGATAATCGTGCAGTACGGTTGGATATTCTAAATCAACCTCCAATATATATCCAATTTCAGAATCTTCTTTTATATTATCTACATTAAAGTCTTTACAGTTTTCAAGCCACTTAAAATTTTTATAGGGTAGGTATTGAGACATTGCATAACCATATAAATTATTTACATCAAAGTACATTAGATAATTCGAATCTTTCGTAGAATCATAATCACTAACGTACTTATTGTTGGCTATGGAATGTCTTTTACTACATTGAACAATGCCTCCCCTTATACCCTGCACAATAAAATTGTGCATGTCAATGTTAGTCAACAATTCCAACTCTATTTGAGTTGTTTTTAACATTGCATCCCAAGATAGTCCCGGGATAGTATAATATTGACATGGATCTAAATTATAAATGTCTTTACAAACTTTACGAAAACTCTCAAATACATCACAAAGCAATAAAACATCTACTTTTAAATATAATAAAAGATAGTCTAAAAGTGTGTTACATTTAAATGTTTGCCAAACCTTTTCAGCGTGTTCATAATCATCTACACTACACGATTCATTAGTAATTTTATTGAAGAAACATGATCGAGGTGGTAGCTGTGTTTCTTCGAGACGATCTACTGATTCTAAATAGTCATATGGAAAGACTCCTTTACGCTTCATTAAACTGAATTCATCATCATTTTGATAAATTGATTTTATAGTTGACAAATCATCATCGGACAAGTACCTAGCTAATTTTTCTAAACTTGATGGCATAAACCGAACAGAATCTAGAAAACGGAGTTCTATTGTCTTTTTTTCATCATAATAATCATTAACTAGAATTTTTTTGGATATAGATACATATAATTCTTTATTTGAAGGAATTATATTTATATCACCTTCAATAGCTGCAAGTTCTCTAATAAATAAATGACAATCATATGCCGAAAAATTATGAAAAAATATAGGAATGAAGTTTGCGGTTTTATACTCTAAATTACGCTTGTTATGCGCGGGACCCCTATATTCTCCCGTTAAATGACAATGATCAGCTACACGATCTTCAACAGGTAGACATTTTTTACAAATATGACAAATTGGGTCCTCTATTTGTTTTATCTGTTGATGTAGTGTTAAGGAATTCATTGGTTTCACTACACTTAAATAATTCTTATAGATATCTCTCACATCCTTTACCAAATTTATAAAAAAATGATTAGGTGAGTTATCACCATGATAGATTCTAAAAATGTCTAAACTAGAGTTATATATACATTTGATATAATAACTGTATGCAAATGGACTATGCTCTTGTATAGATTTTATATTCGTTGAATTTTGAATATTTACTGATTTTAGAATACATTCAAAATCAGCGTATACCACAAAAGGTACATTTATTTGCTTTTTAAAATTCTTAAAACTTATTAAATTATTGTCTGCAGTAGGCATCCTGGTTACAATTTTATTACAATGTTCTTTGTGTTTGCTTAATGATGACTCAGTATGAAAATGAATCAAACAGGTATTACGTATATAAACGGATGACCTGTGCTGTGTCTGTTGACTTTTTGTCAACCTATAATGTAAATGATAAAAGTATATCATTATTCTAAGAACAATATATATATATATATATATATATATATATATATATATATATATATATTTTTTTTTTTTGTTTTCGGTTACATACCTTGAAATATTTTTAATCCAAACGTAGTGAAATCTTTCCCGTTCTTCAATAAGTAACAAGTTAATATGATAAACTTGTTCCTGAGTAGTAAAGTAGTATGGACCCACTACATTACTACTACCATCTAAACCGAACACATTTATGCTTATTCCAGGATTGTTAGCTTCAAACACTTTAATTTTATTTACTGGTAGCGGAAAGTTTAAGTTTTTAAAATTTAAAACAATATTATTTTCCAATGTAATAATTTCATCTTGTATATTCTCAACTTTATAGGAAGTTAATCTGTTGAAATTAACTTTAATTGGATAGAGTGCGCATATGACTGCCCACTTAAAACAATACTCGTCTTTATTTTCCACATTAATGCATGCATGCTTTCTCTGTATTGTTGGTGGTAAAGGTATATACTGTGATCCTTTAATGCATTTATACTTATTTACATTAATTTCGAGATGTGATATTTCAATTAATGTCCAACCGCTATCACGTTCTTGAAATTCACTCATTTTTTTAGAATAACTTCACATTGGTCGGTGTAAACGTTAAGAATATCATCTCTTGTCATCGATATATTTAGAATGGTCATTCTAGTTTGATGTGACTTTATTTCAATGTTGGATAAATCTTGTTCTTCCTTAAACAACATGTACTCACAAAATAGTTCAATGTTAAATTTGATGCTAACATATTTTTGAGTTACATCATGTAACAATTCAATCACTTTACCTCTAATTGTGGAAAAGAAGTTTTCAGATATTAAATCTGTTTTATTACTATTTTCAATTGAATATGTTATGATGCGATTATTGAATACTGATTCAATACATTTTACACCTCCTTCAGCATGTTTAACAACACTATTAATTTTATGTTTATTTGTCCTGATGTGGTAAAACCAATTTTTAGTAGGAACATAAATTTTATAATCCTTGCAATATTTATTAATTGTATCACCGACGCCGCCGCACCCACTTTCACATCCTATTACAGAGTGTCGTTGCCATTCCGAGCAACCGGAAAAATGTGTATTACATGATTTACATGTAAACGAAGAGCTTGGTTTCTCATGATGTAATCGAATATGTCTCCTTAATGATGAACTTAACTTGTATACTTTTTTACAAATCTCACAAATAAAGGAACCCATTTTTTTTGTTTGTTATTTTTCTCAGAATATTGGATGTTATAGCAACGATTGTTTGCTAAGACTGATTCCCCACATCCAAAAGTTGTCGTATTTAAACTCTATCTTAAGAAACAAGAGAGCTGCAATTTCCCAGCAAACAATTAGACATTACCTTAGAAAGTATTTGTCATATAATGACATAATTTTGTGATTGTAAAATTTTGTTACTCGCTTACAAAACACATTACATTAGTTCGCAACCACATTAGTTCCAACTAAATAACAAAAAACCACAAATATATAATTATAAAAATGAAGGTAGATTGAAAAAACTATAAAAACTAAGAATGCATTTTAAAAAGAACAACTTAATTATTTAATAAAGACTTTTAATTTCCAAATATTACTATTGAACCTTTTTTAAATATTCAAATCACGATCATTTCAAACAAACCTAAAACGTAAATTGACCACAAACACACACCCACACACACATACACAAGATCATTACCTTTACTCAGTATCTATCTCTATAGTGTTTTATTAGAAAAATTCAATACACCCAAATTCTTAATTCTACTTAACGAAAACAAAAAAATCAAAGTTCAATGACTTTAACACCTGCATTCAGCTTACATTTTCAACCCTCGTCATGAAAAAATCAAAAATATAGTGATCTTTACCTTGTTTATTTATTTTTTTCCTATGAAAAAAAAAAATCAAAATTTAGTGACCTTTACATAGATTGCTTATTTTTCCTAATGTGTAAAATACTTGTATTTTCTTAGCTATCTCTAACTACAATTGTTAGCATTTTCTACATTTATCAATATCACTGTCTCTCAATACACCTGCTGTGTTTGGCTTCTCTATTCCTTCCATATACTTGTGATCACATTGTCACACTTATTAATATACCAACCCACTCCATCTAGCACTTCACATTTAAGCAATTAGTTTGAAGAATTTATTACCCTTTGAAAAAATACAATCGTTATTGTAAAGAAATTTTTAGTTTTTAATTTTTAAAAAACAAAATTTTTCTTATACACTTTTTTTTTCTTTCATATCGCTTCTGCTTATTGAAAATCAAATTCAAAATTCAATAACCTTAACACCAGCATTCATCTTACATTTCCAACCCTCATCATTCTTCAATGGCCTACGTGATTAAACTTTTTAAACACATTTATTAATTTATCAATACAAAATATTACTCCCAAATATTATTCTTATTAAACAGAAATCGACACATTTTTCTTTTTTCTTACCAAATCCCTATACACAAGATCAGTACACACCACAATACTATTATATCCACGCATAAACAAAAATAATACATTTAAAAACAAGAAAACCTTTAATTATTCACTAAAGATTTTCTACTCCCCAATATTACTATTTATACTTTTTAATTGTTCAAACGACGATCATTTCAATACAACCTAAAACAGAAGTTAACATATTTTCCTTTCATCACCAAATATCCATACACAATATCAGTATATACCATCATACTATTCCATCCACTTACTTAATTATTCAAATCACGATAATTTCAATAAAACCTTAAACAGAAATTAACCGACTTTCTTTTTCTCCTCAAATCCCTATACACAAGATCCAATACACTCATCTTACCCTTGTCATTCTTTAATGGTCTACGTATCGCCAGCTTTTCTGAACAAACAAAACAATATTTAGAATTTATGCATACTCCCATCCAGGCATGAGCAGCTTTTTTGAATAAACAAATGAATATTTAGAATTTATGCATACTCCCATCCAGGCATGAGCAGCTTCTTTTAAACAAACATCAATATTTAGAATATATGCATACTCCCATCCAGGCATAAGCAGGATTTTGTATGGAAAAAGTGATACAGAAACCCCACAAATACCCTACTATCGTCAAAACATATTAAACTAAGATACTTTAATCCTGCTTGATTTCTTCAAATATAAATTTTTCATGAAATATTTGTTAAACCACAGATTAATAATCAGATAACTCACTAGTAACGTTTAAAAAAGTGTGTTATCATATTTTCTTCCAGATTTCGTTTAAGTGAATAAAAAAATATTCAAAAACACTGAAAGCAATGAGTTGGAAGAAACCGCTACACATACCTATTGCAAACATATGTTTTCATTTAATCAACCAAAAAATGAATAACAAAATTGGGGTAAAAATTTAGTTTTTTAAGAAAAATTAAAAAAGTATAACTATTAATAAAAGAAATAAATAAAAAAATTATAAAATGTTGTTATAATGTAATAGTGTACAAAAAAAAACTGAAAAAAATATTGTTTTGCCTTATATGCAGTTTTATTGGTAAGTAAAAATATATTGGCAATTTAATGTATTTACGCCAAATTTATTTTATTTTAGGTCCCGGCCAAATTAATGATAATACCTTCATACAACTGGACTAGACGTGGCAAGCCGTTACAGCGTACACAATAAATTATAATCGCGTCTTAACCACACAAAATGCCATTACTGCGGAAGAGAAATCAGGAAATCATGTTGTATCAGGCAGTTCAGTTGGGGCTTTAAAAATATGATATCTAGGGCAACAGCGATGTCGGAAACAATTCAAGTCCATAAAGAAGGCGGAGGAAAAAATAAAAAACGCAATGAGCAAGTGTATAGTCCCAACTGGTTTACGTAATATTAAGAATAATATAAAGAATATTGACAAACCGCTGCAGTTAATATTTTCCTTAAAAATTATTAAGATAAACTATGGCATATGAAAATTTTCGTATTCCATATGTTGGCCAAATGGTAAGAAATTTATAAAATGCAAAACAAGTCAGGGGGCTTATTCTGAATTGCGATGCGAATGTCAATGCGATGCGAAAATACATAAATGCGAACAATTGCTATTCTGTATTGCGATATTCGCAAAGTTCTATTTTAATCGCATTTCAAATGCGAAAAGGTGGTAAACCGGTATTCTAAATTGCGAAAACAAATGTCAAATTCGCAAAATTTATTCGACAACAAAGTAGCATTCGCAAAGTACAAACATGTAAGTAAAAAACAATATTTTATTTATGTATTGATGATATATTTATTATTTAATTCAGGGAAGTAAGCAATAAGACCATTAACCCGCGTCAACTTTAAATAAAGATAGAATTAATGTACATATAACCACAGCCATTTGGCAAGAGGCCATTTGAAAACACCAAATGCACGTCAGTCTGCAAATACTTTTTGGCAAACGTTAACTGAAGAACTAAATGTTAATATTAAACAAAGTATGAAACATATAAACCAGTTTAAAAATATTTGTCTTAAATTTTAATAGGTTTGGACCTATTAAATAAATTTTAGAAACAATTTTCACAGCGAAGCACAAACAATTTATTTATTTTTAACTTGACGTTTGTTGATACTGATGTTTATTTGAGCAGCGTTGCCACGATTTAAAATAAATTGCGAATGCTATTGCGAAAGTCTAACAGAATACCAGTTTTCTTTCGCATCGCATTTCATTTGCGCATCGCATTGATTTTCGCATCGAAATTCAGAATAAGCCCCCAGGACACAGCAGAATCTTTAAATCACTATAAATGTTGAATTTTTAAGAAGATTTTTAGTCAAAAGCAAGTGAATAAAATTATAATAATACTTACTTTTATATTTCAAAAGTTATATTTTATATTTCAAAACATACTTTAATGTTATATTTTTTAACTTTAATGATAGCTTTTGTATAACTTACAGCCATATCTAACCAAGAGCGGAAAGCGTTTTTTTGCTGTCAAAAGTTCTCATGCTAGTACATTTTGTATGGAGCATACCGAAATAACGCGGCGGCAACGCTTTGCAATTGGAAAATCCGATTTTGACAAGGCGTTTAATAATAAAAAAAAGAAAAATAAACAAAAACAAAACAAATTTGGGTTTTTTTTTATAAAATTTTCAATTTACACAACATAAGCAGCAGAATTGTTATTCTTTTTAAAATATTTAGGGAATTTATATATAATTTTGGAAAAATCTACTGCAGAAATAAAAAAATTGTGTCCGGGGTGTAAAATTTTAAGTGAAAATTTTGAAGTCGACCTTTAGCTTCGGAGTTACGGACCTCCAACGTTTGTATGTATAATATGGTACATATCGAGTATTTAATGGGGAATGGGACAATATGGGATTCATAGGAAAGGTATTTTTTGCTTAGATTTTCATTTACACCCCGTAGGCAGCTTTATATTATGTTTGAGGTGCGTCCGTTAACTAGACTTAAGCCTTAATGTTTTTAATAACCCTGTTTTTTTTATCATTTTGACAAACCGTTGCCGCTTTTGTTTAGGTATGGCATTTCAGCGTCAAAGCTATACGGAAGAAAACGTTCCGCTTTCCGTTTTTATTTAGGCATGGCTGTTAAGGTTTTTATTTACATATATAATATAAAAAGAAACAATTTATAAAAAGCAAAATTTTATGTTTTATTTGAGCAGTTTTAAAACAATTCCAGCATTTATAGATTTCCAACTCTGGGCAATAAGCAATGCATGGCTACAATCAGTGTCAAAATAAAAAAGGAAGATTTTAATATATATTTCAACACTAAACATTATAATTTCATCGATCTCGTTTGAAACACTGGCTTAAATCCAGTTTACGGGCACCGCTCCAACAGGAAAAAAATTTTCTTAGGGGTTTAAAATGCAATTCTAAGCAAAAAATGTAGGTGAAAAATTTTGCGCCAACCCTTAGTTCCGGAGTTTTGGACCTCCGAAGGTTTTATGTTTTATTTATTATTGCCATATTTGGCATGTATTGAGAATTTAATGGCAGAATAGTACAAGTTGGATATCATTGGAAAGGTAATTTAAGCGGCATGGACATACCATAAAACAGAAAATTTGCGCCCGACCGAAGGCCTGCTACGCAAGAAATCTTTAAAAACCGAAGCCGGTGTTGGTCATACCATTGAGGAGAAAATCTTCGCGTCCGGTCGAAGGCCTGCTGTGCAGAAAATCTTTAACCCATTACTTACCTGCGTGTGTTTGAACACACGTTTATCACTTTCCCACTTTGTGTTAATATAAAATACAGAAGAGCTTATATAATTACATATTTGGGGTATTTATATTAAAGTTTGAGGTCTTAAAAATAACAAATTGTTTTCGGTAAATTTTCGCAAAGTTCCCACCCCTCCATTGGATGTGATTTATAAAGTGTCCAAAAGTAGACTTTTTTAAAATTAATTTTATAAAATGTATATAAAAATCAGAATCACTATATATGTGTTACCCTGTATTATCAAACCATCAAAAAGTTATCTGATATCATTTTACCACCCCACAGGCCGATATATTTGGCACTAGTGGGCAGTAAAGAACACCGTGTGTTGCAACACACGCTCGTACTGTTGTTGCATTTAGTACTTTTGGCGCGCTTTTTTGTTGAACAGGTGTTATCTTTGTGCAACACAAATAATTACATTTCTATTGTAATTAAGAGTGAAACTGTGCAAAATGTCTCGTTGGGAGTATCTTTCAAATGCAGAATTAGAATATATCATCGATAACTGGAGCGATGATGACACTGACCAAGAGGAGAGCGCTTCCACGATTGAATCTGTGATTTGTTTGCATCCCGATAATACTGCTGGTGTTTCCGATTGTGAAGCATTTGATGATGATATTATATCAACGAATATTACATGCGATGAAAATCCTTACTCCTAGGTATCAGGTATTATTTTTCTTCAATTTATTTTTGAATCAGGTTGGTAATTGTGTGCTTTTGTAGGCACAATTGACTATGACTATGGTTCTCCATATGCTGAAAACCAACAGGAGAGAGCTACACAATCATCGTCAAAGGAGCAACCCAAATATACATATCGTCCAGTGACTGATTTCAAACCGGGTTGTAAAAAAACTAAGCAAACTTTCTACAATATTCAGCCCGAACACGAGCCATTGAAAAAGAAAAAGCAAGAGCCAGTGCTCCTAGGTATAATCGAGAAATCCCCATTTGAAATATTTAGATTGTTTTTCGACGATGAAATAATGACATTGCTTGTAGATGAAACAAATCGATATGCTGCTCAAAATAATATCAGCCAAATATGTGACAAATATCATATGCTACGTTTGATTGAAATTCTTTTGTTTTCTGGATATCACAATGTCCCCCACACCAATTTGTATTGGAGCATACATCCAGCGTTCGGTATTCCATTGATTCGACAAACAATGTCTCGGAATAAGCTTACGAAATTGAAAGCGAACTTCCATATCGCTAATAATGACACTTTGGATGTCGCTGATAAATTTTGCGAAGGTGTGGCCGTTGTTTGACATGCTCAATAAACGTTTTATGCAGTTTGGTATTTTTGTGGAACATTTATCCATTGACGAGACGATGGTTCCCTACTTCGGCTGCCATTCGGTGCAAATGTTGATACGTGGAAAGCCCATACGTTTTGGATATAAACTGTGGGCGCTTTGCTCTGACAAGGGATACATGTTTCAGTTTATCCCATATTCAGGTTCATCCAGCATTTACAATAAGAGCTTGGGACTTGGTGCTTCCGTCGTACTGGATCTATTATCACATTGTGAGCATCCATTACAACATACCATACACTTTGACAACTTTTTCACCTCCCATTATTTACTTTGCCTTCTTAAAGATAGAGGATTCTGCACAACTGGCACGGTTCGACCAAACCATATGGCCGCCGCACTGTGGTCAATATTTTGAGATAGCGGCCAAAACTCCTTTTGGTTTTTGTTCTCCGATTTTAAAGTTATTAGACTCATATGAAAGTAGACAGTAGTAAACCTCGGGAACCAAAAAATTAGAACTCTATTTCAATTATTTCACTGAGAACAGGGTGGTCCAAAATTGGCTTTTTCAGAATTTAGTAAATTTATGATATTTTTATTTAATTTTTAAAGTTTAAATGATCATAACTTTTTTGTTTTTCAAGATTTTTGGACGAAATAAATTTTGTGTTGTAACCTAACTTATTTCTTATTACTGGTAAAAAAATGAAGCTCTACTGTTTTCAGAACAATTTAAATATTTTTTTTTAAAAAAGGTCAAATTTCTCGGAAATTTCCTACTTCATAGAGCACAACTCCTCTGAGTCAAGCTGAGTCAAAACACAAATTTACTATTTTGTAGTCCTAACTCTCCCCTACATTCCTATATACGTATGCCCATGCATCGGGACTGCACTTTTTGAGCTACAGCAATTTTTCTGACCCAAGGTAAGATATTCAGTACAAATGCACGTCATATTTTTTGAGAAGTTATTTGTATGTGAAAGTGGCTATTATGCATATATTTTGATGAAATTTTGTACAAGAGTTCTTATTGACCCAAAACATTATTCTGTTGAAATTAGGAGAAGTTGGCCCATATTTGGACCTAGTCCACACAGAAGGGTGTATCAATATTTTGACAAAAATGACAATAGAACTCTCAAATTATGTGGTATCTGGCAATTCATTTGGAAAAGGTAAAAAATGATTTTATTGCCATCTAATATTACACAACTTAAATACCTGAAAATTGCAAATAAATTTAAAACCAATGGAAATAACTGGTAAAATCAAGTACCTGTTATATTATGTTTCAAAGAGGAAAAAAAAATCATGTTGAAACTTCGAGCAATAGTATGTTTATTAATCCATGCATTCATTTTTTTTCATTATTGTTTAAACAATGGCTAAATTCAGTTATAGTGTTCTATCTGATATGTATTTTGAACGGAAAGATGAAAACGACATTATTTTACATATAATGAATAATCCATTCTTCAAAATATGCGACAAACAAGAAATTAAAATTCATAACTTAAAAATAAAAGAACTTTTTAAATACTTTAAGAAAACGGTACAATCATTGTTCCAGATACAAGAAATTGTTTTAAAGCTGGTTCACCGGCAAAAATTTTGTTCCGAAACATTTTTTTTTTATATGTAGTTTGACATTTTATTTTTTGAGAGAGAAAGAGAGTAAACTCACTTCGGAACAATTTCAGCTTGAATTGGTTTAATTTTTATTTTTGTTCCGAAACAAAGAAACTGTGCTGCCAACTACTTTTTTTCAAAGAAAATTTAACTGAGCTGCCACTTAATTAATTAATGTGATAAAAATCATTCAAGCAAAAAATATATTTTACATACTTTTTCGTTCTTTGTTTGCATTGATATTCAATAATTATTTTTAAAATTTGTTTTGTTCTTAAGATTACCTGCCTTAATTTGCCTGGTATATTTATAATAAAACACAAAATAAAAGAAAATAAGTTTAAAAAATTGTGTCATGGCTCTCAACGAATGAATCCCTTGCCTTGAAGCTTATTTCAGAAAAGAAAAAGCCGGGTAGAGAATGCTTGTATGACTTTTTACCTCAATTTTTTTTTTAGCTCATTTTTGATTTAATTATGAAATTTTTTTTAATTTAGAATTTATTTATAACAAAACGGCATTCAGTGATTTTAATTTTCTATCACAGTGCTGCCTGCTTGTAAAGTAACACATCTCGCTTACACATATGTTTCATATGGTAGCTTTGTTTTTCCAGAAAAATTGTTCGAAGTGGGTGAATCGTTTCAGAACAAACTCTCACAAAACTAAAATTCTCTCACAACAAAAATTTTGTTCCGAAACAATGGGTGAACCCGCCTTTACTCACGCAACCAAGAATGGCTAAGAAATAAACTTATTTTTAAAAAGCCATCAGTAACTACCATGGAAACTGGAAAAGGTGGTCGACCAGCAAAGCCAATTGATAATTGTAGTGAAAAATCACGAAGACGCAAGCTAAACATATCAATGAAGAAGTTTCTTGTAGCATCATAAAGGATTCATTTCTGCATCAAATTCAACCATCAAAAACTAAAAAGAGTAAAATTGCTATCATTAAAAAATAGTGGAAGCAAGCCCCAGATGCACAAAAAGGATTTAAGAAAGTATGCCGACACCAACTGAAGAAAATAAATTTACTCCAGAAGAAGCATTTGCACTATTTTTGGATTTAAAAATGACTAAAAACCAATATACAGAATTGCGGAAGCGAACCAATGAAAAAAATTGTGGAATTTTTCGATCATATCGAGATATAGTTTCTGCCAAAAAAGATTGCTTACCTTCACCAACTGCTATTAGTGTAACTTCAAGTTCAGCAGAAATAAAATTGCAGGATCTTCTTGAACACACTGCAGAACGATTATTAAAGACATTTGATGCTGACTATTTAAAGAAGTTTAAAAATTGCAGCATGACTTTAATTTCTAAATGGGGATGTGATGGGTCCTCTGGTCAGAAAAAATACAAACAATGTAATGCGGAAAATTCATCAGATGCCAATTTATTCATGATTTCTTTAGTTCCATTACGTTTAACAAAAACTTATATTGGTTCAGATCCGCCAACTGCAGAGATAGATGTATGGAAGAATGAAATTCCATCGTCAACAAAATTTTGTAGATCAATAAAGTTTGCTTACAAAAAAGAAACTAAAGATGTCATAACTGAAGAAGTTGGCAAAATAAGAGATGAAATTAAAGAACTTCAACCAGTGACATTTGAATTTAATGACCAATGCATCGAAGTTAACTTTAAAATGTCACTTACAATGATCGATGGAAAAGTTGCACAAGCTTTAACCGAAACAAAGTCTTCGTCAAGCTGCACCATATGCCAAAAAAATCAAGTCAATTGAGCCAACCACCAACAGAAGACGATAGTTTTAATGAAGCATATGAATTTGGAATGTCACCTCTTCATGCTAGAATTCGTTTTATGGAGCATATTCTTAAATTGGGATACGATTTGGAATTTGGCCCGTTAGGCGAAACAGTGAGAAACAACAAAGAAAATTTGGAAAAGAGAAAGCAAAAAAAAAGATATTCAAGAAAAATACCATGAGATAGGCCTTATAATTGACCAGCCAAAGCACTGAGAAGGAAATTCTAATGATGGAAACACAGCAAGGAGATTTTTTTCCGGTCCAAAAGCTGCAGCTTCTATAACTGGAATAGATTATGATTTAATACGACGAATCAAATCCGAAGTTATAGCATGTAGCAAAAAGATAGATGCAAAAAAATTTGGTCAGTATGCTAATGAGACAGCAACCAAAAATATTCTTGGAGACATATGCCAACCACAGTTCACAAAATTTTGTTCCATGGGGAACAAATAATTCAGCACAATATGCTTCCAATTGGAGATCTCTCAGGAGAAGCGCAAAAAAGGACAAAGACTAAAGATTCTTTCGCGAGCACAATACAATAAAAATTTCCAGATATTGTACTAATGAAGATCTTATTAATATTTTGTTGTGCACATCAGACCCGTATATGTCCAGTATTCGACAAAAATGGAAATCAACCTCATTAGAGTTAGATGAAGAAGCTAAACAACTACTGAAAAATGAAAATCAAAGCTATTTGGAAGAAATTTTTACTAATATTGTTTAATTAATACTAGTTTAAAGATTATAATTTGTTTCTAATTTTAGTATAAATTTTTTTTAATACATTTAAATAAAATATATGTGCACTTTAAATCAATAGTAAAAGTTTACTTAAAATTTTATCGATGTTGCGTTCTGTATATAATATATCCAAATGGTATTGATACTGTTGGGAAATTCAGTGTTATTTTTCAGTTTAATCCTCACAAGAATTAGCTTTCTTCCAAAAAAAAAACTAACCTGTGGCCATTGTGAATATTGAGACTACATAAATGTCATGGGCCAAATGTTGGCATTTTCTGACCAAAGGAATAAGTTTAGGAATAATAGATAAGTATTGGTTGTAAAATACGATTGAAGAAAATAACAAATTATAAAAAAAATACCTATTTAAAATGTCAAAATATTCAACTTTTACATGGAAACTCAACAAAAAATTAAAATGCATTTTTAACTCCACATTACTTACGTTCCTATCAGTCGATTTTTACGTTTGAACATGCAAATTGAAGCTTAAAGTCCCTCCTATTGAACAAAATAAATTGCGTAAAAAAATACGATTCCGGTCAAAAGTTATAGAGTTTTGACCGCTATCTCGCGAAATTGACCACTGTGCGCCGCCCCTTTGAAAACTGGCAAAAAACAACTTGCAAAATACGATATCGATTACGCATACGATACAAAGAATGACATTATGGTAATTCGTTGGATGGATAATTCTGAAGTTACTTTAGCAACTAATTATGACACCATCAATCCATTGGCCACAGTACAACGATATAGCAAGGAGAAAAAGAAAAAAGTTGGTGTTCAACAACCTCTCGCCTTCAACAATTAAAATAACTATATGGGCGGTGTGGACTTACACGACAATGCTGTTTCCAATTACCGCATTGGCGTTCGAGGCAAAAAGTGGTGGTGGCCGCTCTGGGTTCAATGTTTAGATAGCGCTGTCGTCAATGCTTGGAAGCTGCATTGTTTTTTTGAAACTTCGAAAAATGCGAAGCCTTTGTCACAGCTTAAATTCAAAAATTCTGCAACAAAATCTCTATTGCTTTCGTCGAATGATGCAATGGACGGACTATCACCTAATGAGGACTCAGACACAGATTATAACCAAGACAATCTTCCGAGAGTAGATGGCTTGCATGTTCCTCTAAAAAGCAGTGATCGTCGTCATTGCATTGTTTGCGCACCAAAAGCCACAATATTTAAGTGTGAATAGTATAATGTCCACCTTCACTCAGAGAATTGCTTCAAATTATAATAATTTCATAAATTAATTTTTTTATAACAATTAATTTAAATACGAGTATAAAAAATATGAACTTGCTTTTTTACTAATGTTGTTTTATTTATAACTAAGCAGCAAATATGAGAAACTATTAACAGTACCAGCGTGTGGTCAAACACACGTCAATTTTTAACAAAACTACTCTTCGAAAAAAAAAATTAGTTTTAGTAAAATGTTTAATATGTTTCTATTAAACGTTTCTGAAAATTTTATTAAAAAATTCCAAAGTTAAAATTTCTGGTAAGTAATGGGTTAAAAAGCCGGTGTTGGTCATACTATAGAGGAGAAAATCTTTACGTTTTTTGGTCTTTAGCAGTTTTTTTTACCTTTTTCCTTAGATAGCCGCTTTAATTACCTTCCTAATGATGTCCATATTGTCCCATTCTGCCATTAAATATTTGATATATGCCATATTAAACATAAAAACTTCGGAGGCCCGTAACTAAGGGTTGGCGCCAAATTTTTCACTTAACATTTTTTAGAATTGCGTTTTACACACCGTAGGCAACTTTTTTTTTCTTTTGGAGCGGTGCCCGTAAACTGGACTTGTTTCCTTCTTAAAAAACTTGCACTTGTTAGTTTTTTTGTTTTGTTGTTGTGGTTGGTTTTTTAACCCTTATTTTATCTTATTATTTTAAGAGTACAAATAAGATACAGATATTAAAACACATCCAATAAAATTAATTACTTTAATGACACAATATTTGGCGCAAAGGTAATTATATTTTATATCTGCGCCAATTTTCTTTACAAATTTTTGTAAATAAATAAAATGTCAAATTCCAGCTATAATCAGAAAGAGGTAGTAATATAAAAAATGCATGAACTGTTACTATCCCTCTCTAACGAAAGCTGGAATCTGGCCACACTGAATTTTTAGTGACTTATCTGGTTATTTATCTGTGGTAAAAAACTCAACTAAAAGATTTGGAATGCTCTTTAGCTTACTTACACCAAACCTAAATTAGTGCGTTCAGCCTTTAATGCGGAATGCTTTCAAACTACATACGTAAACGCTTTGTATGAAAAAGTCAGGAAAAAATGTTGTAGAAGTAATATTCTATTTTTACTGTGGAAAAGCATACAAAATGTTTCTGGCAGCATTTTATCAAAGCTGTGAAGTAAAGCAAGTAGGCATTATTCATGCGGAATTTTTCAAACAACAGCTAATCATATGTCTTTTACTTACATTTTTAAAACAATGTAGTACACGTGAAAATAATAAAAAGTTAAATTCTTCTAAATCGCGAGATAGACAAGACGTTGCGTTGCGACTTACGCGCTGATATGTATGTTTGATTGTAAAAGTTCTGTCTACACTGATGCGTTAAGCCTGGTACCAAAGACAATAACAGCCTTATGCAAAAAAAACAGACTAACGTCAACTTTAAAGTTCACACTAGTTAACTAACAAACTAAGCCTATCAAACGTATGGTAAAAAATGGTATCCTAAAACACTACTTTAACTAATGTATGCCGCAATACATTTTAAACGTTAATACTAGCAACACCATTCACTTTTTATAGTTAATGATACATAAACACGAATATTAATTTGTTCGGGTAGTCAAATCTATTGAAAAAGTTTATATTATTGTAAAGTAAAATTACTTTTTTTTTAAGGTAATGGTTAAATTAATGTTTTGAATACATGAAAAACAAAAATTCAATGCATTAACAATAATGTAAAACATTAAACACAACACTTTTTTGTTAGAATTGATATCAATTATTTGAATAACGAGCTTTGTTTACTTTTGTTGATTATATGCACATCACTATAGAATTTTGTAAAGTTATGTTATTTTTTATGTGATTTTAAGTAAATTGTGATCATTTTAAAATAAAATCATCAAATCTTCGCTTGTAATTTCTTGGCCGATTATATCCAGATATTTCAGTTATGCATTCTAAATAAAATATTATAATATTAAAACAAGTTTTTCCATAATATCGAAATTAATTTTACCGATCCTCTCACTAAATTTAGTGTATCCATTTTTTTTAAATTTTGTTTTGTAATTAACACAATTTTTTTTTCGTTTTCTTAAAAACTGATTACTGCGAAATTTTTGTTGACAATATGTATTCCAAAAAATAAATATCAAAAACGTCACTTTAAAGTAAGGGGTAACCTACTTTAAAAATTTTAAAGTTGACGTAGGTCTTACCATACGTTTGTTAAGCTAATAATCGTTTTTGGATGAAACTTTAAGGAATTTTGCTTAACAATGAGTTTAAAGCAGCGTTAACTTTTTTTTTGCATAAGACCGTAAATTTATAAAGATGTTGCAGTTTGAACATTTAAAAAATCAAAAATTATGAGCAGTTTCTTGGTAGCGGGGTAAGAGACAAGAGGAAAGATGTTCTGTGAGCGCAACCAAAACTCAAAAGAGCACAATATTGGTTTTGTAAATGTTATGGTTTTTAATAGAAAAGAGTAATTTATCAGTAAAAAGACTGAAACATTAATTTACAATTATGACAAAATAAATTAAAAAATGTATTTCAATGATATATTGTTTTTAACTTTGCAAGTGTTTTAGTACTACAATATCTCCCTTTGTTTTAGGTAGCATTGTAGTTTTTCATCCATACAGGAGGATTTCGATTTCGTTTAGTCTTTCAAATTCTAAAGTGCTAGTCGTATATAAATTAGGGTTATTAAATACAAGAACCTTTGAGGACGACAGAAACGGAGATTCGGTTCTAGGTTTAAATTTTCCGCAGAAACCTTTGTTTCAATTTGTACCTCAGGTGCTACTTCAGTTGGATCAGGCTGGAACTTAGAAGCCATATCGGAGTTTTATTTAGATCAAACATTTTCAAAAACAAATTAATAGAGTTTATTGGCTCATCATTTTCAAAAATTTTTTTAAATTTGATTCGCATGAGAACGAATAAGTTTTTGTTTATTTTCGTCATTTACAAGTACGTTGTAAGTAACAGTTCCGACACGTTCCACTATCGAACCAGCTATCCACATGTACTTGTTATTTCTGAAAATTTGAGCATACACCTTTTCGTTTGGTTTGAAACTTTTAGCTTTTGCTCCATGTTTTTTATTGAAGTTTATATCTTGTTGAATGGTATGTCTAATAATTGCTTGATCTTGTGGCTTAAGTAAATCCAAAGTTGTTTAATGTTACGGTTTAAGAAAAACTCTGCTGGTGATTTTCCCTAAGAACCCGGTGTTGATCTTTAAGTCTGAAGAAAAGTTTCCAAGTTTTCTTTACTCGTACCCTCGTTTTTTAGCTTTTCAAGCGCACGTTTTAAAGTTTGCACAAACCGCTCAGCTTGTCCATTTAGTTGTGGGTGATATGGTGCTGTTTTGAGGTGGGTAATTCCTCTATTCGCTACAAATAAGTTGAACTGAGAACTTGTAAATTGTGTACCATTATCGGAGACAATGATATTAGGATTTCCATATCTAAAAAACATTTCTGTTAGTTTTGAAATAATAGTTGTTGATGATATGCTTAAAATTTTAAAAATTTCAGGCCACTTTGAATACGCATCAACAATAACAAAATAATATAACCCATTACAGGGACCAGCAATATCTATGTGTATGCGTTCCATTGTGTACATTGATGACAATTACGAACATAAGTAATAATATCATCGTCGATACCAGGCCAGTAGACATGGCTTCTAGCTAAGGATTTCATTCGCTCCTTACCTGGATGTCCTCTATGAAGTTCCCTCAAAATGCAGTTTCCAAATTTTTTCGGTATAACAATCCTATCGTTAAACATTAAACATCCTTGCACTACACTTAGTTATTATTATTATAATTATTAATCTGTGGTACAAGGAGCTGATACGAGACGGCTAAAAATGTGTTTGCTGTGCAGCACTTTCTTGACACGCTATCGACTTTAATTTTGTTATGATTTGTGTTTCTGGCGAAAGAAAATATTAAACGTTTTCTTACAAATTAATAAAACCAACAGTTTTATTAAAAAATTAATAAAATTATGAAAAAATAAGTGAAATTTATATATTTTTATTTGTAGCAGAAGGCAACTTCGTTTGTTTTTTACGTAAGTACATATTGATAGGTATTTACGTTTGAGTGTGTTTCTGATTTTTTCCTTAATTGTGAAAAAACTAATAAAAAAAAACTACAGCTGACAAACAACATGCAAGTATGCAACACACAAAAATTGAAATTTATCTGTATATTAAAGTTAACATTTTTTTCAAATTTCAGACGCTTAAAAAGCATAAAGTGTGTCCACCAACTATGAATTCTAAACTATAAATTCAGAACTGAACTGAACGCAAAGTCGTCAGATCTGAATGTGATTTACGTAGAGCTATTTTGATGCTTGAAACTTGCAAAGTGCAACAATATCCATGTACAGCTCATTAGGATATTGTTAATAATATACGAGCACAGAATGCAAAATGGTGCCAAACACATTTTCCATTTAAAGGTATTTGTTGCAGAGTTTATGAACATTTATAAAAAATTCATTGCCGATTCTACGATGGACGCCTCTTTTCAATTTAATAACATCTTTTAATTTAGATAAAAACAATTATAATATAAAACTATACTTGAATCTACTTATTTTCACTACTTTTTTGCTTAGCAAGCAAATATTATATATTATTCAAACGAAAACAATAATTATTAGAACAAAATTAATTCATAAATACACATACAATGTTAATCAAAATCAGTTTCAAGCTTTGTATTTGTTTTCTTGTAAAACAATAGAACGTGAGTATAAATGAAATGCGTGCCAATTCTTTACCTAAATATTCTGGTTCCGTCTTTTCTTGTTCCATTTTTGTAACTTAACGGTAATACAACGGAAAGACTCGGGCAGCTTTCCGTTATTTCCCAGCAATGTTGTACGTATACGAGAACGATGCATCAGAAAAAAAAATGTTAAATATATACATGCTCATTATATTAAATTTTTTTTAAATGTCTACAAACAATATTTATTTTAACTATCAGTCACCGACTATCTTTCAACACAAACGTGTCATATTTCTGCACTAATCGTTCTCATATACCTGTTATTTACTTTGACTTTTTAAGAGTCGTATTTTTTTCTACTTTTTTTTCTTTCTTTCATTCTTTTTATAGATATCAATAACTTGTGATATTAATAATACATTAACAATGCCCGCAGAGCCCCCAACGGATTGGCTATGTGAGCAAATTCTGGTAACCCAAGAGAAAAAAGCAAAAAAATAAAGACTCAATATTGCTTCCTGAACTTCCAAAACATAATCAACCAAATTCTAAATATATCATGCTTTGGAGTGCATCGTGCAACTCAAATAATTAGTAAAGATATCACATCCATATCGTAATTACGAAAAACCAATCTCTTCATTCTTGTTAACAGCCAACAAGTTGCTGATAAATTTCCAAAATTAAAAGAATGTAATCATCCTTACTATGACATCTTAATTTAAAGTTTTCTCGACAGACGCGCAAGGCTTTAAACTTTATTTAAATCTATCGGAGATGTAAAGATATTGAATATTGCTCTATGAGAAATAACAGACTAGCGGGAGCCATTGAATATGCTAGCAGTCAGTCGGTTGGGGTGGATCTTGTCCTGGTATTTCTCTATTACCGATAGGAGTGTCATAACATAAATATTATTATAGACTCCCTTAAAACATACTACTTTAAGTTTCTGGATTTAAATAAACAATTTTTTTGTATACCCCTTTGTTGAAACTTTACTACCAACTAAAAATTACCAGACACAATAACACAATTACCTACATATATTCCCCGGTGGGTTTGGGAATAACGCCTCGCAACCCTCCATACCAATGATCTTATGGCGCTTTCTATTCAACTAAAATCCCTAATCTACCCAATCTACACCAATCACATTATCTAAGAATAATACTAAAGAAGCTTAATTTTGCATAATTAAATCAATGTTTATTTCACCTGAAAACAAACTTTATAACCAATAGTATAGAGTTCACTTAAAGGTAATTATATTCATATTTGAAATTCATTTCAATCAATAAAGAATTAATGTAAATTATCTCGTTAAATAATTGAAATATAAAAATTTTGGTAACAATCTAGTTTTTTTTTCGATAACTTTGATTTGGCTGAAGTTATATTGCGGAGAAAGAATGTCTAGCCATCGTATGGGCCATAAGGAAACTAAGACCTTACCTTGAAGGCTACCCCTTTACAGTAGTGACAGATCATCTGGCGTTGAAATGGCTTAATTCGATCGAAAGCCCATCTGGAAGAATAGCGCGTTGGGCCTTAGAACTCCAACAGTTCAATTTTGAAGTACAGTATCGTCGAGGTAAACTTAATGTGGTAGCCGATGCCTTATCCAGGGACCCAGTCACAGTACGTCAAGCCTTGCAGGAGAACTCACTAGAGTGTAATTGGTGGAGAAAAAAATGCAATGAGGTAGAAAAGGAGGCAGACAAATTCCCAGATTTCACCATTTAAGAGGGCCAACTCTACCGCCATTTGCCGACAGCAGATAACGACGAGGAGGCAGTAGTATGGAAATTGTGTGTACCCTCATTTCAGAGGAATAGAGTGCTAGAGGAGAATCATGATTCATCCACAGCTGGACATTTGGGAGTACGAAAAACAATAGCGCGTGTCTGTAATAGGTATTATTGGCCAGGGATGTTCAGAGATATTCGAACGTATGTCCGCAGGTGTCAAGTGTGTCAGCGGCATAAGCCTGACCAACATCGGCCGGCAGGCCAAATGCTGTCAACAATTGCGGAAGAGCCATGGGCTATCGTCTGTGCCGATTTTGTGGGGCCATTACCAAGGTCAAAACACGGGAACGTGATGTTACTAGTCTTTACCGACAAGTTCTCTAAATGGTCTGAGCTGATACCCCTGCGTCGAGCTACGGGTGAAATACTGCGAAAATAATTTCGGGAAAGAATTTTAGCAAATTTCGGGGTACCAAAGGTACTTATTACAGACAACGGCTCACAATTCACAAGTAAGGCGTTTAGAGCATACCTAAAGGAGATCGGGGTGCATCACCAGCTAACGGCCCCCTACACACCTCAAGAAAACCCCACTGAACGCGTCAATCGCACGGTGAAAACCATGATAGCGCAATACGCTGGCTCGAATCAGAAAGCGTGGGATGAAGTCCTACCAGAAATACAACTTGCGTTTAACACGTCCAAGTCGGACTCTACGCGGTATACGGCCGCCTTCTTGGTTCAAGGCAGAGAACCGAGACTTCCAGCTGCTTTGTACGACGAAGTAACACCAGGAACAGGCACGGAGGTAAGGCCGCCAGAAGAAAAGGCCGAAATGATGAAACAAATTTTTAATCTGGTCAGGAGAAACCTGGTCGAGCGGCAAAAGACCAAGCTCGTTATTATAATCTGCGGCGTAGGAAATGGAGTCCGAGGATAGGCGAATTAGTCTGGGTGAAAGAACATCATTTGTCCAACGCGGCCGAAGGTTTTGCGGCCAAGCTTGCACCGAAGTTTGATGGCCCTTACCGTATTCGCTCCTTAATTTCCCCAGTTATTGTACAGATGCAAAAGGACGATCAGAAGGCCCTGCGCACTGCTCATATCAGTGATTTAAAAGTGTACATGGGATCTAGCGGAGAAAAGAATAGAAATAACTAACCAGAGCAGAGTCAATTAAAGAGAAAAAGTGAATAATAATAATAATAATAATAATAATAATAATAATAATAATAATAATAATAATAATAATAATAAAATTTATAATAGTAATAATAATAATAATAATTATAGTTATAATTATAATAGTACTAATAAAATAATAATATTAATAATAAAAACAATCAAAAAAAAATATATAATGTAAGTAATGAATTCAATAATATAATGCCGTGAGTAATTTAATACCGAAAAACTAATATAATAAATGAATTACACAAAAAAAAAAAAACTACAATGGCAACATTTGGTGGAAGTTCGATCAAACGCTTTGGTATGATCATGAGAGTATGCTCAAATTAAATCATCTTACGTCAGTTTAGTTAAAACAGTGCATGCAAGCAGTCGCAATTTTTACGACCGGCAGCAAACAAAAATAAAAAACAACAACAAACAAAATAAGAATTAAAAAAAAAACAAGCAAGTACAACGGTGGTAGAATGTGAGTTAATAGTGATGTGTATAATAATGCAAAATAATAAAATAAAAAAAATGTATAGATAAAACAACTAGAAGGAAAAAAAGTTTATATGTATATACGTACATATAATAAAAAAATAAAATGATGTTTATATGTATTTACATACATGAGCAACCGTCAAGCTCACAGGTGTCGCAGGCTTCAGAGAGGGAGTGGGAGACGAGGATTTGGGTAGAGGCGAGGATTGATCGCTGCGTGATTAGGCGCCGAAAATACCGCCAGTACATCGCCAACGTGGGAATCACTTGGACCGTGGGGGAAACAGATAGTGAGGTGGAGGATCCAGATCCTCTCGTGGAATTCCCTGTATCGCCCAGAAAGCTGGCGATTTTGGACGGTCGGGTGAGCCCGGAGCTGGAGCGAGAAGTGGAGGACCCGCTGCTCTTAGAGGAGGCAGAGGAATTAAGGCTCAGTGGAGTAGAGGAGGACGTCCTGTCGCTAGGCGAAATAAGCCTCGGAAGCCTAGAAGAACTAGTCCATCAGGCTCTGCAACAGGAGCAGGAGCGTGTCCAGCAGCCTCCGGTAGTCGCTCCTCCGAACGAGGAAAACTGGGCAAACGTACCTCAGGAGTTGCAGGAGGAAATCGCAACCGCTCTCATGAAGCGTAAACGGTTGTGCTTTAGGCGGGATTTTGGCGATCGGTCGTATCGCATCAGGATATCGGCGTCGGGTAGGGTGGTGGTACGATCGTTAGCGAGAGAGGGGAGTAGTGTGAGGACTTAAACTTCAGGGAATTTAAAGCCACACAAGAAAATTAATATGTTTGAATAAATAATGAAAATTACAGGTGTTGCGTTTTAGTGGGAATGTGGATTACATCCACTTAAGGGGGAAGCGAATAATATTCGCTACGACTTAATTAAATTTATTTTATTTCAGCAGGAGGCGTCAGTAGAGAGAAGCAGCGGCAGCGAATACAACCCACACAAATAGCAGTCATACCAAAACAACACACAGAGAGGAAAACAGCAAAGAGCAGCCAAACACACAAAACACACAGGAAAACAAATAGCAGTCATACCAAAACAACACACAGAGAGGAAAAAAGCAAAGAGCAGCCAAACACAAAACACACAGGACAACAAATAGCAGCAGACAAAACATAGAGAGGCAACAGCATCCAATACAATCCACACAACCGCTATCGGTTCAAACCATACGAAGTTGTGTGGTTTTGTAGTTAGGGAGTCGTAGCCAAGATTGCTATAAAAGGAGGATGAAATAGAAAATAAATATGATTTGTAAGCGGTGAACGTAAGCAAGTGGTAACAAAGGTCGGTAAGAAAAGACAAAAATTCAAAGAGCAAGTGATAGTAGTAAATGTGGATTAGTAACACTAATCCTAGCAAAGATAAGTGCAGGGAAATTTCAGACGGATTACATCCGGCTTACCTCTTTATCGAGGAAGGAGTGTAGGACACTGGCTCAGGGCAAAGCTATAGACAGTTTTCCCGGAGGTTCTCACCCGGAAAGCTTAGGGAAAGTGTAGGCCCTGAATAACATTCGGGCAAAGCCATAGTATAGAAATTGAGGTATAGGAGTGATTAGTACGTCGGCTAATGTTACCACGAAGGCTTACGCTGAGTATTTAAAACAAAAACAAAAGTTGAGAGAAAAGTGTTAAATAAAAGCTATAATAAAAGAAAACGTTTGTGTTTTGGTTTTTTTTATTTAAAACGGATCTTGGCGGGCTGAGCTAAACCCGCACAATAAACCCGGAGTAACCGGAGGTTCTTTACAGGAGTTACTACTTGAAATTTATTATATACTCTTATTCAAACAACCAAAATTGTTTAGCTAACTGCGTTTTAATTGAAAGAGACAAATTAACCCTCTTCTCTTTATTGAGTATGAGATTTATCAATGAATAAAAAAAATTATCGATTATTCAATGAAATGATAAAATGGAAAAGAAACAATCGCTCTCAATAGTGGACAGTTTTATGAATGAAGTAACAAAACATATGAGAAAGGAATTAATTATTAACGAAAAATTGTAAGAATTCTCATAATGCAGAAAACAAGGAAGCAAGAAAATAAAAGACAACAATTAATTTTGTTTTGTGTTTTTGTTGTTGCAGAACAGATACTCAAAACATATCAGGGTACGCAATCTCGAAGATAAATGTTTTGTGTGTTTTTAGTTACTTAACAAAAATTTCAAATTATTACACCTCATTTCTTCCGGCAATAGCAACAATTTGATTTTTTTATTCATTAAGGTTCTATACATATATTAATTTACGAGCTAATAGAGCATTTAAATGCAGTTAAGTACAAAGCATATTTTAAAAATTTAAAGTGTGTTTTTAACTCACCCAAATTATAATAATACTTCTGCAACTGCTAGTTGATGAGGCCTCGTCAAACTGCCAGTGGTTGCTGATTGTAGATAATTAAAATAATTTGTACTTTTGTTTATACTTACTTGCATTTAATTTGCTTTGACACTTAGCTTATACTAATCTAATTGAATAAAAATTACAAAAGGAATTAGAAACTTCTCTTATTTATACTTACGAGTAATTCAGTAGGATATACCAAATTTATTCTTAAGTACTATAATTAGTGCAATATTTCGATATTTAATTTATGTGCAATATTGTAATTTAGTAGTAGTTATTAGGATAATTTTGAACCCTTTCTATTCCACTTAAATAAGGTTATAATGAAGATTTACCATAAAATTATGTGTGAAAAGTAAATAAAATTATGTATTTACCGACACGTAATCTGGACAATGTTAGGAATTGTCAATGCATAAGTGACAATGTGAAGACAAAAATACTATTTTTTTAGTGTTTCTACGTAAAACACTGTGAAATTTTGTAGATTCCGATGGTAGGGTTATTTACAACACTTGATCGTAAAACCAGTCGCTCTCCGGGGAGGAAATGTACAGAGTTTCTCTGGGTGTTATTAACTGGAAATTTTTAGGAGGCTGTTTAATGGATATTTGTTGGTTTTGTTTTTCTTGTTAGTGGACTTCTTTGCCAATTGGAATCAATTTTCCGTTCCTGCAGTTCTTTTCAATTAGACAATAAATTTGATCCTCCCGTAGGGTTACAAGATAAAATGTTACAGTGGTGGCCCACGAGTGAGTCCACCACATGTTTAATGAGCCGATTTAGAAGCGAAGAATAAACTATTGCAATCTAAAGACAGAAAAATGAAAGATAAAGCTAAGAACAGGCCGACCATTAAACGAACTTAACAAGCCTTACCAATAATGGATGACTAAAAAACGTGTTCATCAACAATCACTTCTTATAAGAAAAATAGATTATCCTCCGGAATATTTATGGCTACTTTCATATGACAATCTAAATATAATTTGCAACCAGTGAATAACGAAAATAAAGAAGTTTACCTTACCTTACCTTTTTGGAACTTTCGTAGAGTTTATTAAAAAAAATTACCCGAATTTAATTTATATTATTCCTGAAATTTACACTACCTATCACTTTGGTAGTTCGACGAAAAAGAACTTTTTAAGAAAAATGCTTAAATCTCAAAGGCTAAATCTCTAGTGCAATTTACATCCTCCATTAACCCTAATACCTACACTAAGAAAATATGGCATGATATAAAAACTCTAGTCGGAACTAAAAATTTCAACACATTTTAATCTGTTCTTATAATTTTCGGTAAAAACCGTCGGCTCTGGCTGCGTACTTCGTACGTTTTGCGAGCGCTTTTGATGTGATAACATCATTTTCAAGCCACGTGTTTATTAAAACTGAAGAGATAGTGTTAAAAATAGATAGTGTTAAGAATAAAAGTATTATGCAGGTAGATTCCCTGATATCTGTCCTGTTTAGTTTAATATTTGGATCTTTTATTATTGGATACGTAAGTGTGACCGTCTGTGGGTGTTTTAAGTTTGTAAGAGTGTTTTATAATTTTAGTGGTGTAAAAATCGTGTCAGAGATTGTGTTGTGTTTCGTAAATTTCCATGTTTTCAAGAATGTCTGCTCTTCGTCCTATTTTACTTGAGTGTAATACTGTCATTCATTCATCTATTTCCCTTGGTTCGTGTCCATGTGTGTTAAGGTGTATTGCGAAATTGGAGTCTTCCCTTTTTCTTTTGTATGATCGTATGTGTTCTGTAAACCTTGTTTTTAATGTTCGTCCAGTTTGTCCGATGTATGTATGGTTGCAGGTACAAGTAAGTCTATATACTCCGCTGGTGCTAAATTTATCGGTTGTATCTATTGATGTCTTGAGATTGTTGCGTAGAGTGTTGCTCTTTTTTAGTGTTGTGTGTAAACCTTCTTTCCGGAAAAGGTTAGTTAATCTATATATTTCTGGTCCTGTGTAAGTAAAGATGTGTCGCCGTGTTGTGTCGATTGTTTCCTTGTCTTCTTTCTTCTTGTTAAAGATGTTGGGTTTGTTTCTTGAGGATTTTTTGTTTCCCATGCCGAGTCCATCAAGTAGTTTATAGAAGGTATTATTAAATCTAAGGTAGGTTTGTTTTAATATCGTCTTTGCAATATCCATTATTTCGTTGAAATATTGATTGTCGTATGAGTTGGAAAGTATGTTAAGTAGGATAGTCAAAGTTTCGTGTGTGGGTATTGATGTATATAGATCCTTTATGTCGAAGGAAATGAGTCTCGTATTATCATTGATTTTGATGTCTTTAATTTCGTTTATGAGGTCTTGTGTATTTCGTAACATATATATGTTCTGGAAATTTATTTTCTGTTTTAAGAATTTGGTGAGGTGTTTGGCCAATATATATATATATATATATATATATATATCATTTAGATACATGATTCACAGACTTAAAATAGTCCCACTCGCTCCAGATAAATACAATTACACTATACAATTTACACTATAGCTAAAAATAACGGTTACAACCACACAACCATCGACAAACTACTCAGACAATACAACAACAAAAACACAAAGACAAGGAAACAATCGACACAATACGACGACACATCTTTACTTAGACAGGACCAGAAATATATAGATTAACTAACCCTTTCCGGAAAGAAGATTTACACACAATACTAAAAACGAGCAACACTCTACGCAACAATCTCAAAACATCAATAGAAACAACCGATAAATTTAGCACCAGCGGAGTATATAGAATTACTTGTACCTGCAACCACACATACATCGGACAAACTGGACGAACATTAAAAACAAGGTTTACAGAACACATACGATTATACAAAAGGAAAAGGGAAGACTCCAATTTCGCAATACACCTTAACACACATGGACACGAACCAAGGAAAATAGATGAATGTATGATAGTATTACACCCAAGTGTAAAAAAGGACGAAGACTAGACATTCTTGAAAACATGAAAATTTACAAAACACGATCGTTTAACAGAGATATTATTAACGAACAGGTAAACACAATCTCTGACACGATTTTTACAACACTAAAATTAATAAAACACTCTTACAAACGAAAAACACCCACAGGCGGTCGCACTTACCTATCTAATAATAAAAGACCCGAATATTAAACTATTTACCCCAATAAACAGGACAGATATCAGGGAATCTACCTGAATAATACTATTTAAATTGACAAAAATTACCTAAACCCACCACCTTTCATTCTTAACACTATCTATTTTTAACAGTATCTCTTCAGTTTTAATAAACACGTGGCTTGAAAATGATGTTATCACATCGAAAGCGCTCGCCATACGTACACAGCCAGAGACGACGGTTTTTATCGAAAATTATAACAACAGTTTAATATATACTCGCGGAATTAATCCAATTAATTTAATACATTTCAATCTTTTAAGATAGACAAACAATATTTTTCAACACCTTTTGTAATAGCCAACAACTTTGAAAATTATTGGTCGGATTTATCGGATGATTGACATTTCCACCCCCTATTTAGATAAAAAAAATTACTTACTAAATTTTGACCACAATAACGAACTCCTTTCGTCCACAGCTTAACAAATTGATACTGAATTGTCAAACTTCAAAAAAATGTGCCATGCATTCCAATACACTGTTTAATGTTACCAAAGCGCTGATTTTGTCAAAAGTTAGTTGCAATCTGCAAATTTATAATCAGTGCCATAAATCATATTTAAAGTACTTAAACTCTCCCTATCACTTAGCTATTCGTTATGCCCTAGGAGCATTTTCAACAACTACCACAGAAAATATGTTAACGGAAGCAGGATTCCCTTCAATTGTCGATTTTATTTGCGTCACTTAAAAGATTTTCTCTCATCTGTACCAGCTTTCGTATGTGACTATGTGAATATATGGGTACTTACAAAAGCTCATGCCTAATTTCAGGACGAAGGTCTCGCGTAAGAATTTCTACTAATTTAGCTTCTGGAATAGGTCTTTCTAGTCTATCTAAGATTGATGAAACGGACTCATAAAAGGTCACAAATGTTTTATTTGGCTTCATTTCCTATTTCGCAGCTCTTCATGAAATTCAAAACTGGACTTAAAATCTTTAAATATATATTTTATAGCTTCGCAAAAATCAGTCTAGTTAATAGTTTCGGCCTGCTTATGGTATCTCCAATACCAGTCTCGGGCACGACCACTTAACAAGATATGTAAGTTTTTACAAATAACTTAAAAGTCATTGTTAAAATGCTCTTGCATCAAAACTTGTACTCTGTATAAAAATTCGTCAACACTTGTACCTTAAGAAGACCCATCAAATTTAATATTCCAGTTTTGAATGATGGAGGTTATTCTATCCGATCTTAAGGTAAAGTGTTCATCAAACGAACTATTACCGTTCACCATTGAATGGGGATTATTATCGCTATTATTGTTTTGTATTTGATAATAGAGGACATTGCCTTGATGAGGTAAATATTGACTTTGAGCGCGAAAAACTCGTGCTTGGGGTTGTACAACCTCTTGTTCTACGCCAGACGATTGTGATATATTTGGCAATAAATGTAGATTGCCTAACAATCGAGTCACTGTATTTTCAATCAAATGATTAATTTGGCCATAGTCAATTGCTGGTTGAACAGTATTCTGTAAGTCTCTGTCTGGTTGGATATGCGGACCTGAATTTGAATGATCTTCTGAACGATTAGAAGTTGAAGGGTTTACTAACTCATTTTCAGGATTGAAGCTAACATCAATCAAACTTAGTGGATTTGGTTCCGAAAACAAATTCCTAGAATGACTTCTAGTATGGTACTGTTGAGCTGAAGCTCCATGAGGTTTACCACGACCTGATTTAGGTTTGTCTTATGGCAGATTTTTTTTAAGCATTTGAAATTTTTTCAATTCAGATAGATCACACGACCTTTTACAAATTGGGCATACTGATATTTGAGACAAAACGTTCTCAATACAAACATTGTAAAAGGCATAATAACAAACTGATAGAATCATACAATCTTCTTCTTCAGACATTCTTTCATTACAAATTTTACAGCTCGGATCATTCTTGAAATTGTTTAAGCTAGAAGGCTGTATTTGCGATTCTGCAGAATGGGAACAAGGAGGTGAACGCCCCATTAAAACCAAATACAAATCGGACTTTTCTTACAAAAAGAAAAAAAATATTATTTAATTTAAGAACTTTACCCTGGAGTTAATGTCGACGTCGTTGACGGCGTTTCAACGCCGAAAAAGTTGAAACAAATTGAACTTTTACGGCGTTTCAACGCGTTGAGATTAAATGCTCTCATACAATTTCATACGATTCAACTTTTTTTTTGACATTTGACGCCGTCAACGACGTCGACATTAACTCCAGGGTTAAATTTTTCTTTGCTTTTAGTTTGAAACTTTAACGAAAAAAAAAACTATTGTATATAACATTAATAAAATCTATGTACAATTATAACAACAAAACCGAATTTTTTTCTTTCTTATTTTTGTACTTGAAATTTTAAAACTTTTTTAACATTTTACGTGATATGGTCTAGAACGGTTTAGTAGAAAGGTAATGGTATGCTACTATGTTACTGACAATACTTAAGCTACAAGTATTAAAAATGTTTTACACTTGAAAAATTTTCCTTTCCCACTGATGATGCTTTTAATAATTCCTGATTTAATTGGACAAGATAACTGCAAGCAGCAGAAATCTTGTGTATCCACATTTAAACAGGACATCGATACTCCAGAAAAAAAAATTTACAAACATGCTACATTTACACTACTGCTACAATAAAAACAAATATTTTTCATTCCAGTAATGCGGCGAAAATAAAAATAAACTTGTCTGCGGTCGACTTACTCATACTTTTATCACAAGTAAACGAAAATCCAGAGGAGGTTTAAACTAAATTTGAAGTAAAACTAGTTCAAAAAAATCCATATTAAGCATTTGTGCTTGTTAGGGCCAGTTTTTGACTTCATATTTAAATGTCATTTATATTTAAGTTCTATTTAAGTACAAAATTCTGTTTTTCAATGCACACTTAAATGAAACTTAAATGACCAATCTTGCGCATTTAAAGTCCATTTAAATAATACAGTTTTACCATATGGTTATGGCAGTTTTTGTTGTTGTTTCGCAAAACTAAACAAAAGTAAAAAAACATTTTAGCCATTGATAGAATAATATTTTATGTTTTGCATACATTTCTTAATGAAAATATTAATTAAAAAGTTAAATCAATAAATAAAATATGTTTAGGTGATGAAAACATGAGTATCACTGACATTTTTTAATATATTTAAAATATTTTTAACGAAATTTGCAATTCATTGTGTTTGTTAGCAGCTGTTTTTCATAAACAATGCAGATTTATGTTGATATTTCGTAATGATGCCATATTTTTGTTATATTTAAATGAGAACTTAAATTAGGATTGACAAAATGAAACTGCATTTAAATACAACTTAAATTTAAATGAAAATAACCTAAATGCGTATTTAAATAAGAAGTCAAAAACTGGCCATTAGTAAGTAATAAACAAAAAAATGATATAGAGCATTACAACCCTGACTTATTTTAAATTAAACAAGATTTGCATTGCCCCACGTTGGGCGCCAGTTAATGTAATGAACCTTACTATGACATCTTAATTTAAACTTTTCTTGACAGACGCGCAAGGCTTTAAACTTTATTTAAATCTATCGGAGATGTAAAGATATTGAGTATTGCTCTATGAGAAATAACAGACTAGCGGGAGCCATTGAATATGCTAGCAGTCAGTCGGTTGGGGTGGATCTTGTCCTGGTATTTCTCTATTATCGATAGGAGTGTCATAACATAAATATTATTATAGACTCCCTTAAAACATACTACTTTAAGTTTCTGGATTTAAATAAACAATTTTTTTGTATACCCCTTTGTTGAAACTTTACTACCAACTAAAAATTACCAGACACAATAACACAATTACCTACATTTATTCCCCGGAGGTTTTGGGAATAACGCCTCGCAACCCTCCCTACCAATGATCTTATGGCGCTTTCTATTCAACTTAAATCCCTAATCTACCCAATCTAGACCAATCACATTATCTAAGAATAATAATAAAGAAGCTTAATTTTGCATAATTAAATCAATGTTTATTTCACATGAAAACAAACTTTATAACCAATAGTATAGAGTTCACTTAAAGGTAATTATATTCATATTTAAAATTCATTTCAATTAATAAAGAATTAATGTAAATTATCTTGTTAAATAATTGATATATAAAAATTTTGGTAACAATCTAGTTTTTTTATATATCGATAACTTTGATTTGGCTGAAGTTATATTGCAGAAGGTAAGGTGTTACTACTTGAAATTTATTATATACTCTTGTTCAAACAACGAAAACAACCAAACAACTAACTGCGTTTTAATTGAAAGAGACAAATTAACCCTCTTTTCTTTATTGAGTATGAGATTTATCAATAAATAAAAAAAAATTATCGATTATTCAATGAAATGATAAAATGGAAAAGAAACAATCGCTCTCAATAGTGGAATGAAGTAACAAAACATATGAGAAAGGAATTAATTATTAACGAAAAATTGTAAGAATTCTCATAATGCAGAAAACAAGGAAGCAAGAAAATAAAAGACAACAATTAATTTTATTTTGTGTTTTTGTTGTTGCAGAACAGATACTCAAAACATATCAGGGTACGCAATCTCGAAGATAAATGTTTTGTGTGTTTTTAGTTACTTAACAAAAATTTCAAATTATTACACCTCATTTCTTCCGGCAATAGCAACAATTTGATTTTTTTATTCATTAAGGTTCTATACATATATTAATTTACGAGCTAATAGAGCATTTAAATGCAGTTAAGTACGAAGCATATTTTTAAAATTTAAAGTGTGTTTTTAACTCACCCAAATTATAATAATACTTCTGCAACTGCTAGTTGATGAGGCCTCGTCAAACTGCCAGTGGTTGCTGATTGTAGATAATTAAAATAATTTGTACTTTTGTTTATACTTACTTGCATTTAATTTGCTTTGACACTTAGCTTATACTAATCTAATTGAATAAAAATTACAAAAGGAATTAGAAACTTCTCTTATTTATACTTACGAGTAATTCAGTAGGATATACCAAATTTATTCTTAAGTACTATAATTAGTGCAATATTTCGATATTTAATTTATGTGCAATATTGTAATTTAGTAGTAGTTATTAGGATAATTTTGAACCCTTTCTATTCCACTTAAATAAGGTTATAATGAAAAGTAAATAAAATTATGTATTTACCGACACGTAATCTGGACAATGTTAGGAATTGTCAATGCATAAGTGACAATGTGAAGACAAAAATACTATTTATTTAGTGTTTCTACGTAAAACAATGTGAAATTTTGTAGATTCCGATGGTAGGGTTATTTACAACACTTGATCGTAAAATCAGTCGCTCTCCGGGGAGGAAATGTACAGAGTTTCTCTGGGTGTTATTAACTGGAAATTTTTAGGAGGCTGTTTAATGGATATTTGTTGGTTTTGTTTTTCTTGTTAGTGGACTTCTTTGCCAATTGGAATCAATTTTCCGTTCCTGCAGTTCTTTTCAATTAGACAATAAATTTGATCCTCCCGTAGGGTTACAAGATAAAATGTTACAGTGGTGGCCCACGAGTGAGTCCACCACATGTTTAATGAGCCGATTTAGAAGCGAAGAATAAACTATTGCAATCTAAAGACAGAAAAATAAAAGATAAAGCTAAGAACAGGTCGACCATTAAACGAACTTAATAAGCCTTACCAATAATGGATGACTAAAAAACGTATTCATCAACAATCACTTCTTATAAGAAAAATAGATTATCCTCCGGAATATTTATGGCTACTTTCATATGACAAACTAAATATAATTTGCAACCAGTGAATAACAAAAATAAAGAAGTTTACCTTACCTTTTTGGAACTTTCGTAGAGTTTATTAAAAAAAATTACCCGAATTTAATTTATATTATTCCTGAAATTTACACTACCTATCACTTTGGTAGTTCGACGAAAAAGAACTTTTTAAGAAAAATGCTTAAATCTCAAAGGCTAAATCTCTAGTGCAATTAACATCCTCCATTAACCCTAATACCTACACTAAGAAAATATGGCATGATATAAAAACTCTAGTCGGAAATAAAAATTTTAACACATTTTAATCTGTTCTTATAATTTTCGGTAAAAACCGTCGGCTCAGGCTGTGTACTTCGTACGTTTTACGAGCGCTTTCGATGTGATAACATCATTTTCAAGCCACGTGTTTATTAAAACTGAAGAGATAGTGTTAAAAATAGATAGTGTTAAGAATAAAAGTATTATGCAGATAGATTCCCCGATATCTGTCCTGTTTAGTTTAATATTTGGATCTTTTATTATTGGATAGGTAAGTGTGACCGTCTGTGGGTGTTTTTAGTTTGTAAGAGTGTTTTATAATTTTAGTGGTGTTGTGTTTTGTAAATTTCCTTGTTTTCAAGAATGTCTAGTCTTCGTCCTATTTTACTTGAGTGTAATACTGTCATTCATTCATCTATTTCCCTTGGTTCGTGTCCATGTGTGTTAAGGTGTATTGCGAAATTGGAGTCTTCCCTTTTACTTTTGTATGATCGTATGTGTTCTGTAAACCTTGTTTTTAAAGTATGTATGGTTGCAGATACAAGTAAGTCTATATACTCCGCTGGTGCTAAATTTATCGGTTGTTTCTATTGATGTCTTGAGATTGTTGCGTAGAGTGTTGCTCGTTTTTAGTGTTGTGTGTAAACTTCTTTCCGAAAAGGTTAGTTAATCTATATATTTCTGGTCCTGTGTAAGTAAAGATGTGTCGTCGTGTTGTGTCGATTGTTTCTTACTAAAAGTCTAAACATAATAAAACTTCTTTCTTCAAAAAAATGTGCCATGCATTCCAATACACTGTTTAATGTTACCAAAGCGCTGATTTTGTCAAAAATTAGTTGCAATCCGCAAAAAGTCAGTGCCATAAATTATATTTGAAGTACTTAAACTCTCCCTATCACTTAGCTAACGCAGAAAATATGTTAACGGAAGCAGGATTCTCTTCAATTGTCGATTTTATTTACGTCAGTGATTTGAATCTTATTTCAAAAATTGTCTAATCCAATAATACAAATTAATTAAATACATTTAAAATGTTTTTAAACAAAAGAAACTCTGTAAAATGCAATTCTCTATTCATCAAACAATAAATTATGCAAAAGACTTATTTCCATCTTTAACGTTCAAACTAACTACCTAACTTCAAAAACACGAGCCTTGATGGCATCTAAAATCTTCGTCTTTTTTACTTGATCTTTTCCAATTTTAAAAGCAGACTACACCACCTGAAATACATTGAAAAGCTTCGCCGACTGGAACGTTTTGTTTACGGATTAACAACTGATTTGTATACTTCGTTCGCCATAAGTAACGAATACCAATCTACAATTTACAATGGACTACTAGGAAAACATTGCAGCATTTTTACAGCGGAAGCTTTTGCAATTCTCTTTTGAAAATTCTCTTAAGCTTAACATACAAGGAACTCAGAGTATATAATATCCGATATCCGTAATTATTTAATAACATCACCAAATAAAACGCGTCTAATGTAGGTGCCTAGCCACGCGGGCATAAAAGGTAATGAAACAGCAGATAGAGTTGCAGGTGATACTCAACGATCGCCGTTACTACTGTTCCATACACAGGATTCCAAGGACCTCAAATCTCAATATTATCTACCCATCAACAGCTTCCCGCAATAAAGCAAATCTTTTTTCCAGACTGAGACTTTGGCATACCATAACTACACACCAATATTTATTACCAAAGGAAGACAAACCACTATGCAGTTCATGCGGTAACTTACAATCTGTAAATCACATCAATTTTTGGAATTCACTAAATCCAGTTCACTGCTCAGAGCATTATCGTATGAACAAATTCACAAGATTATTAGGGTAATAAAAGCCATGTAAAATCATGTAAAAAATGAGTAAAATGTTTATATGTATGTATACATAGTTCAAAAACTTAATCATTAAATCCAGAGTCTAAGGCCTAGTTGCTCGCCTCGTACTTTTAATTTATAATTTCATTCATTGTATTGTTACGTTTTTCTCTTTATAGCAAAAGTACGGATTCTTTTGGTTGCAAATCTGGCTATACTCCTTGATACTACGGTCTTGTGAATCCTATGGTCTCGTATATACTAAATATGCGTTGTTATTACAAACGCAGTTATCCAGGCTACACTACTTGTGTTACTCTGGATAGACATGAACTACTCGATGCCTTGTTTAGTTACCTTAACTATCCACAGACAATTCACCTATGCCTCTCATCCAAGCCAGTTATCTTTATTAATCCAATAGCCACAACACACGTCTGCCATACACTGTTGCTATGCTGTTACACTTCCCTGCGCTAACCGCAGCCATTCTTACTTCCTTATTATAAACGGCTTCTTTAAAATTATCTGTTTTTCTTGTATTAAATTAGACGTCTCCACTAAATTATCTGCAATGGCTTCACACAATAATTGTCTTTTCCTTTGCGGGAGAGTTGTACTGCTGCGTCTTAATTTTTAATTGCATTATAACAATCATTGTTTACCTTTGTACGCATATCCATAGCTGGGCTCGAACTCACGATCTTCTGTTTTACCACCAAGTATACAGAGGTGTCACGAGACGGCTATAAACGTGTTTTTCTGTGCATCTCTTTCTTGACATTCTATCGACTTCAATTTTGTTTTGATTTGTGTTTCTGGCGCAAGAAAAAATTAAATTTTGTATTATAGGTAGAAATAAGGGTGTACAGCAGAGTACAATTGTGTTTATATTTAACGTAAGTAAATTTTAATATTAATATTTGAGTGTATGTATAATTCTATTTTTGTTAATAGTGTAGAAAAGTAACATTAAATTGGCAAACAACATGTAAGTATGCAACATATAAAAATTAAAATTAATGTGTTTATTATAAGTTTACATTTTTTTTTCCAAATTTTAGGAGTTTAAGATGCATAAAAGGATGTGCACCAGGAGAGAAGCTCCACATCTTCCCATGGGATTCTAAAAGGTAAGTAAATCTTTTCATAATGTTTCATTAGCTTAAGATATTTGTTCGCTTTTAACCCCTTTTGTTAATTATTCAACCTTGTGCGTTTGTCCGTCTGAAAAAAATTGAGCCCGACCTAAGGCCGGCTACGCAGGAAATCTTTAGTAAGCAAAACCGGTGCTGGTCATACCACAGAGAATAAAGTCCTTGCGTCCGGCAGAATGCCGGTATGCAGAAAATCTTGCAAGTGTTTGTTATTCTAATTCTATACTTTTTTCGTATGGTATTGCTGCGAAACTTAATTTATTTGAGTTATATTTTTATGAAAAAAGTTTTTTACGGTTGTAAACTGATTTTGTTTTTCATTTTTCATCTTTTTATTTATTAAAATTACATTTCCTATGATACGCATATTGCCTCACTCCGCCATGAAATACTCGAGTGGCTGTAAAATGCCGTTGATAAAAACTGAGCTTAACGCCACTGCTAAAAGTGATAAATGGTATGTTTAAATGTTTTTTTGTTTTATTTTAAAAAATTTAAATAAAATATTTTCGAATCTCTACAATTTTAGCTCCCGCTCACAAAGGTCTGAAGCCGCAACACCTGCAAAGAATAATTCCATTACAAAATCTCAATGCTCATTTAAAACTGTAAAAAATGAGCCGGAAGTTAAAACACTTTTCCATATAGCTGCTAAAGATAAAGAAGATGAAAACTCATCTTCATATTGTAGTAAAGAAATTACACCTCCCATTAGAGAAAAATTAATGTGTCAAGCATAGCACAACAACACATTACATGCAACGTTATGCTGTTTGGTTTGGTGCAGTATGTTATTTTAAATTACTTGAAATTCATTTTATATTTTGTGCTTGAAAAATGTATGTTTTTAAAATTACAACTAATTTTTAATAAAACAATATAAATAAATGAATTTAAAAATATTAAAAACAATTGATTTATGAGTTAAGTTAACGATTTTATATAATAATGTAGTAAATAATAATATTTAATAAAGACTAAAATTTTACAGTATTTGTGTTTTTTTGAATTTTTATTACAATTTACATGTGTATTTTTTACAATATTAATGTGTACATATAATTTTTTTTGTATAAATATGTTATGAAATTACTAAAGCTGTCATGACACCCACTTTTTTCGACTTTTCCTAATCTAAGATTTAATGAGTGAAGAAAAAATATACAAAATGAAAACAGAACTTTTTTTGTTTAAAAAATTGACAGTTTATAAAAAACGATAGAAATATCCACAAACGTAATTTAAAAAAATAAAATTTATCAAACGTTTTGAGAAAACGACAAAAGTGTGGTCGTAAAAGGCTATCTTTTATTTAAATAATGCAGTCAAACGAGTTCCCTATATATGGGACGTCAAATCAGCAGCGTTAAAAATAAATTAAAAAAGCTTCGATTCTGGGAAGAGTTAGCTACAAAAATTAATGCGGAATTTTACCAGAGGTTCCGGGTAATATGGTCACAATAACCATAATATGTTCTTTGTAATACCTAATTTACACAGGGAAATTTTACTTTGCAAAGTTTTTATTTTATGTGAGAGAGAGTGAGAAATCATGATGAGCAGTACAAACTTTGAAGTACTCGCAAAGTTGCTTCGGCTTTCTTTCGTTGCTTATACACAGTTGTATTTATTTACATATACATATAAGCACCACATACAAAACATTCAAAAATAAGGAACGATCAAAGAGAAGAAAACAAAAATTTGTAAAAGAAAACTTTCTGTGTCTGAACACCAAACAAAGTTTAAAAGAAAATTAACAAGACTTTGTCAAAGTAAACTTTGCATGTGTAAATTCAGTCTAACATTGTAAAGTTGCAGAGAACAAATTATAGTTGTTTTCAGCAATACTTCAGTCACAACGAACACGTTTTTGTTGATATTTAACATAGTTGGTTTAGCGTAAAAAAATTTGAACTACGACCAGAGTCTTATAATTTATTAAAAATAATATAATATATTTAACCATAATAATATAAAATTAATCAAAGTATGATTAAAAGCAAACAAAATAATGATTCCGCTTAAAAATATTTTGTTCTTGGTCTTGACAGAATATTTTTCTATCAATTTAGTAATTTTTTGTCAGCTTAAAGTTGAAATTGTTTTTATTGTTAGAGAAAATTAAAAAAATAAAAATGTATGTACAAAATAAACAATTAAAAATAATACAGAAAATATGACAACAAATAAAAAGGTAAGCAAAGCATTTCAAAATTAGTTGAAATATACATATGTTAGCATACAAATCTTTATTTTGGTGTTATAAGCACAATTGTGAAACCATTTACGTATTTTCTTATTTAAAGCTATCATATTATACATCAACAATAGTTGCCAGATGTCAGATTAACGTATTAGAAATCTTGGATAAATGTGTAGTCAGTACCGAAGTACCATTACGTACCGTATATCTTCAATACGAGAATATCACGTTTACTCCATAAATGGATATTCACATGGGAATGTATGCAGATAAGATGCCTTTATTTGTGCTTATAAATTATATATATATATATATATATATATATATATATATTTTTATAAATGATTCTTGTAGCTTACGTGTTTAAGCCTTTTAATTATATATAATAAGCAATGAATTGTTTATTTTTTGTGCATTTATGTTATTGAATAACTTTTGTAACAAATCAATAATAATAATAATTGTAGTGGATCGTGGTTTCTCTTTTTAATCAAACACATCCGTCTCTATTGCCGGTCAAACATTCAATGTCAATTTATTCAGAGTTCTTATCTCTATGCTTATTCTATACATTGATGTAATTTTAAGTAGTATACTTATGCTTATAAAATAGTATTAGGAATGTTGAAAGTACTGTATAGAAGAGTGAACAGTATGTTACACGACATGTATGCAATTGCACTACACTTCCCTTCCATTGAAAAAAAATGTTGAATCAATCAGTTGATCAGGCTGTTTGGTTCGACATTTTTTGTTTATTTTCCAAATCGCTCAAGACTATTTCAAAACTTTCAACTCTTCCAACATACGTTGTATTATAAATGAATTTCCATTTTTTTTATATTATTTATAAATTTAAATATTAAAGCTATATTTGTTATTGGTAAAATTTCCAAATTATATGTTTATATATTTACACAGCTCCAAAATTCTAAAAATTAATGTAGTTTTTTTCTTTTTTTTTTAATTATGTACATAAGTTTTTCTGACAAAATTTATAATATACATTTACATTTTTCAATTGCTCATTTAATTATTTTTAGATATTTCAAAGTCAGAGGCAAAGAAATCATTCGGATCTGACTGCCCGCTCTGGAAACATAATTTTGTTTTTATTTTTTTTTTTCTTATTTTGACATATTTGTTTTTAATCAAGAAATTAATTTTTGTTGGTAATGATACATTAAATTTATTCTTTAAAAATATTAGTTTGAATATGTTTTTAATAGCTTATGCTTTTCTAATTTTATCTTTGTGTAATGTTTTTTCTTTTTTTTTTTGTATTTTGGTTGTATATAGTCACATTAACTCCATCAATTTTCTTAATAATAAAAGGACCTTCGTATATATTTCTTAACTTATCGTAAGGTTCTTTTTTTACGAATACGAAGTCATTAATATGTATGTTACAAGGTTTAGCAAAATGGTCATACAGTTTCTTATTTCTTTCTTTATGTTTTTCTATTAAGTTCTTCGCCATAATATGCGATTTTTGCAATCGATATTTGACCTCTTTACTGTAATCTTCTGAATTGTAAAAGGTATCAATTTGTTCCAGATTTATATCATTCGGCATTGTTACTTCTTTTCCGAATACCAGTTCAAATGGCGTATATTTATTGTCAAATACAGATTTTGGCGTTGTATTGTGAAAAAATGTGATGTATTTTAAGTATGTGTCCCAGTCTGTCAAATTTTCTCCTATGTATGCTCTTATGTATTCATTGAATACGCGGTGATTTCTATCTACAGATCCTACCGTTTGATGGTGGTAAGCCGTTGAAAAATGTAGGTCAATGTCTAAAAGTTTACATAGCTCGCAAAATATTTGGTTTTTAAATTCCGTACCTAGATCGGATTTGATGGATTTCATTTTCCCTTATATCAGTATAAAATTTTCAAAATTGGCCTGCACGACGGTCTTTGCATTTTTATCTGTAATGGATATAGCAACGAGGTATTTAGTAAAATCACATATTAGTGTTAGGGCATATTTATTCCCGTATCTCGATGTTGGTAATGGGCCTATTGTGTCTAACACTACAAAATCAAAAGGTTTAACCGGAGTAGGAGTTGGTTCCTATTCTTACTTTGTTCAGATTACATTTTTGACAATTTTTTACAAATAATGCTTTGTCTTTAGTCATTCCCTTCCAATAGTATTTAGATTTTAACTTGGCATATAATCGTAATGGGATCGTTGTGATGGATTTCTAAAAGTTTTGTTTGCTTGTTTTTGTCAAATACTGTTTCTATCGGGTCTACTAACATTATTTCAAGTTTCTTTAATATTCTTGTTTTGATTCAGCTCGTCTGCTGATCGTTGTGTTCTAACGCAAGCACTTCAACTTGGTCGGTTCACTTAAATGAATAATTTATCTGACTCAAGCACTTGAACTTGGTCAGGATATATTGGGTTGTGTCAAGGCAGTAACACCAAGACAGCAGTTGGTATAACGCAAGCACTTGGAACTTGGTTATAGCGGAGAAGAGAAAAAATAACGACCGTTTCTTTTGATTGAATTATTAATTCTACTTTTATTGGTATTACATTAAAGTCTTAAATACTATTTTTTTGCTGATTAATACTAAATACTAATTAATACTAAATATTAATAGTAATAATACAAATATTAAAGAATTTCTTGGTAAGCAATTACATTTGGTGTGAATTGTTACCTGAGCCTTTTGTTTTGCGTCAGTTCAATGTTAAGTTTTCGGCGCGTGTGCCATAACTTCAGCAGAAACATGAGATACCCAGGCAATGCAAAAAATATAAGCAAAATGTGATACAAAATAAAATTCAATGAACGGCATGTAACATTAAGCGGTAGTTCAAGGTTGTTATTAAAATTAAATTTTGAAGAAAACAAAATTGTAATTTAATGACAAATAGTTTTTTTTGTTGTTTTATAAATTTCACATTAAAATATAAGTTAAAATAAAAATGCATGAGCAGCGATTTAAGGTTGTCGTCATAATTAATGAATTTATTGCAGGCATGTGTGAACGTAAGTATGTATGCATATTTATACAAACATACTTACGTGCACACGAAGTTAACTGTGAAGGCTTGAACATCCACCCGGCCGTTGAGTCATGCTCAACAAAATTCCAAAGACGCCAACCTTACATTGCTCTCATTGCTAGCACTTAAGTTACTGAGACTTCAAATTCTGGAGTGGTCCTAAATTGGCGTGTGGCTGGACGTGGTGTCTGTTGATTTGAGTTACTTCTTTTGCATTGTATCCTTTTCCATGCAATTGTAATGCTGATTATGAGTGCGAGCAGAAGGGCAGCATACGCAATGGCTCCATGGTGATATTGTATGTGTTTAATTTGCGATGGGAAATCTGAAACCACTTGTTGATGCAGTTTGCTCTGTATCTCGGAGATATTCTTAACTTGGTCGACGTAGGATTTGATGTGCATTTTTTCAATTAGGACCTCTTCTGGATCAACGGTGTCACTCAGGTTGGTAGTCACGGTGTATGATGTTTGGAGATCCGTGGTGAAGATTTCATGGCCTGTGAGGGTGATAGAATTGATTTTGATTGTGCAATCTGGGGCTATTTTTAGGAGACCAGATCCCTCTAGGCTTAGCTGTAATTTTTGTTGTCCGCACACGGCGCTTGCTCGGGAAGGCTGATGCATGGTATATAACCATTGATTACCGGATTCCAGCTGTTTTAGTGCCATGATGTCCAAAACGGGTCTGATATTGCAATGCGTTTGGGTGCTATTGATGAGAAGGGAAAGCTCGCATAAGCACTTGCCAGCATTTGCGTTAAATTTTGATTGCATGTGCTGGCATAGGACTTCGTCCCTTTTAATAATCGTGCATGAGGTCCGCTGCCGTTCGGTCAATACAAAATATTGGTCCTTGTGAGCGTTTATGGCTAGAAAGTCGGCGCAGGGTGGTATCGCAAGCGTTGTGTTGTTTACGTGAGCGGGAATAGAGTGTGGCTTGAAAAGTTCAAATGTTTCGTGATCAGCCAATGGAATGGAGATGTGAAAGATGACGTGTTCTTTTGTAACCCCACCTTTTACGTTCATGAGTTTGTAGAGCTGTAGGATGTTATCTTGGCTTACAGGCAACTCTAGAGAGCTAGGTAGGTGATTCTTAACTTGCACTATTCGATGTAGCCTGGCTGATGCTAAAGAAAGTTGAATGGAACGGGAGATGAAAATGTTGAACAGTTTTGCTTGATACTGGTCTTTTTCGTCTTCGTGGAGCCTTGATACGAGTTGATTTAACTCACTATCTATGTTGTTAAATTTTTGTTTGAGATTATATTCGTTTTGTTTTAGGACATTGAGAGTGGCATCTATAATTGAGGTTTGATTTAGCAGGAGTTGTTTAAGGTGAATTTCATTCTCGTTTACTGCGTTAATGGTGTTTGACATTTGCTCAGCATAATTTGAATCGAGAACTCCAAATAGTGAATTCGCAATGTTCCCAACAATGTTGATGGCACCGCGTGTAACTCTTCTTTTAAGCAAGATGTTGTTATTTGTTAGACCTATCAGGCTAAGCTCAATTGCTTGAATAATGCTTAAACACGTCGTGTTTGAAGTTAGACGATTGCATAATTGATGCAGTGCCTTTGCCTCGTTCATGAAGGTAGCTATTTCTTTCCAATATGGTGTTAGGTTGTAGTATGATATTATATTCTATTCTGACCGAGACATGCGTGCGTTGCCAAGCCCTTCAAAGTGAAAGCCGACTTTATTTTCGAATGGCTTTGTTTCAATTTTTTCTGTGGTCGCGAGTGGAAGTAAAAGAAGAATGGTGAGGAGTGTGGCTAGAATTAGAGTAGATAATGTGCGCTTTTTCTTGGTGGGTGGTGTTTCTTCAGGTGACGGAGCTGGACACTGTATATCTGTGTTTGGGTAGGATCCCACATCTTGTGGGCCCGGTTGTTGCTGTTCCTCGTCAGGTTCGTCCGTAAGTTTGGGAAGCGGGGCTAAATACTGAACTGCTCGCTTGAACGTTCCTGAAGTCGTTTGCACATCTGCGACTCTTACAACGTCGTCAGTTCCCTTGTAAGTTTTTACTATACGCCCCAATGTCCATTTCATGACTGGAACATTGTCTTCTTTGATGATCACGATCGTTCCGGGTTGAAGGTTTTTCGACTGTTCTCGCCACTTGTTTCGATCAGTGTTTGAATTCCTACTTTACCTACCTTTTTTTTAAATACAGCTACGGCTACAGCTCCAACTTTTTCAAGTAGAAGTAGCGGTAGACGCTGTTTTTTTCCGAAGCTTTAAAATTTTTGAGCTACAGCTACTTTTCATAAAAATAAAGCGACAAGTAGGAGTAGCAGTAGACACTGTTTTTTTCCGAAGCATTAAAGTTTATGAGCTACAGCTACTTTTCAAAAAAATAAAGCGGTATGTAGAAGTAGCCTCTTTGCTACTTCAGTTAAAGTATGGGTAGGAGTACAAAAAGCAAAAATATTCTACTTCATTTTTTGCTGCTATTTGAAAAGTAGCCAAAAACGAAAACATTATTTCTGGCTACTTTGTGTTGATAATGAACATACTTTTTGGCTACTTTATATGAATACTTTATGCTTGGAGCTACGCAATACAAATATTTGCTTCTGGCTACTTACCGACAATAAGAAGAACGAAGAAAGAACGTGTGTTATTTTTTTTTTTTTTTGGATTTTTCTTTTGAAAATTGTTTTACACTCTTTTAATATCATGAAGCGTTGCTACGCCCTTTTGACGATATATAAAAAGTTTTTTACCTATAAACAACAAATGTTTTTAATTTATTTTGTACTTTTTAAGGTATATCACTTTAAACTGAAATTGCCCCTAGATGAATAGCGCCAATAGAATGGATTTGGGCTTATTTCAAAAGCAATTTTCTCTTACATTTTAAGAACATTTCCAATAAAAAACTTTCTTCATCACATTAAAGTCAAATAAGCCCAAATCTACACCAAATGAAAATATCATTTCCCATCACTGAAATGCAGCACGAAATTTTATTATTTTTTAATTCCCTGTCACCCTAATGTTTGCTTCTTTGATTGGAGTTACTTCACTAAACTAAATTAACATAGATGGTGAAGTAAGTATAAGATTCGGCATAGCCGAATTAGCACTCTTACTTGTTTGTATTAAGATTGACAATTCTATCAAAAGATATACAAAAAACGTAACAGTTGTTTTTTTGTAGCTACCCTATGTACATTGTGAAAAAACAAAACGAATATGTAAAACCAAATAATAAGACACTATAAGAACTAGAGTTGCAATATTCGTAAACTATAAGTGATGAAAGGGAAATGCTAAAACAGATTAATTTAAGAAAATCAATGGTTTTAAATTGTAGACGTATCACTGAGAGTATCAACTGTTACAGAGGAGTAACACAGTATTTTTTTAAATCAAATAGTATAAAAAAAAGTACGATCGTAACAACTTTTCCACCACTGTTACAAATTTAAAATTAAAGGGTGCGTCAATAGTTCATTAAATTTGATGTGTATGGCCATACTTTTGAACAGTTGAAGACAGACGCTTAAAATTTACAACGAACCTGTATTGCTAATCTGCTATAACAACAAAAATTTGGATTTGGAAGTTAAAGGGTGTTCCAATAGTTAATGTAATTTTGTGTATGTGACCAAACTTTTGTACCGTTATAGACAAAACGCTGAAACTTAAAAGGGACATGTTTTGCTAAGTCCGCTATAACAAGAAGCTTATAATTTGAATTGAGAAATTTAAGGGGGGTTTCCAAAGTTAATGTAAATTGTTCTGTGTGGCCGTATTTTTTGAATCGTTGTATACAAACACCTTAATTTAAGATAGAATGTCCACTACTTTATTTGGTATAATAAAAAGTATAAAAACGTTATATTATAAATTAAATAGTTGATATAATCTGATGTATATGGGCAAAGTGTTGAACCGTTACAGATGGACGGTTGAAATTTACACAGAACATGATTGCTAAATCTACTACAACAGCAAGTATATAATTTGAAATTGCTGGAATTTGATGTATATTGCCAATCTATTGAACAGTTAAACTAGTATAAAGTTTGCAGATATAAGGGTGTCCCAATAGTTAATGTAAACTAATTTATGTGGCCATACACTTGAACTGTTATAGGCAGACAGATGAAATCTATTTTGAATTCGGTTTTAAATTAAAAAATTTATTTATTTTAAATTAAAAAAAACTGTTATAGTATTACATGTTATTTTAATTGTTTACGAATTTACTTTATTTTGCCCCATTGTCGAGAGTGTGAAACAAATTCCAAAAGAAAAAACCAAACAAAATAACACACGTTCTTTCTTCGTTCTTCTTATTGTCGGTAAGTAGCCAGAAGCAAATATTTGTATTGCGTAGCTCCAAGCATAAAGTATTCATATAAAGTAGCCAAAAAGTATGTTCATTATCAACACAAAGTAGCCAGAAAAAATGTTTTCGTTTTTGGCTACTTTTCAAATAGCAGCTTTTTTTCAAATAATAGCTTTTTGTACTCCTACCAATACTTTAACTGAAGTAGCAAAGAGGCTACTTCTACTTACCGCTTTATTATTTTGAAAAGTAGCTGTAGCTCAAAAATTTTAATGCTTCGGAAAAAAACAGCGTCTACCGCTACTTCTACATGAAAAAGTTGGAGCTGTAGCTGTATGTTATGGTTTGCTCTTTAAATGTGACTTCAGCAGTAGAAGTAGCTGGATATTGGCTACTATTTTTAACAAATTTGTGTCTTAAAAAGTAGGCTTTTTTTGTCGCTACGGCTACTTTTAGAGTAGCTTTTTAAACGCTGGTTTCGATATTGCAGTTCATTCAGATAGTCTCGCGACCATCTCTTCCAGAACTCATGCTTGAGCTGAGAAACTAACTTCCATCGAGTTTCTAGTTTTAGGATTGAGCTCGTGCATCTATCTGGGCAGTTAGGGGTTCTCCTATTAAAAAATGGCCTGGTGTTAGAGCTCCTATATCGTTTGGGTCATTCGACAAGGGCGAAATGGGCCTAGAATTGAGTATGGCTTCAATTTCCACTACCACCGTTTCGAGCTCTTCGTACGTTAACGAAGCATTTCCCAAGGTTCTGACCAACAGGTATTTGGCTGATTTTACAGCTGCCTCCCAGAGGCCACCAAAGTGTGGTGCTCTTGGTGTGATGAAATTAAATTGTATGCCCTTTGTACTGCAAGCGTTCGTGATGGCTTCTTGTGCATCTGCTGAATATATTATGGTTGATAGCTCTGGCAATTTATTCTTTGCACCAACGAAGTTAGTTGCGTTGTCGCAATATAAATTTTGGCAATGTCCACGTCGAGCAATGAAACGTTTAAGTGCTCCAATGAAGGCTTCAGTAGTTAGGTCGCTGACAAGCTCCAAGTGCACTGCTTTTGTAGCAAAACAGCAAAATACGGCAATGTAAGCCTTGTGTGGTCTTTTCCCACGAATCTTGTAGTGCACCGTAATAGGGCCACAGTAGTCGACTCCAGCATTGATGAACGCACGGGACGGCGTAACCCGTGTTGGAGGCAAGTTTCCCATGACTTGCTGGAAAAGCTCTGGCTTGGCTCTGCTACATGTTGTGCATCGATGAACCGTGGCTCGTGCCATAATTTTTCCCTTAATAGGCCAAAAACGTTGTCGGACAATACCTAACAATGTCTGTATGCCACAATGTTTGTAGTCTTCATGAATCATTTGAAATATAAGTTTTGCAATGGGATCATTGTATGGAATGCGGAGTTGATGTTTGGAATCGTATGCCAGTGCAGAAGCATCAAGTCGACCGCCAACTCTAATCAACCCGTTTTCATCCAAAAAGGGCATTAGGTTCTGAATGCTGCTAGAGCCTTGTAATTTGTTATACCTTTTGAGTTGTTTTATTTCTTCCCCGAACTCTGAGCATTGCATCTGTGCAATTATTGGAATTAGTGCATGGTTCAGTTCTGCTGTAGATAGTAGTCTTGATGATTGCCGCAGCTGGTTTTGACATCTAGTGTGAGTAATGAATCGCAAAATGTACCCCACAATCCGCTGCAGTCGGTGGAATGAATTTTTATGATTAATTTTATAAAATAAGTCAGGTTCGGGAGTAGTAATGGCTCGCGATTCAAGCAGTTTTGTTTTCCTTTCGAGATTTGTTGGAGTACTAGAGCTAGGAGTGAACTTAGGTGGCCACAATTTCTCTATGCCATGTAAAAACAGGGGGCCATAAAACCAAATCGTACATTCTTTAAGGGCCGTTGGTGATATTCCGCGAGACAATATGTCTGCTGGGTTGCACTTGGAGTTGACGTGCCGCCATTGTTCTGGCCGAGTTTCTTCTTGAATTATTGAAATTCGATTTGCTACAAACGTGTTAAACGATGACGATGAAGAATTTATCCAATGAAGCACGATTTCTGAATCAGTCCAAAACCAGGCAGGACTTGTAAGTTGGAGATCGGAGTTGACTCTTGTGGCGAGTTGAGCTCCGAGAGTAGCTGCACATAATTCTAGTCGTGGTATTGTTTGGCGTTTTAGTGGGGCTACGCGGGACTTAGCACAAAGTAGGTGTACTATGATGCTGCCATCTTTGTAAACTGATCGTATGTATGCCGCTGCTCCATAAGCCTTTTCGGATGCGTCTGTAAAAATATGTAGTTGTTGTGACTCTGGAATTCTTCCTTTGAATATGTGTCGTGATATTTTAAATGATTTTAAAATATTCAAGTCTGTACGAAAGTTGACCCATTTGGTGTGCAGTGACTCAGGCAATGATTGATCCCAGTCTATTTTTAGCTCCCATAATTCTTGAATAAACAGTTTGGCTGTTACTATGATGGGAGCTAGAATCCCTAATGGGTCGAATAGTTTGGCTATATCTGATGTTACGGTTCTCTTAGTGATTCTTTTGCTGTTGTCCGTGTTGACCTTCACACCCAGTTTGTCGTCTTTGGGAAGCCACACAAGCCCTAAAGTTTTTATGGTGTCAGAATTTGTGCTCTCGAAGTCCAGGTTCACTTCTAAGTCCTTTTGTGGTATGTTGTGCAGAAGTTGTGGATGATTTGCACACCACTTGCGCAAGACGAAACCACCCTTTTTCATGACCCGCACGAGTTGTTCTTGCAAGGATATTGCTGTTGCTAAGCTGTCAGATCCGCCCAATCCATCATCTACGTAGAAATTTTTAGTAATAAATTGCGAAGCCAGAGGGTACTCAAGTTCGTTCTCTTTTGCCAACTGATGTAGGCATTTAGTTGCCAGATATGGGGCCGATCGCGTGCCATATGTAACGGTATTGAGTTGGTAATACGTAATAGGTCTTGTGGTGTCCTTTCGCCAAATTATTAGTTGAAACTGCCGGTCCTCGGGAGCAACCAAAATCTGCCTGTACATTTTCTCAATATCCGTAGTGAAAACGAACCGCGGCATTCGAAAACGCAGGAGTATAGAAAATAGCTCGCTCTGAATTGTTGGTCCTGTATACATAAGATCGTTCAGAGAGTGCCCGGAAGACGTTTTGGACGAGGCATCAAAAACTACCCTGAGTTTAGTGGTGGAACTTTCTGGTCTCAAAATGCAATGGTATGGGATAATATAGTTTGGCGACTTGATGGAAGCTGCATCTAGTTTTGTCATATGCCCCAATGATTTATATTCGTCCATGAATTCGCTATATTTGGCTTTCAGCTCTGGAGTTTTTTGAAGCCGGCGTTCTAGAGCGAGAAATCGATTGAGTGCGATTCCATGGGAGTCGCCTAAAGTGTCAGGGCTTTGATGAAATGGTAGTTTTACCACGAAATGATCTTCATGATTCTTTACAGTATTTTGTTCGAAATGCTCTTCGCATTGTCGTTCGGCAATTGACAGTGGCGTTTTGATCGGTTTTACTTCATCTAATTCCCACAGTCGAGCAATGGATGTTCCAAGGTCTTCATCTGTAGTGCATACTACACATGATACATCTGTTGAGGGTTCGTTCTGTATCTTGCCTGCTACGATCCAGCCTAATATTGTGTTCTGTAAAGTAGGCAGTAGTGGTGACAATGTGATTTGTCCAATTGAAAGTAGTTGGTGATAATGTTCTGCACCTAGCAATAGGTCAATTTTATCTGGTCGATTAAATGTAGGATCACCTAACGTTATGTTTTTTGGGATAGGCCATTTGTTAGTCTCGATAAATTGGGATGGTTGTGGTGCGATTATGCGAGGTAGAACAAGTGCCTCAAGACGAGTTGAGAACCCACTAATTCGAGAATGCAAAGCAACATTCACTCGATGTTGTGAATTTTTAGCGGAGCTTCCGATTCCATTGATGTTTACTGCTGTTGCCTGTCTTGGAATATTAAGTCGTTTTACCAGGCGATCGGTTATAAGATTCACTTGAAAACCTGAGTCTAGTCGGCATTCAACTTCTGTTGCATTTGCTTTGATTTTTACCAGGGCTGTGCTGAGAAGCACGTATGAGTTCTGTGATTCCATATTCGATGTTGCTAGTGATGCTGCTTCTGGAAGGCTACTTGTCCTTTTACTGACAGGGCTTCGTCTACTTTTGACGAGTTTGGTTGATGTGCCTTGTTAGTGTTTGATTTTTGCTTCGGTGGCTGATTGCCAGTCTCCAGGTGGAGCAATGAGTTATGTTTGTTATTGCATTTCATGCATGATCCTGATTTACATGTTTTTGCAGTGTGCCCTGCTCTCAGGCAGTTTGTGCATAGATTATGTTTCCGAACGTACTGAAGGCGATTTGGTGGTGATAGCTTTTGGAATTTTGGGCACCGATACAGTTGATGATAACCGTTTTTGCAAAGTGTACAAGAGAAGTCTGTATGATTGGTTGCAGTGGTGGAAACGTATAGTTTTGATGGCCTTTCTTTATGAATCATTGCTTCCATGGATTGAAAGCGACCTTCTAGAAATGTGAGTAGACCTTTGATTGTTTGCACCACCTTTGGATTGGTGATAGACCTTTCGTATAAAACATGAGTGCTTCGGTCTAGCTTTTTCACCAATACGTGAAGAAGCATGGGGTCCCAAGATGAGGTTTCAATCCCGATATTGTTTAATGCATGTAGAGATTCTTGAGTTGTATCATGGAGTTGTTTAATCGAAGCTGCTGACGGTCCCACATTGGGTTGATCCAATAGTTGCTGTACAATAGTAGTGACCAGAACTCGTTGATTGTTGTATCGGTCTTGTAGTAGATTCCAGGCGGTAGCGTAGTTATCGGCTGTGGCTGTGAGATGACTTATCAATTTCTCAGCTTCACCCCCTAAATTTGACTTCAGGTACCACATTTTCTGTACCGTCGGGATTTGCTGGTTGTCAACGAGTTGTGTGAACAAATCGTGAAAGAATTGCCACTGCAGATAGTCTCCGTTGAACCTTGGAATTATGACCTTGGGCAGTGGCAAAATGTTGGTATATGTAGATTGAACCGCTTGCTCCTGTGGGCGAGTGGACAACTTGAAATTTTCAATGATTGATTTTTCCAGATCGTTGTAGGCGTTGATATCATACCCTTCCTTTATTTTGTCAGGGTTTGTTTCCCATATGGAGAAATGTAAATTTTGAATTTCATTCCACAGTTTTTCTTTGAGCTGCATGTTAGATTCGGTAGGGTCTATGGCTAATAGCCGCCTTAATGATGACATCATAACACTTTGCACTTGCAGGTCCTTGCCTGCACTATAGGTTTTTCGATGGTAGGCTCATCAGTGTTGGATACTATAGTCATGGCCAATGTAAATATTTCCCTGTATTTCGTGACAATTTCTTCGATCTTCTTGTAGTAGTTGTCAGTGAAGTATTTATGATCCAGTGGAGGATCCTCAAGACACCGGATTTTGTTATCGGTGCATTCAAATTCATCCCAAGCTGTGTCTAATCTTCGGATTCTTTCTTCGTAATAAGCTGCAGTTTTCCTTGGCGCTGGGTCCTTTTTGTAGTTTCTGATAATTGCCTCTATAAGCTCTCCTGTAGCTCGTTGGGAATTGGTCAACTTGTCCATCGATTCCATCCCTGCCGTAATCACGTCGGGGTCACCAGAATGTTTTGATTCAGCTCGTCTGCTGATCGTTGTGTTCTAACGCAAGCACTTCAACTTGGTCAGTTCACTTAAATGAATAATTTATCTGACTCAAGCACTTGAACTTGGTCAGGATATATTGGGTTGTGTCAAGGCAGTAACACCAAGACAGCAGTTGGTATAACGCAAGCACTTGGAACTTGGTTATAGCGGAGAAGAGAAAAAATAACGACCGTTTCTTTTGATTGAATTATTAATTCTACTTTTATTGGTATTACATTAAAGTCTTAAATACTATTTTTTTGCTGATTAATACTAAATACTAATTAATACTAAATATTAATAGTAATAACACAAATATCAAAGAATTTCTTGGTAAGCAATTACATTTGGTGTGAATAGTTACCTGAGCCTTTTGTTTTGCGTCAGTTCAATGTTAAGTTTTCGGCGCGTGTGCCATAACTTCAGCAGAAACATGAGATACCCAGGCAATGCAAAAAATATAAGCAAAATGTGATACAAAATAAAATTCAATGAACGGCATGTAACATTAAGCGGTAGTTCAAGGTTGTTATTAAAATTAAATTTTGAAGAAAACAAAATTGTAATTTAATGACAAATAGGTTTTTTGTTGTTTTATAAATTTCACATTAAAGTATAAGTTAAAATAAAAATGCATGAGCAGCGATTTAAGGTTGTCGTCATAATTAATGAATTTATTGCAGGCATGTGTGAACGTAAGTATGTATGCATATTTATACAAACATACTTACGTGCACACGAAGTTAACTGTGAAGGCTTGAACAATTCTATTACCATGGTTCTTTAAATTTTGTATATTGTAGTTACTGAAAAATGAATCATTCTTTGACCATTCTGTGATATAAATGTCGTTTTTGCTGGCTTCTTTCTCGAGCCTCGAAAGCATATTATCGAAATTCAATGTTCCGTTAGCAATTTTAACATCTATAGAAAACTTGAATTTAAATCTTTGATATATTTTGAGCTTTATGTTAGTAACTTTTGCATTTTCATAAAATAGTTCTGATTTTATTTCGGCAACTGTTTTGTTGAAATCTTGTGAAAATTTGTCGTAAACGCTTAATTTTATATTACTTAAATCTCCCAAAGCTGCTTTGTTCATCCTATCTTGCTTGGACATTGCGCGGGTTTTGATAGCTAAAATTGTTTCATTACCTGTGTTATTTTTTAACTCGTCGATTGAAATACGAGACAGAGCGTCGGCGCCTACATTATTTTTACCTTTTATATATTCGATTGAAAAGTTATATTCAGAAAGGTCGAGTCTTATTTTTGTAAGCTTTGAAGAGGGATCTTTCATGTTGAATAAATAAACTAATGGTCGATGGTCAGTCCTTACCACGAATTCTGTTCCGTAAACATAAGGTCGAAATTGTTTTATAGCGAAATATATCGCAAAAAGTTCTTGTTCTATCACGGGTTTCCTTCTCTCTGCCTGACTGAATGCTTTGGATGGATTCCCATTAAAATTCTGGCTTAATATTGCTCCACATCCAATTTTTGAAGCGTCTACCGTAATAATGAATTTTTTCGTGAAGTCTGGATATTGGAGAATTTTTGGTGAAGTAAGTTTTGACTTTATGGTTACAAAGGCTTTCTGACAATTTTCATCCCAAACAAAATGTATTTTCTTCCTTGTTATGTAATTAAGGGGCGCCGCACATAACTCAAAGTGAGGAATAAATTTCCTGTAATAATTAGCAAAAGCTATGAAACATTTAACAGCGTCTTTGTCTCTAGGTACTGTGTATTTCCGTATTGCCTTAATTTTTGAATCGTCAGGTAAGCTTCCGTTCGCGGTACAATTGTGTCCTAAAAATGTAACTTCGGGTCTAAAAAAATTGCATTTGTACGGGTTTATTTTCAAATTGTACTTTCTTAAAGTTCCAAAAACACTAGCTAAATTCTTTAGATGATGTTCTTTACTGTTCCCAATAACGATAATATTGTCTATACATAAAAAAGCTTTGTTTGATTCTAAACCTGAAAATGCTATAGACATCATGCGAGAAAATGAGTTGGGAGCTACGTTCAGTCCGAAAGGTAACACCTTCCATCTAAATGCACCTTGCTCTGTACTGAATGATGTTAAATCTCTTGACTTTTCATGGAGTGGTATTTGGTGAAATCCGGAGAAAAGGTCAATTATTGCAAAATGTTTAGCTCTGCCGAAATTGTCGAGTATGTCATCAATCCTTGGCAATGGGAATTTGTCAGCTATTAGTTTTTTATTAATTGCTCGGAAATCAACGCACATACGATAGGATTTGATATTATCTGGACTTTTCTTCGGTACTAGAATTAAAGGACTGTTATAATTAGACCTGCTCGGTTCAATTAGGTCGTTTTGCAGTAAGTTCTCAACTTGCTTTTTTATTTCGCTTCTTTGCGTGTATGGGAGACGATAATTTTTTATATAAACAGGGGATGTATCATTTAGCCTTAATTTCTGTTCGTAAAAATTATTTACAGTCATTTTATCATCTTTCAAAGCGAATATGTCAGCATATTGCTCACATAGCGGCATTAAGTCTTTCCTGATGTTACATGGCATTTTGTCTTTTAATATTAGTTTTAGATTTTGGATACGATTGGTACAGGAAATTGTTTTGTTAATAGAATATGTATAAAAATTTGAAAGTTTTTCGGTTTTAACCTTGTAGTTGTGCATAATTTTCATTGCATCTGTTGTGTTTAATATACGTAGAACGGGAGTTTTCGAATTCACTACACATTTACTAATAAAGACGCCTTCGCAAATTTCCTGGCATTCAATATAAACGGGTCCAGTTATATTGTCCAGAAAAAAAGTTCTGACACCTTCACATCTTGGTGGGAAGCAATACGAATTTTTATTTATGCCATGAGATATTGGGATTTTTACCTTTTTACCATATACGCAAAATGAGATTGTCATCGTATAGTAGTCGATTTGACACCTATTAGCTTTTAAAAAATCTTTGCCTAAGATACCATCTGAAGGTATGTTGAAACTGTTTGGGACGATATGAAGAATTTGTGGTATTGAGCAATTAGGAAATAAAAGTTTAGTATTTATTGTACCCAAAGATTTTGTTGTATCTGTGGTTATACCTACAATGTTAATTACATTTTGTTCATGAATTGGTACATTATCTTTTATACACGAAACTTTTAAAACAGATATGTCGGCTTGCGAGTCGACTAAAAATGTATTGGTTTGAGATGAAGCGCTACAATGCAAAGTTATGTAGTCTGAAAAATTTAAATTAAAACTGTATACCGATTTGATTTGGCTTTTATCAATATCTAATTCTTTTCTTCCCTCACCACGTCCTGCTGAGGGACTTCTGAGTTTAAAGTCCTAATAGAAGCATTACGTCTAGAATAATTTTGTCTTGTGTCTCGACCTTGGTTTGGCCTATTATTATTATTATAATACCTACCGCGATTAGGGTTATTGGCAGGCACAAAGATTCTGTGACCGCGAAATTTGTTACTGGGTGTACTAGTTCTATAGTTATTACTATTGTAACTTCTAGGGTATCCATCATTTTGCGACTGACTATATTGATTGTAATTAAACCTACTTCTATTATAACGCATTAATAATACTTGACTCTGTTTCTCACTATTTGAATCCTCTACTATGAGTTTTGCCACAACATCTTTTGGTTCTTTAAAAGCGGTAGATGCCAATATTGCCTTCACCATGTCTGACTTTGCATTACTTCTACATACGTTTACAATTTGCTCTATGGCCATTTCGTGTGCCTTTTCCTTTGTTATGCCTTCTATAACAAGCGATCGTTCTAAGGCATCTGCTAGGTCTTCAACAGTCTTCGCGAAATCCGTATAATTGTTTTGTTTAATGTGTAGGGCTGTAATTCTACCGGCTACAACTTTGGAACTGTCAGGTCTGATTCTACATTTAAGTGTGGTTGTAATTTCATTTATGCTAGTTATCTGATCAGGTAAAAGTTCTCTGGCCTTGCCATCAAGTTTAGATTTTATGAAAGAAATAAAGCATGTGTTTAAATTTGGCGCAGTAAGCTCTGCGATCAAGTTGATTTTATCAAAAAAAGAATTTAGTGTCAATGGGTTTCCATCATAATTTTCACGAATAATGTTGGAACACATTGATATGAACTTTGTTTTTTAACCAAAGAAGCCATTGTGTAAATGTTTGTGTTGCTATTATTAATGTTACCCAAATTAACATTGCTTTTCTTTCCTATATCAGCTTCTGAATAAGAATCGCTTACACTCATTTCTATTTCGGACTCGGACTCAGTTGAAAGTCTTTCTGTATTTCTTCAAACAAATCTATGCCAAATGGGATTTTTATTTTGCAATTAAGTTTGCAAAAGCATTTTAAAACCAATTTTCTGCAATGTGTTATATTTTTAAATATATCTTGTTTTATACTGTTAGGTACTTTATCGATATAAGTTTTAGAATATATTAAAATGTTGTTATACGCTTCGGTTATTAAATTTGTATATTCATCGATTTTATGTTGTTTTCTAGAAATTGGTCTGTTTTGTAAAATGCGTTTTTTTATTTTGTAAAAATTTGAAATTAACTTTTTAAAAATAGAGATTTTAAATTCATCCGACGACATTTTCTTCCTTATCTTTCTTATTAAAAATAGAGTTGTTCCTTTTTAATGTATTTATATTGTAGGTTTTATTTGTTAAAAAAAAATTTTTGTTTGTTTTAGATTTTTTGTTTGTTTTAACTTATATTGATATCTATGTATATTGTTTTACACTTATCCATAAATTTATATTTGAATATAAGTATTAGTATTCACATACATATGTTAGATATAATTGTTTGTGTGAATGTATTTATGTATAAGTAATTGTATATTTTTGTGTAACTGAAGTTATATAAATCAAATTGTTGTAAAATTAAATATATATTTATTTAGTAAATAAGTTTTTAGTTTTTCAAAGTAATACATTTGTGAAAAGATATATTTATTTTTTTTTATACTTATACTAGATGAACCCGGTGTGCTTCGCTACCCCCCTCGTTATTAAATAAAATTAAAAGTATTTATATATTTACTTCAAAAAATGCCCAAGATATGACGATATTAAATTTTGGGTTATATGGGCGAGGCCACGCCCCTTTGTCCATTCCCAACTTTATATAGTCAAGAATATCCTATTGCGAAAATTTAATGACGATTGGTCCAGTAGTTAAGACTATATTACGATTTTTAATTTTTCTAAAAAGGGGCGGGGTCCCACCCACTTTTCTCCTGGTACGTATTCCTAACTATGCCAATACCATATGTATACGCCGTAGGTCAAAAAATGGCCAAAATATGGCGATTTAAGTTTTTGGGTTATATGGGCGGTGCCACTCCCCTTTGTCCAATTAAAACTTCATATAGCCTATTATTCCTTCCAGAGTCACAGTAACATGCTGTGAAACTTTCAGGAAGATCGGTCCAAGGGTTTGGCCTCCTATAAAGCACATTCATTTATATATATATAGATCTATTTATACTTGCACGCGTTTAGCGCCAGCTGTTGACAACTCATCTTCGTTTACTCGTTAGTTTAATTGTTGTTTGCTCTATTTTATTAGTTGTTTGCCTCGCCGTGTTCGTTCGTTGTTTTCCACATTGTTGTCAGCTTATTTTAATTATGCTTTTCTATTATCAATTATGTTTATGTGTGGTTCTGCTTTGGTACTTTTGTTTTAGCACATTATAAATTTTGGTTGCTTGTTCACATATATTCAAGATGTTTTTTTTTTTTCACAGGTGTTTTTCCCGTTTTAAATATTTGTATGTTTTATTAAATTCACCATAAGCTTTATTGTTTTATTTTGTAAAATCCGAAATTCTTTTGTCCGTGAATGAATGCAATAATTAACAATTAAATTAAGATTTAAATTTTAATAGAAATTTATTCTGTTTATATCTTTTTTTGTGTTTATACATATTAAATGTTTAAGTTATTATATGTTTAAGAATGTTGAATGTAATAATTAATTTTATATTATTATTATAACCTTTTGAGTTTCTGTTTTTTTTTTTTTTTTTTTTGTTAACTCATACTCGTAATTGTTTTTCCTCGAGTGTAGCAGTACAACCTGTATTATTCAGTAGACAAAATATGTTGAAATCAATGACTTTTTTGTTTTTTTTCCATTTTATAACGAATGCCTTTTTGATAGCAACAATACTAGAAATAATAAGTTACATTTTAGTTTTGTTTGTTTGTTTAAAAATTAAATTCTTAATAATTCAAATATTTTATTTTCATGTTCTGTTCGTCTTTTTTTTTAGTTTTATTTTACTTTTGTTACACCGTAGTTTTTAAGTTTTGCTTTTTCATGTGTTTTAAAATTTTAAACCGTTATTTGTACTCTCGGAATTTGAACCTTTCAATTCTCTCTTTTTTCTTTTTCTTTTGTTAAATTTTTAAGTTTTTGGTTAAACTGTACTTTTTATTCTTTTATTTTCCCGGTACTTCGAAATGTATGTTCATATGTTATAAATACATACTTACATATGTATATAAACCACTCAATAAAAAACCCTTTGATGGGGTTACACAAATTTTCCAATTAGTTTTTTCCTTCTTGTTTTTGTTGTTGGTTTTAGCTGTCTTACGTTTGCAAAATTTAATCTTTTGTCTTTTTGTCTTTCAATAAAATGAGTTTTTTTTACTTTTGTGGCTCCTGGAACCTTCTGATCCGCAGTTAGAGAATTTGGATTTTTATTAAATGTTACGGGGCAGACACGATTGTTATACACACACTTATAAATTCACAAACTTCTACGCTGTGTACCTCGGGCTTAAACTTGATTAATTTACACAAATCACTTATTTATTAATTTTTCTTGGTTTCATCAATGCAATATTTTCTTGTATAAGACTGGAGGGCCAGTCAGAGAATTTGGATTTTTATTAAAAGTCACCGGACATTACTGTCATACCCACACTCACTTATAAATTTACACATTTATACGCTGTTTACTTTGGGGTTAAATTATAAAACACAATCACTTGCTTATTAATTTTTCTTTATTAATTTAATTTAGCAGGATTTAGTGGATGGCAGGATCGCCATGTAGTGGATCGTGGTTTCTCTTTTTAATCAAACACATCCGTCTCTATTGCCGGTCAAACATTCAATGTCAATTTATTCAGAGTTCTTATCTCTATGCTTATTCTATACATTGATGTAAATTTAAGTAGTATACTTATGCTTATAAAATAGTATTAAGGTACGGTCACATTAGTCAAACATTTGACTGAAATCGGCAAATATTTATTTGCCGTAGTCTGACCACAAAATAATTATTAGAAGCAAATAACATCACAGCTGATTTTGGGCAAATAAAATTATTTGCCAGTAAACAAAAATGCTTCTAATGTGAACATAGTGTGACCACTCGACGGCAAATATTTGACTCATTTTTAGGCAAATAAATATTTGTTCTTACAAAGTTTTTGTAAGAACAAACAGAGACAAATAACAGCTGTATCAACAATGTTGCCCAGTATTTAAACTAAAAACTCGCTGATAATTTTAAACTTATATGTGTATTAAATAAAAACAAAATACTGTAATAGTATTTACGCAATTAAGTCCCTAATTGAATTTAATTTACCATATAAGAAATTAATTAAAAAATTTTTCAATTAGCACTTAATTAAGTCGATAATTGATTAGGTTTACTCCAACAACCCTTGTGAAGTGTGTTCAGTTAGAGATAATTTTATACAATGACAAAAGTAAATGCCATAAAAATGAAAAATAAAATATTTTCAAATTATATGAAATGAAAAGTTTTCGAAAATTTTATGGAAATTTAAAGCTAGCGTGCAGTCAAAACTTGATCGTACAAACTGGAAGAGTTACATATTTCAAATAAAAACAAGCACACTTTCTTTGAAAGCCGAACTTCTCTTCATTCTTCCAAATTTACCAACACAAATTTCTAATGTTAAAATTAGGTCTGTTCAATAAATTTCGGGCAGAAACTAGCAACGATAGAATAAAATAAAAATTTACAACATTACTATTCCAAATAAAAAAAACGGAATAAACGCATTTTTGAAAAAAAAATAACGAAGTAAAGCCGAACTTACCATAATAACAAAAAACCATAAAAAAAATTTGTATCTAACTAGGGTGTCAGACGATCAAGTTTTCATTCAATTTTTAAAATTTCTCTCATTTTTTTACCAATACACTCTCACTTTAAAAACTTGCTGAGAATTTGCTTTCAAATTTTCGTTCAATTGAGTCTTTCAAATTTCATTCAAGGGAACAGCTGATTGAAGTTTTTTCCTTCAAATAAACTTTTTTTGATTTCTTTATGACATCTTGTTTAAAAACTTGCTTTGAAATTGCGTGCAGCGTGCACAGTTTTCAATTTTTGTGAATTTTGACAAGCAGTAAGTGTAAATTTCCTGAAAGAGAATTGAACAAAAACTTGGCCGTGTGACTGCACTGTAAAACAGCAAAAAAAGCGGTGTTCGGTGCTTAAATCATTTTGTATTGCAACAGTTAGCATTTGCAAGAGCTTTGTCATCGATTGTGTGCAAATTGCCAAAAATTTTCTGTCTTTTTTGTAAAACTTTTAGTTTATTTTATTCTATTTCTTTTGTTTATTGTTTTATTAACCTGGCGTTTACTTGTACATAGTTTCCTTAGCTTTCTTCTAACTATTATACAAACATTAGTGTCGCTGGCTGCGACGTCAGTCTTGTGAAGGGCCGAATTTAACAACACCAAATAATTTAACCAAAATGTGTGTTTAATATGGTGCGTTTATTTCTAAAAAATTAAAGTTATTAAAAAAAAAAGAAATACAAATAAAACTAACCACTTACCGCAGTACTTTTCCTTCACAAACTAAATTTGCTTATTAAAATGTTCTTATGGACAACTACTTGTTTATACATGTGTATAATAGTGCATTTACATTATACCCAAATCTAGTACTAATGAGATTTCGAGTAAATTCTAGTTGATTTTAAATAGATTTCCCATACAAAACAAAATCTACTTCGCCACTAGATTTTGACGAAATCTACTCTAAATCTAGTAGTACTTACCAATGCAACTATGGTTATTTTCATATTCTACCAAAAAATACTACGCTGTACAAGAAAAAATGACAGTTTTATTAAAACAATAAAAGGAAACTTATTTAAAATGTTAATAAAATGATAATATAAACAAAAGGAAAAAATGAATGATGTGATAATTATAAATGTAATGTAAAAAAATTTTTTAAATAACAATTTTTTTGATTTTTTATTAATATGAAATCCTGCTAGTGTCAAAAAAATACAGTGTAAACGAACTGGATTTTGAAAGAGATTTCAAATCAAATCTAGTAGATTTCGATGTAATGTAAATGCACTATAACACATTAAGAACAACGGTACAACTTAACGAAATAAAGCACTGCAGTAAGATTAATGCAACAACATCTTTTACATAAGCATCACAAATTTAAGTAAATAAGACAAATAAGAAAACATTAAGGCGGTTCAATTATAATAATTAAAAAATATTATAATAAAAATAAATGTAACAAATTATACTAAAATTTATGAGCCATTTAGCGACATTCCCACCCCCGTGGATCGGCAACGATTCACTACTCCAAATCTAAAACAGCAAGCTTAGACACAGGGCGCTTCAGAACCCCAATATTTGTTTGGACATCAGCTCTTCTTATAACACCATCGCTTCCGGGATACAGTTGAACAACTCTTCCTCTTTTCCACTCTCTTCTTGAAGCCGCTGGATCACATTTTAACACAAGATCACCGATGTTTATAGGTTTTGTATACTCACACCATTTAGAGCGTCTGGTAAGCGTGGGCAAATACTCAACAATCCACCTTTTCCAAAAATGATCCCGTAATTGCCGAGCAATACGCCACTACTTCTTTAGGGCCAATGGCTTTGCGATTTCCACCCCTTTTTCAGTATTTGCTGAACCCAACAAAAAATGATTAGGCGTTAGCGGTTCCTCATCTTCATGGCTAACAGGTAAATGTGTCAACGGCCGGGAATTCAAAATATTTTCTGCTTGAATTAAAAAACTTTGAAGAGTGTGTTCTTTTGGGGCGACTTCCTTTAATGTTACTCTAAGAACTCTTTTGACACACTGAACCATTCGCTCCCAGGCGCCACCTTCTGCAGGATTTTGCGGACAATTAAACTCCCATATAATACCTTTCGTTGACATCTCGTCCTGAATTTTTACCATATCAAAAACCTCTTCAAATCGTTTAGCTTCCTGGCTAACTCCCACAAATTTTTTTCCGTTGTCGCTGCGCATTTTTAAAGGGGTGCCACGACGATTAATAAAATTTCGTATAGCCAAAATGCATGCGTCAGACAACAAATCAAATGCCACCTCTAAGTGCACCGCTCTAATCGTTAGACACGTAAACAAGGCTACCCAACGTTTCTCATGGCGTCGACCAATCGTTATGTTAATTGGAATAAAGTAGTCTACACCAGTATAAGTAAACGGACGAACATATGGAGTTAATCTGTCACTTGGCAACGAGCCCATAAATGGAGGTACTGGTACGGCACGAAGAAATTTGCATATGTAGCACCTTTGAACTGTTTTTCGAAGAAGATTTCGTAAACGAGGGACCCAAATTTTTCTCCTTATTTCACCAATGGTGGCTTCAAAATTTTGATGTTTCATTTTGTTGTGAATATGGGCAACAAAAAGCTGCGTTACATGATGAGAGGGCGACAAAATAATAGGCCGCCTGACATCTAGTGGCAACCAACTGGCAGCATCGATACGACCACTCACCCGAAGCAAATTGTTTTCATCAAAATATGGCGAAAGCATATACAAATCGCTTTCTCTTTTCAGGCTACCTCCAGCCTTTAAGATTTGTATTTCGTACATAAAACTTTCTTCTTGTGAAAGGCGCCATAATGTTGTTTCTGCAATGTTTACCTTCTCCGTAGACAAACTAGGCAAATCGAAAACATTTTCCCTTTTTTGACAGCGTCTTATAAATCTCAGTACCCAAGCGATTGTTCGAGTAAGCCTGAGAAATGAAGAAAAACGATTAAAATCAATAATTAAATTTGTACTAACCAGCAAAGTAAATTTTGGTCGCAATTCTTCTTCGCATATAAACTCAGTTCTACTTGATGTATTTTTTGGCCAATCATCATCGTTCTTATATAGAAATTGTGGGCCTTGGAACCAGCGTGCTTCATTCAAAAAATTAATATTAAGGTTTATATCTTCTGCTCTCAGAATTTAGCCAACTAATGACAGTAGTAGAGTCGCTCCAACAAATTCGACGAGAAATATTAATCTCATGCTTCTCTATTATAGTGCTCATCAACCGAGTCCCAACAACGGCAGCTTGTAGTTCCAACCGGGGTATCGTCATTGTTTTTAATGGGGCACATTTTGTTTTCGAAGAAACAAATGATACTCCAATACCTCCGCTAGTTGTAATATATCGGCAATAAGCTACAGCACCAAACGCTTCCTCACTTGCATCAACGAAAATATGCAGTTCGACACTCGAAGGCAAACCCTTTTAAAAATAATATCGTGGGACTTTTAAAGGTGCAATGTTTTTCAAGTCTTGGAGCCAATTTATTCACATCTTTTTTAAAGGCTCAGGTAGCTCCTCATCCCACAGTAAGCCACGTCTCCATACTCCTCTCAATAGGAGTTTAGCACTTATCATAAAATTGCCTAAAAGCCCAATTGGATCAAAAATAGACATCACAACGCTTAACAGCTCACGCTTTGTGGGGCACTTATTTTCACTAATGATCTCGTTATTTACTCGAGCAAATTTTAATACGAATTTAAATGTGTCATCTTTTGGATCCCAAAACATTCCAAGCACCTTTTCTGTCAACAACTCCAACGTATCTGACCATCCGGAGAAACTTACTGGATTATTTAATTCACCTTCTAAATTGAGAACGACCTCAGGAGAATTTGATGTAAAATTTCGCATTTCGAACCCTGCTGCTTTATGTATTTTACGAACTTGCGTTGCTATTTGGATGGCCTTTGCTGAATTCTCAAATCGGTCAACAAAATCATCCACATAATGGTGATCTAAAATTGATTTTACGGCTCTAGGCATAATTTCCTGATTCTCTAAAGCATTGGTTCTTTTTACGTAGTCGGCAATACAAGGTGAACAAGCAGCTCCGAAGGTCATTACTAACATTTCATAAACCTCTGGCGGGCCGTTGGCATTTTCACGCCATAAGAACCTCTGCGAATACCTGTCCTCTGGAGCCACGATAACCTGTTGAAACATCTCCTTTATATCACCACATACTGCCACAGCGCCAACTCTAAAATTAAATAATACTGATGGTAATGGCTTATATTCTTGAGGACCTTTTAACAACTTTGAATTTAATGAGACATCTTCTGCCGTAGCTGCTGCATCAAATACCAAACGCAATTTTCCTGGCTTGTTGGGATTGATAACTCCAAAATGGGGCAAGTACCATTTTCTCGGATGAGGCTTATTAACCTCGTCTAATGGCAGCTTTCTCGCATAGTTTTTCTCTAGATACTCATTTATTATTTTTTTGTAGGCCCTACAGAAATCCGGTTCTTTTTCATTTTTCGTTCGACGGCAAAGAATCTATTAAGGGCCATGGAATAGCTGTCCGTCAATACCACATCATCACTGCACCACAGTAGTCTCGATTGAAACCTTCCGCCGACCTTCTCTACTGAGTTCTTTAAAATCTCTTGTGCGCGCAAATCATCTTTAGACTGAATAGCAGGTAGGGCCTTCACACCAAAATTTTCAGTATCAAAGTAACTTTCCACCAACTTGTTTAAATTATCAGGCTGTGCGGTTAATAAGCATGTATGAGTTTCAGGGTGACCACCTTTTACGTTTCCGAAAACAACCCATCCCAAAGGCGTATTTGCAGCATATGGACCACCATCGTCCAAAGGCACTACTTCATCAGGCAATCCCAAATGGCAGTGATCTAAACCAATAAGAACCTTTGGAGCCACACATTTATAAGAACTAACGGGAATCCCATGCATTTTTACTAAATCTGCATTAAAACTTTGACTTGGCAATTTTAAATTAGCAACACCATATACATTTTTCAACGCATATCTTCTGTTTTTATTCAAACCGCTTACCTGAAGATCCACCACTTCTGCTGACTCTTGCGCTGATTTATCACCGTACCAACTTAAGCTTAACCTGCTGTGTCTCCCATGCAGCCCAAGTTGACGTACCAAAGAACTGTCTATCATTGTGACCGATGAACCTTCATCTAAGAGCGCGTTTGTTTCCACAACACAATTTGGTCCATAAAGTATTACTGGTAGCACTCTGAATAACATGTCACTATTCCCGCAGGGGCTTGAAACACAATTTAACACTTGTTTTACAGCAGAACAATTTTCAGTTATTGGCACCGCTTCACTAATTTTACTCGACACACTGGGCTGAACTTTATGCAATAATTTGTTATGTTTTCTTTGGCAGTTTTCTTGTTGGCACTGCTTTCGACGCCGGCAGTCTTTACTGGCATGGCCAACACCAAGACATGAAAAACATAACCTTAAACGTTTGACCTCATTCCATCGATTGGGCACACTCAAACTTAAAAATTTATCGCAATCAAATATTTTATGTGGCCTAAGGCAATAATGACACTTGAGCTGATTTACTTTACTATCAGCGGCATATAGAACAATTTTCCTTTTAGAATCACAATTAGGGCGGCTGGCGACAAGATTCGTTGTTTGTACACTTCTTACCAAATTAGCAATTCGCTGCAACCAGGTACTAAAATCCAACACATTAGGCCACTGTTGTAACGTTGAAGCAAACTGAGCCCAATCTAAACGTTTACTCATTGGGAGTTTCTGCACCAATTCTTCCATCAGAGTAGGATTAGATAAATGCTGTCGACCATTTGCGGCTTCTAAAAACGCTGCTAAATTTCTCACCTTAATTGAATACGGTATAAGCTTGTCAACAGCATTTTCCCCTATTGGCTGAATTTCCTTAATTTGCTGCAACTGGCATTTAATAAGCACCTCCGGGCGACCATACTGAAGTTTAAGTTGTTCAATGACTGTCGACACGTTATTTGGATGGATGAGCAACGACTTCACACATTCTTTGGCTTCACCCTTTAGCGCCTTTTGTAACCTTAAACAATTTTCAAAATTATTATAACAATAAGCTGCAGTAGAATGCTCAAAGGCAGATACAAAAATAGGCCAGTCCTCAGGAGTACCATAGAATTCGGGCAAATCATAAATTTTACGTTGTGTATGTATAGACAGAACACATAATTGATTGTTAATGGGCTGAGTTGTCAACAACTGCTGCTGGCCTTGGTAGCTTGATGTTGTAGTAGAGTAAGGCGTTGGGTTACGGCGTTCAATAATTTCTTCAGCTTCAAAATTGTTACCTGTTATAACTGGCGTTGTACTTACGGAAGCTGAAAAATTTTGTTCAATGTTGCCCATATTCGTATTTTCAACAGCTTTCAGGGCTCTTTGAGCATTAAACAATTGCATTTGCAAGGCTTCAATTTGCCGTTAAAGGCTTTGCATATCGGTGCTAACGTTTTTTGACGATGAAGATTGCGGCTGTTGAAACCTTACACTAGGACCAGGTATTAATGGCGGCAGATCTTGTTGCACTTCGCCAGTTGTATTTAATATATTTCGTGGCGGCACGGCTGTAGTGGTTTTCGCTGCGGCTACCGTTGCATTTGACACAGGCGGGGCAATTTGTTGTAGAGCTGTTACTGATTCTGCAGACGTAGAACTAGAATTATCCAGACTAGCAGCAGCCTGTAGGCGTGGGCTTTTTCTTGGTGGTGAACGTTGCATCATGAACTACAAAAAATTATACGTTAAACGATATAAACAAATATTAAATGACAAATATTTTAATCGACACCAAATTACAAATAACCTCTTGTTTCAGCGGGCAACATACAATCGGAATCACAAATTGTTCAACAGTTTTAACAAATAGTAGTTTTTTCAATTTTAGTGGCAAGCGTTGAACCACAAAATAAACACACGATTAGGCTTTTTGTTTAAACTTTGTTCCGGCAGGCGTGGAACGACTCAGAGACAACAACAATTTCTGTTTAAACAAACTCCTTTTACACAAATCGCTGTAAATAAATCTATTGTTCCGGCAGCTTGGAACTACAAAATTTCGCTAAATAAAATCTCTGCGAAATAAAATTTTACTGCGAAATAAAATTTGTCGCTGGCTGCGACGTCAGTCTTGTGAAGGGCCGAATTTAACAACACCAAATAATTTAACCAAAATGTGTGTTTATTTATTTTATTTATTTATTTATTAACAAATTATACTTATAATAAATTATTAGTATAATAATAATGATAAGGATAAGCTATGACAACAAAGGTCTTAAGCTAAATGATAAGAAAGAAAAGAAAATAGCTAAAATTTTTAAATGGAATTGTAAAGGTTAGCGTGTTTTAAAAAATCGATTATTGTTTTACTATTGTCTTTGGTAATTGGAGAGTTAATTAATTGAAAAATGTTTTGTCCATTAAGAATATTGGGCTTGAAGTTATTTACGTAAGCGCAATCATAAAGTAAATGTTTAATGCTGATAGGACAAAATCCGCAAAAGCTACAATGTTTTGATAAATTGTTATCTAGTATATGTGAATGGGTTAAGAAAGTATGACCAAGTCTTAGACGAATAATTTTTGTCTGGTCTTTTCTCGAAAGATTACTATGGTCAGAGCCTTTGAAAATATCATATGCAGTTGCTTTATTTAAATTACTTCTTCTATACCATTCAGTCGTTAGATTCCAATTATGCTTTTTTGTCAAACGAGATTTTTCTTTTAGGAATCTTTTAATATCCCCAAATGAAAAGTTTTGTGTTGTTATGAGGGGTGCTTTCAGTGCTGTTTTTGCACATTTATCAGCAGCAATGTTACCTACTATTCCAGAGTGACCTGGCACCCATAAAAGCTTAATATTGGGCTGTTTTTCTATTATAGTTTGCCTTATTATGTGGGGATATAGTTCGTCATTGTTTAAGTTTTGTATTGCGTACAATGAAGAAATTGAATCCGTACATATGACAAACTTTCCTCTTTTTTGTTTTAGCAATTGAGTTATTTCATGTATAGCTATTAACTCAGCAGAGAAATTTGTACTATATTCGAGTAGAATAGCATTTAATATGGTTTGTCCGTTATTGTCAACAACGCCATAGCTAATTCCGTCACTAGTTTTGGAGCCATCAGTGTAAAGAAAAGTATGGTCATTTAACTTCTCTTGAATTTCAGAAAAACGTTGTTTATATAAAGCCGTGTTGGTAGTAGATTTCTTCATATTACTGAGGGATATATCGATAATAATCGGATCGATATTCCAGTTAGGTACATTTGTCATGTGAAATTGTTTATTATTAAACGGTATGTTTTCATTAATGCAAATATTAATTACACGAGTTAGGGTAGAAGGGATATTAAAAAATTTTTTTTGCCAAAATGATTTAGTTATAATTTTTGAAAGCGGATAAGAGTCCTTAAAAATTATTGATTTATCCAAGGTGGCAGTAGTGAAGTCTCGATATTGTTCAATTGACATAGCATTAGCTTCAAAGATAAGATTTCTGACGGGAGAAGTTCTAAAAGCACCAAGTATAAAGCGTAGAGCTGAGTTAAAAATGGTTCTTAACTTATTCAATGTGCTTTTTGGAGAATATCCGTAAAGATAGAGAGCATAGGTAATTTTTGATACTATTATTGAATTAAAAATTTGGATAAGGGTGCTAGTATTACACCCAAATCTTTTTGAGGACAGGCATTTTATAACGTTAAGTCTTTTGTTAAGAGATGTGTTTAGAAAATGTATGTGTGAATTCCATCTATAACGATTATTAAAGATAACTCCTAGTATTCTAAGATTGTTTACAGAATTTATAGTTGTGTTATAGTTGACAATGGTGGGTGAGCAGTTTTGCTTTCGGCAAATATGCAGATGTTTACATTTTTCGATTAATAATTGTGCACCTGAGAAATGACACCAGTTTAGAATATCGGAAATGACAGGACTAAAATCTACGTTTTGGTTTTTTATCCTATTGAGTTTCTTAATTAAGATGTAATCATCGGCGTATGCGAAAAAGGATAACTCTTTGTGTAATGATATTATATCAGATAGTTTGTTAAAAGCAATCAAAAACAAAATGACAGATAGGGGCGATCCCTGAGGTATTCCGTTTGATAATGGTCGAGTTAAGGAATACGAAAAGTTGGCTCTCACAATAATTTTCCTATTAATAAGGTAGTTTTTTATATAATTGTATATTTTTGGACCGATTTTCCATTCTTTAAGTTGGTTTAAAATTGTGTGTAAACCGATTTTATCGAAAGCCTTTGTGAAGTCCAGAGATAAGATTGATAAATGACTTTTGTTTTTTAAAGTCTGACTTATTTTGAAATCCAAGTAGAGAAGTGGGTCTGAAATAGCTTTGCCTTTAATAAAGCCGTACTGATGGAGATTCATCAGATTCTTTGTTCTGACGAACCACCATAATCTATTTGCTATGATTTTGTCTAGTACCTTCGAACAGCAAGAATTAAGTGAAATAGGTCGATAAGAATTAAGTTTTGTTTTATTTTGATTGGGTTTTAGTACAGGTATAATTAGACTGGTTTTGTAGGTTTGTGGAAGATAATTATTTAGAATATTGTTGTAAAATTGGATAAGTCTTAGTTGAACCTGAAGGGATAGATTTTTTATCATTGGATAAGATATACGATCGAATCCTGGAGTTTTCCCTTGTAGCTTGTTTAAGGCCATTTTTAATTCAATTATGGTAATGTTCTTTTCTATGTAAGTAGCGTTTTTATCGGGGTAACAATGTTCCGAAGATGTAGCTATTAAGGTATACTTTGCATGTTTAAAAGTAGAAGAGAAGTTTTCATCATTTGAGTTATTGGACCAATACTTACAGAAGTTTTCAGCTATAGCACGTGGATCAATAATGTTATTTTGAGAGTTGTTTGGGTCTTGAATGCAATGAATTTGATTTTTTAGTTTAAGACCACAAAATCTTCGAATGTTAATCCATATTTTTTCTGTATTAACTGAGGGGTTTATTTCTGACGTGAGATAATACATTGACCTCCGTTTTGAGATTTTTAGTTCTCTTTTATATAGAGCGTTTGCTCTTTTATAATTTAATTCATTTTCAACTGAAATGATTCTTTTAAATTTATTCCATAGATGATTTTTCTTTGCTTTTAATATGTCTAAATGTTTGGACCACCATTGAACAGAACGATTATAATTGTGTCTTCGGACTTGTGGTATGCATTCGTTAGCACTTTGCAAAATGATTCTACTAAGATTAGCAGCTTCTTTGTTAATATTAGTACTAATTATTCGAGATGAACTCGATTTCTCAGATAGAACGCTATACTTATCCCATCTTGCATTGTTTAAAATAAAACGAGGATTTAATTTATAGGGAGTGCCGTTCTGATTGTTGGGAAATAAGGATGTGATTATAGGGAAATGGTCACTCCCAGATAGATCAGTCCCTATATTTCATTCTGCATAAATTGATAAAGAAGAAGATATAATAGTTAAATCTACATTTGTGAAAGTTCTATGCGTAGAGAAGTGGGTTGGAGAGTTATTGTTGAGAACTGATAATCTTGAGTCTGTAATATATTTTGATAGAATTTTTCCCCTTCTGTTAGTAACAGTGGATCCCCAGTTGGAATGCCAGCTATTAAAGTCCCCAGTTATGATAACTGGATAATTAGCTCTATATAAAAGTAGAAGGTCATTGTAGTTAAAGTGTTTTGTTGGTGGTATATATGTTGAAAAGAGAATAAATTTTTTTTTTAGTGTATTACTATTGCTATGGAGTCAAAATTAGTTGATGAAAAAAGGTATTCATGCTGAACTGAGTCGTGAATAAGGATGGCTGAACCGCCAAATGAGTTAGAAGGTGAGTTAGATGTATGCATTTTGTAGGATATTGGCGCTATTATATTTGAATAACTTTTAATATGCGTTTCTTGTAGGGTGATTATCTTGGGTCCATATTCCCTGATTAATACTTGTAGTTCGTTGTAGTTATTCGTGTAACCTTTAATATTCCATTGTAGAATTTTAAGCGACATTTTTAAATAAGAGCAGAAAAGAAAGTTAAAATTATAATGTTTTGTAAAAGACTACAAGATGAAATTATATATATTATTTTAGTACTTAAATAAATACATATGTGTACATCAATTATCTAATCTTCCAATACATTACTATCTGTTCCTTCGCTATCCTGGCTCTCTCTGCTTATTTTAAGTTTTTTTGCGTTATTTTTGATTTGACTTCTGGTACGTCTCGAAGTTTTTAGCTGTAGAATTTTGACTACTTTTGTTGGGCTTGATTGAGATGGGATCGAATTATTTGCTGGGATGTTTTTATTATTATCATTTTGTTTGTTTTCAGCTGTAGGAGTTACTGTTGTATTTGTTATGTTGCTGTGTTTGTTATTTGAGAATTTTTCATTTGTTATTGGTTTCGATTTATCATTTTCTACTATATCGTACGTGATGTTAGATCGAAGAACTGAAGAGTAGCTGCTATTTTTCCCGTTTCTTTCGTTTTATTTCAATAGAGCGGTTTTATTGTCAACTTTCTCCAGGGTTTTAATGGCTTGAATTTCTTTGTATTTTATGAAGACTGGGCAAGTTTTGCTGATAACTGAATGATTGGTGTAAGGCATATTGCTTTCTTTACAATTATTACACAATTGTGGGTTTTCACATAATTCGTTTTCGGCAAGGTGATCAATGTTTCCACAATGGATACAAAGTTTGTCATTTTTGCAGAATTTAGCTAGGCGTCCGAAGCGAAAGCAATCTTTACATTTAAGAGGTAAAGGTATATAAGTCCTGACTCTTGTTTTTTGGTAGCCAATGTTTATAAATTCTGGTGTGTTAATTGAACTAAATTACTATCAGCTTTGTTACCATTAGGAATAGTTTCTGCATTCCCTGAGTTGTTATTTTGTCTCTTTAATATTTTCCTAACTTCTACGACATTTTGTGATTCCAGTTCTTCTAGAATTTCATTGTCGGGAATGCTCCTTAGATCATTACAATATATTACGCCTCTAGATTGGTTGAGTGATCTGTGTTCAGTTACTTCAACATGAATCGTAGGGGATAGTGTTATCAATTTGACCAATTTGTTAGCTTGAACAGAGTTTTTTGTTTTCAATAGAATTACACCAGTCTGTAGTTTTTTACACATTTCTATTTCTCCACACACGCTATCAATAACTTTTTTTATTAGGAATGGTGAAACATTAGTAAGGTTTTCATTTTTTTGTGGTAAAGTTGATAAATTATTTGGTTTTCTCGTCATCACTAAATATTTCGGGCCTGGAGTTAAATCGTTAATTTGCTTATTTACATCAAGTTCAAATGAAGGTTGATGAGGAGAAAACTGAGTACCAATATTAGGTGGTTTATTCATTTAAAAAAAAAAACTGCAGATAATGTTGTTTGTTCTTTTGTTTTGTTTTTACTTTAGTAACGGAGAGCAAGTTTTTTATTTGTTTTTGTTTTAGGTTTTGTCTTTTGATTTATTATTCACACTGTAGGATTATGTGTATACGATAATCGTAGACATAAAAGATGTTGACGCTATGAACGCTTAAATCAGACTGAATGTGTGTTTAATATGGTGCGTTTATTTCTAAAAAATTAAAGTTATTAAAAAAAAAAAAGAAATACAAATAAAACTAACCACTTACCGCAGTGCTTTTCCTTCACAAACTAAATTTGCTTATTAAAATGTTCTTATGGACAACTACTTGTTTATACATGTGTATAACACATTAAGAACAACGGTACAACTTAACGAAATAAAGCACTGCAGTAAGATTACAACAACATCTTTTACATAAGCATCACAAATTTAAGTAAATAAGACAAATAAGAAAACATTAAGGCGGTTCAATTATAATAATTAAAAAATAATATAATAAAAATAAATTTAACAAATTATACTAAAATTTATGAGCCATTTAGCGACAATTAGCTTCAATTCAAATATTTTGTATTTAAAACCGAAAACTATAAATGTTATGTGTATTTTTTGCTGTGTGGTTGTAAAAAATTTTAGCGTAGATATTCGGTTTTAAAATCGCCGTATAAATTATGGCAAAAAAGCCACAACGATGTGATGTAAATATTTTCGTGGAGAGTGCTAATAAACACTTTCAGTTCAAAGTATTTAATATTCATTAACTTATTTTGTAAAACAGAACAAGAATCAACTGTTTTGTTCTTGACAGTAACAAAAGTAATAACAAATTTATTAACATTTACATCTTCTACTCTTTTTTACTCTTTCGCTGCTTCTTTTGAGGTACTGAAGTAAACACTTTCCAATAACAATTAGTAACAACTTCTTGTTATTGAACAGAACTATATTCTATTGTCAAATTTTAATTAAGTAAATTAAATTGGATATGTGTGAACACCAAAATTAATTACTCAATTAAAAGTTTTTAGAAATTTTAATCAAAAAAATGTAATGAATGAATATTATAAGTTATTGTTAAAAAGTGGAATCTAATTCCTATTTAGCTTCATCCTCTTATTGTGCTCCTTCTTTAAAACACCTTTTGGAGCTTCTTTATAGCATAGAATATGAAAAATTTTATATTGTTGCTTGGCTTTGTTTATTTGGAACTTTCATACATGGGAGTTATTCATTATATACTTTCTTCTCACATTGCCATTATGTGTAATAGTTATTTTAATGGAATCTCTATAAATAATACAGGCGGGTGCTGAAATATATTAGCCACCATTATTTGACCAACTTTTATATTTTATGGCTATCAGCGGTGGATATTTTATTTTTATATTAAAAACTGGGATTAAATTTCTCGTACAACTATACCTATATAAAAGTATATTATAGGAAGAGAATAAACACTTCATTTGAGACTTTTAAAAAGATGGACCTAAAGTGCCTAGATGGAAAAAAATTTTCTACAGTTGTATATTTTTGTTCCGACTACAAATGGTTATTGTTTGTTTGTTTTGAACTTATGTTTGTTTTGAACTTATTGTACTACAATTAAATATTTAAGAGTAGCAACGGTTTTTCATCATTTGTAATTAGCATTTAATAATATTTTACACGTTGTCTTTGCAATAACTTTGAAATAATACCGAAGAAATTGAATGGCAATAAAGACATCCCATGCGCAGCAGTTTGTGAGCAAATAAATTTACGTTTTTTTACAGTTTGATCAAATATATTTTTAAGGAAAATATTATTTTAAATGTGACCGCACATATAACCCTCTAGTGCGCCGTGATGCAAATTTGAATCATACCGAATATCTCTCTGTAGCTTCAAAATTTGAAAACAGTTTTATGTAAATGTTCGTTATATGTTGTCTCCATTTAATAGACGTCGTTTTCTCTGCTTTTGAAGTACCGTTATAGCAGCATTGAATTGTTGTGCAATTTTGAAGTGCCTGCTCATTCGTTTGTTTTTCATAGAGGAAACAGTGTGTTTTTCTGTCCTTAAAATTTATTAAGTTCAACAAGTTTATAAATAGTTTTGAGTTTTAAATAAGTTACACTCTTTTTTTATTACAATGTTATAGTGTGTATTGTTTTTTTATGGTAAGTACTTTGAGCTAAATGCGCAATGATGCAAATTTGCATCAAAGGATTTTTCGCCTCCTGCGCCCATATAAATGAAAATTATACAAACTGCTAGAACAAAAGTTTGCTTTTAAACCATTTCCTTTCGTTTAAGTAGTATTTTACTTAATTTGGTTTTCTTGCGCACTAGAGGGATAACATGTTTGTCAGTATTTTATTTCACATTATTTCATAGCTGTTTGAACAAATAAAAATAGGCAAATAAATGTGCGTAGTGTGACCACAAAACAAATTTTGTATTGTTTTGAAAAAATTTAGGCCAAACAACAGCAAACAAATTTTAGGCAAATGTTTGTCATATGTGACCGTACCTTTAGGAATGTTGAAAGTACTGAGTGAACAGTATGTTTACACGACATGTATGTAAATGAATAGTTGGTGATGCAATTGCACTACATAATAATAATTCAATTATATAACATGACATTTTCAACCATATGATGATGTTATAATTTAACCATTTATTGTTTATATTATAATATAACTATTTTTAGATTTTACCATGTTATTGTTATGCTAGACAATAACATGGTTGCAACACTAGCTTTAATGTAACAATACTATATTTTGTCAACAACCATATAATACAACCATAATATGTTGCTCTTAGATTATGGTTACCACAACCATGTTTTTTCTTTGCGTGTGTCGTATTTATGTATGAATCCAGAAATACATTTGAATAACTTTAAAAAATAATATTTTTATTTTAGCTGATATTAGTAAAAAGTGGAATAATTTCAAAACATATTTCAATTTGGAGCACATTAAAGCCATTAAAGCTAAAAAGAGTGGGGAGAGCGCTGAAACATTAGAAAATATGTCAACTTTTTGCAAATATACCCAAGCAATGCAGTTTTTAATTCCTTCGAATGCAGCAACCCCTTCAGTAAATAACTTTAACAAGAAAAATGTTGACGTGAGTAATTTTTGATTTTCTACTTTACCACAAATGATTTTAATATGCATTTACTAATTAACTTTTTTAACAGTAGTTCATAAATATGCATATACATTTAATTTTATTTTTATGTAATTAATAATTGAATTTAAATAAGAATTATACACCGATATTGAAATCTTAACAGACCATGATGATGTAAATAATTCTGTCATTGAGAGCGAAGTGGAAGTTAATCCATCACAATATCCTTCTAACTATTCCTCTTCAGATGGTATAGTGAAATCGACTAGCATTTTTCGTAAAAAAAGAAAGGTGGAAGAAGATAATTTGAAAGAAATCTTTGATAGTTCCAACAAATTAATTGAAGTGCTTACAAAGAAACTTCCAAGCGATGTTCTAAACATGGTATTTGGTACATTTATTGTTAAAAAAAATAAACAATTTATCTAAAGAGAAACAGTTATTGGCTAAATCAAGAATTACTCAAACCCTCTTTGATTTGCAGAAGGACTACTACTGATTTTAACTACAAGTGTTATAATATAAGGTTTTTATTTTAGTTATATTCAGGTTTATATACATACGAGTATTTCCTTTATTATATTTTACTTTAAAGAAGTAGAAAAAAATAGAATTGATATATGTTGTTTTTGAATTTTTACGAGTATTGTTGTGGAGTGTAGTTATTCTTTTCCCAGATATAATCAGCTAATGTATCTCGTATTTTTTTCAGTATTTTTTAGAGGCTATTTTCTGCTTAATGAAACATTTATATAATTTGTGTTGTTTGTAAACCGAATTTCATCTAATGATAACTCATCAAAATTGTAGCCATTTATTACATTCGAACTTCTTAGAAAATTGGGAAGACAAACACAAGCCAACACTACTTTTGTAGCTTCTTTAGGCTCCCTGTGAATAGGACAACACTCTAAATCGGTTGGTTAATATTCCAAAGGCATTTTCTATAGCTCTTCTATTTCGCGACAACATTTTGTTAAAAAGTACTTCCTTTTCACTTAAATTTCGAAGAGAATATGGTTTCAACATATAGTCAGTTAAAGCAAAAGCATCGTCTGCCAAAAATGTAAATGGGGAAACGACATCATATGAAGGCAAATTTTGTTGAGGGGGAATGTTCACTTCATTGTTTTCTATAGCATATTTTAGATCAGATCGGATACATATACCAGCATCTCCTATTCTGTATTCATTCCAACGTCCGCGTACAAAAAACGATACTTTGCATCCGAGATACCCATTAATACAATTGAGTTAAAGCCCTTATAATTAAAATATGTCGAACCAGCCTTTTTATTCCCAATGATGTTACAATGCTTACCTAAAAATCTTTAGGAATTTATAATACATAGAAGAATCAAGCACAATCTTACCATCTATTGGCCCCATGCAGTTTGGGAAACCCCAAATTTTTTAAAAATCGTTTCCAATTATGCGCCATTGATTTTCGCTTTGTGGAAACTGTAGAAATTCTTCATTTAATGCCATGTATAAAGCCATGTAGTTTCTCTAAGAATTTTACATATTGTTGACTGGTGAATTCTAAACGGCAAATGCAGTGATGATTGGGTTTCTCCTTTCATTATTTTGATTGAGTGAAAACTAGGTTATTAGTTATTCAACATCAAGCTGGTTTACATAAATACCTGTTGCCAGATATCTTACCTTAACAAGAAGTCTTTCTTCAGGACCAATGCAGTTTCTTAAGCGTGTATCTTGCTTCATTATGTATGGCTTGATTTCGTCTTAAATTTCAACAAATTGATGAGGGGTCATTCTTAAAATATTTTTTTATAACTTTGAGTCTTCAGACTATATTTCTTTATATAACTTGCGAACAAACCCGTCTTCTTCTCTCAGTAGTAGTAGCCATTTTGAAAAAAATTTTTTTATTTTAACCGTTTCGTTTTTCACTTTAACATTTTTTTTAATTATATTTAAGCTATTAATTATAGCTAAAGAAGTGACTGTCTCTTCCATTCCAAAACAAAAAATATTTTATTAATTTATTTACCTTTTTGCACTGTTTATGGTTACTACTTTTGTTTGTTAGGAGTTTTTTAATTTCTTTCAATGTTACTTGATATTATTTTTGAAAATTTGCAGCTTTAAAATAGCAATAAGAAACGCTATATTTGTGGGCAAAAGTAACGAATTGGCAGCACTATTATATTTTAAGCTTTTAATGCAATTTTTAAGTTAAATATATTTTAACTTTTTTTTGACATTTTATACTTTTTATCGATAACGTTAATATAAATTTTGAAGTTTGGAAATTTTTCTAAATATAGCTGAACTCTTTGCTCTAGAAAAGAATTTGCTGTTAAAATATATTTGTATTGTTTTCCATCTTAAAAAGTCGAAAAAAGTGAGTGTCATGACAGCTTAAGAACTTTATATAAATCGCGCATGTTTTCAGTGTGCAAACTCAATATTGACAGACTGTATATATCTTTTCTTTAGTGAACTTTAAAAAATTTGGAAATTTGGAAGTCAAAATATGTAGTTTTTTTCGCTACTTTATTTATATAAAATACACATTTGAAATCTACCAATTAAATACAATAATGAACATTTATCTACCCCTATAAAAGTTGATCCAGAGATATACGAAATTCATGATAGTATCAACTGAAGAACCAGCGGTTTGTTATTTCATGTTTATTAATACGAAGATGTTTTTTTTATACCCTTCACACAGAAAGTGAAAAGAGTATAACTAAGTTTATCATTTCGTTTGTAAGTTCTGCAATATCAATTTACGACTCTATAAAGTATATATATATTCTGAGTTCTTATGCATAGCGAAGTCGATTGAGCAATGTCCGTCCTTGTTAGTGTTTTCAAAATTGCTCAATTATTTTCTCCTCTATGGTATCACACAGTGGCTTTGCTTACTAAAGATTGCCTGCATAGCCGGGCTTCGGTCGGGCGCAATAATTTGCTCCTCTGTGGTACAACAAACACCGGCTTCGCTTACTAAAGATTTCTCTTCTATGGTATAACACAGCGGCTTTGCTTACTAAAAATTCTCTACATTCTTTGCACAGCAGGCTTTCGGCCGGGCGCAAGGGTTTGCCCTCTGTGGTACAACAAAACACCGGCTTCGCTAACTAAAGATTTCCTGCTAAATCTTTTTTCGTATAGTATTGCCGATAAACTTAGTGGCAAAAAAAGTTATTGTTTTTAATTTCAAAACGTCCACAAACAATGATACTGCATTTCTGCCACACGTCCACCACAAAGTGAAAACTCGGAACAAGGTCCTAAAAGCACTCGCAGGCACCTCCTGGGAAATGACTAAGGAGACGATAGTGACAACATACAAGGCAATTGGCCGCTACCTCCTTAATTATGCTGCCCCGATTTGGACCTCGTTCCTTAGCGATACTAAATGGCGACTCCTACAGACTGCACAAAACAATGCGCTCAGAATCGCGACTGGATGTGTCAAAATGACAAACATAGATCACCTCCATAAAGAGACTAGGGTGCTTCCGGTCAAAGAACATAATGAACTACTGACAAAGCAATTCCTAGTGGCTTGTTACCTGCCCAGTCACCCTAACGACGAGATGATAATGCAAGATTCCCCACCCGGACACATCCGGCAGGACTTTAAGCGTTTTCGTAATGACATCCGGGATATTATTCCATCTACAATAAACCGGATGACCATTACAGATACCAAAAAACTTTTGCAAAGGCAGGCGGTCTCGGACGCCATAAATGGCTATAGATGTAATAAAGAGGCTTCTGCCCAGGCACACAAGATCAGTCTTAGCACAATTAAGAGTCGGATGGTGCAGTATTTTCAACTGCTGCCATGAACGGATAGTTCCCGGCCTGTCTCCAAAGCCCTCACGATACAACCCACTTGTTTAATTGTCCCAATAACCCCACGAATTTACACCCTAGGGACCTTTGGATACGACCGATTGAGGTTGCGCAATCTCTCCACCTCCCAGTACCACCTGATGACACACGTACACATAATTGAATATTTCGTTTTTTTTTTTGTTTTATATCTTTTCACGGAAAAACTCTGGACAGCAGCAGAGCTGTTACAACAACAACTAACGCAGCCATTGAGATTGTTCAGTTTTTGTTAACTAATTGTGGTATTATTCTATATACACACCATTAGTGGAAGTAATTTATTCACCACGCTCATACGGAAACAACAGAAGGGGTTGCCACATCTTATTTTCGTAACAGTATAATATAATCCATAATAAATAAATAAATAGAAAACAGATATTTTACCTATAGAATCGGAAGGATTTTCCGAATGTAGTTTGGCAATAGAAGGCCAACAGAAGATCGGAAATATAGCCCACAATAGGGATTGTGTATCGATCATCGATTGGCTAATTTTACTTCACAGCCAACATCTTGAAAACAACGTACAATTTTTCGCTCAAAATCTTTATGCAAATGGTTTTTAAAATCAATTTATGTTTTATAAATTTCATTTTTTTCTAATTTTTGATTGACTTAGTGTGTTAAAATATTTTCATAGCATACAGATCTTTTTGCAATATGATTTCTAATTATATGAATAATAATGTTATGTATTATACTTATCCTAGCAGAATTATACAATTTTTCACTATTTGGAGATCTATACATCGATGTGCATGATCTTAGACACTTTCTTTCAAAAACTCTAAATTCTCCATATATGATGGAGAAATGTTAAACTATATTTAGCATGCGTATCTTATAAAAGGTCGAATTAGCGATTGATACAGAGTGACTTTAACAATGGGATTAATGTATTGTAAATAAAAGAGATTTTTGTACATGAAAAAAGCATTTCTTGAATTAATTTTGTGTGCATTTACACGGGAATTGAAACATAAAAACTTATCTAGGTTAATTTCCAAGTATTTTAAATTTTTTTTGTTGGGAATCAATATATTGGTACTTGATTTTATTTCAAAATCTTTTTTTATTTTATTCTGATGTTGTAATTAAATTGTTAAGCATATTATTAAAAAGGGTCCAATATTCACAGATCATTATATCAGGAATATTTTTAATACAATATTTGGGATGTTGTCCAAGCCTGAAAATAGTTCTTTTTTTCAAACTTTAGAAAATATAAAATTATGAATTATTCGTTATAATATAATTCTCATTTATAGATTCATTTATCTCGTTAGCCTTGAAATAATTCGTAAATGTTACAAGGTATTAAATCCTTTAGATTTAGATTAAATTAAATCACTTTATGGCTTTTTCATAAAATCTTTATTTGGTAAATTTTGCAATATCTTAAAATTAATAATTAAACCGTGAACGTGTGCAGCTGTCAGTATGAGAATTAATTCTGCTCCATTATTTATGGTTTACAAGTGCTCTCAAAAATAATAATTCAATATAAGTACTGAGAGTAAATGAAGATAAGTTCCATTTGTATAATGGGACAAATAAGTATTTAACACAAGGGATGAATTATTAGTTTCATATTAATTTTTTGTTTCTAAAAAAGTTTTGAAACAGATATCTACATCAATATGCACCCTATTATGCGGATCAATTTCTTTGTAAGAATGGTGTTCAAAGTTTGACTGAAGTTCCTACTTTCATCATCTCTTTCTAGATCATCAGGTGATATTTGTAAACTTTTTTGTTGAATCAAGGTTTCTAAATTGCAAAAATGCAAAAAGCTACAAATTACTGTATGCTGCAACTTCAGGTAATGACAGAAAGATTAGAGCCTGTATTTTGGCGAAAAGTCACCTAAATATCTTAATTTTATCTGATTACAGTGATGAAGATTCGGTGACAGTGGCATGGGAGCTAAAGGAATCCGCGATGTGGATCTCTTCCACCTATATGCCGTACGACCAAATGGGTCCTCTACGTACTTCATTGATCAGGAGGATATTCAGAGCAGCGAAGGCAAAGGATACACCTGTCATCATAGGCGCCGACGCAAATGCGCACCATTACTTCTGGGGTAGCTCCCACACCAACGACAAAGGTGAGTGTATCCCTGATTTTATGTTACATAATAATCTAGTAGTAGCGAGTAGGGGTTCAGAACCGACTTTCGTAGTATCGAATAGGCAGAAGGTGTTGGACATCACGCTTGTTGATGCACTCCATGCATTCTTGATTGAGGATTGGAAAGTCTCCGAGGACTGTTCCTTTTCTGATCAAGGTTATGTTGTCTTTTCTATTGTGGACAGGAAGGGCACTAGCGCTGTTTATGTTAACATGCGCAGGATGCACTGAGAGGATTCTAACACGATCCTTATGGATGCATTGGACTATACCATGGTTTTCAGGGACACGGAGGATATTGAAGATGCCGTGAGCAGACTAACCAGCGCTTTTAAGAATGCAATCGAAAGGTCTTGCACCCCATTAGTGCAACGCGCAACCATGGAGGGCCTTCTGCAGTGAGATAGAATGCTCTTCAGAGAGTAGTAGGCTGCGTAAAATACTTGCAAAGCATTCGTCAATTCCGGGGTACATTCGGAAAGTTGATGATACCTGGACAACCAGTGCACAAGAGTCACTGGAGGTCCTGTTGGATACACATTTCCCGGTTGTCACACAACAATGGAAATGTAGTATGAGCCAATAGGGTTGGACAGTGTGGGAAATTCTGTAGAGATGGATACGGATAGATTATACTGGGCTATCAAGACTTTCCATCCATTCAGGCCTCGGGGCCCGGATAGGATTATTCCGGCCGATCTTCAAAATAATTTGGATCTGGTCACCCCATGGCTTTTAACATTGTACAGGGCCTGCCTCTCGTGGTCCTATATTCCGGATCAATGGAAGAGGTGCAACGTGGTCTTCATCCCCAAGGGGGGAAGGACATCGCACGCATGGGCGAAAGACTTCAGACCGATCTGTCTAACGCCCTTTCTGCTCAAGACACTGAAGAGACTCATCGAGATCCAAATGAAGATGAAATCCATAGCAACCTTTTTCTCTAACTCAACACGCCTACACAAGGGGTAGATCGGTTGAGACGGCTCTACACCTTCTCGTGGGTTATGTAGAGAATTCACGCGAGCACAGGAACTACACCATGGTAGCCTTCATGGACATTGAGGGGGCTTTCAACAATATCGACCCGATTGCGATCACTCAGGCCCTCAGCGAGCTGCGGGTTCGTTACACGCTTGCAAAATTGCAGGATAATAACGTCCAATTCTGGCATGGCGAGTGTCAATAGGACGGCGGTAAGGGGCACACAACAGGCCGGAGTTTTATCTCCGCTGTTGTGGAATGTTGCGATTAACAGTCTTCTTGTGGAACTAGATTCCATGTGCTTTAAGACTATCGTCTACGCGGATGACGTGGCGGTGACAGTGCCTGGGATACACGCCGATACAGTATCGCAAAGGTTTGAAACAGCGCTCAGGGCAATCTGAACTTGGGGGCGGCGGAGCGGATTGCGTGGCAATCCAACCAAAATGGAACTTGTTCTTTTTTTCTAGGAAATATAAACTTCCCTCTTTTGGTTTACCTAGACTGGGTCGGGTTCCACTGCTGCACTATTGTAGCTACCGAGGGTTCGACTGCGTGACTTGATGGCTGCGGTCACTGGCCACTGTCTATTCGAGACCCATGCTAGGAGAATGGGTATCCCTTTCAAAGAATTCTGCAGAAGTTGTCAGGACGAGAGGGAAGAGGAGACGGCGGAACACCTCCTTTGTCAATGCCCTGCGCTAGGGTGTATACGGCTTAAACATCTGGGTCAGCGGTACTATGAGGGCCTATCTGATATATCGTCAATGGGTCCAGGTAGGATTAATTCCTTCTTAAGGTATAGTGTGTGGTTTACAGGTCAACAACCGGACACTGTGACTCATTCAGGGAATGAGCGCACACTTTGGTCAACTGATCTCACTTAGTGGATTTTTCTCTACATCACTGTCATACTCGAGGTTCTTAAGACAGCTCTACACAGGTCTAGATATGAACAACAACGCGAGAAGGAAGGTTCGGCCGAGGCATATAAACTGCACCTAAATAGGGTTTTATTACCTGAAAGCCATTCCTTTAGCATGTTGTCTCTTACGTTATTTGACTTATTACCCCAATCCGTATGTTTGCAATTAGGTATTCCGCCAATATATAAAAGTTGTTGACGTTTTGCAAATTTAGGGATTGAAAAAGTTGTAGTATATATGAGCAAATCGTTAACCCTTATTTTTGGCCGGCAAATACTTTTGTTCGAGAATATGTATACAGAGAAACCGGAGAATAGATAACATGGTTCGCATTTCGACAAATCAAAACAGCAATTCAAAACACTAGACCTTATTTCCTATTTACATTTATCTGTTTTAAATCAAAATTTTCGATGACTAAACTCTAAATTATTTAAACTGTATGTAGAAAGTTTTGGTTTTACACAACATGCAATCATTTTAAAGGTTTTAATGCTGAATTATTCTGTAATGATTATAAGATCTTTAGACTCGATAGAAAAACTAAAACGATTGGTGGAGGTGTTCTCATAGCTATCTCTTCATCGGAAGAAATTAAATATAAAAATCAACGTGGAATTGAATTCGTTTGCGTAGTGATGAAGGTTGGTCATAATATTTATACAACATGTTCCTACATCCCTCCATGTTCTGAGTAATTGATCTATACTGAACATACAAAATCAATTGAAAAAGTTATATCTAAGGCGAACCCAGATGACTATACTCTTGATTTGGTGATTTTAACCTACCATCAATAGAGTAGACTTATGGTTTTTATTTTATACAAACTAAAGCAAGCGATTGGATTGATGACTTTGTAAATAATTTATCTGACTTTTGTTTATATCAAATAAATGGAATTAGCAATTCCCATGATAAGCTGCTTGGTTTAGTATTTGTAAATGAACCGGCTGAATATTTAATAAAAAGTGTTGACCTTATAACACTACTCGAGGACCCTTATCATCCAACTATAGAACTTTATTTGTTTATACCATCTAGCTATCAACGTAAAGTTAGAAAAACTATGATTAGAACTTTTTGCTTTAAACGTACCGATTATGATACTTTATACCAGTATTTATACAATACGAACTGGATAGATTTACTATCTATACCTAATGGTTCTTCCGATTCTATTAATGCAATGTTGAGCTTATTTAATAAAACCATCTTTGGATATTTGAAGGACTGCGTTCCTATAGTCTCGGTCAAAAAATCACCCTTATCGCGGTTAGCGTAGGCGTATTTAGGCGAATGTCGTATTTGTTGTCGTATTAAAAACTCAGTGGTATCGTGAAAACTTTTCGACTACGCCTACGAGTCGTATTGTAAAAGATTTGATCACAAACCATATAATAAAATAAGAATAATTAGCTGCCTTAATGCTTTACCAGCTTGATTTCGCTATGTAGCTGATTATAAAAAACAAAAACGTTTTAAATACAATTGCGCTAATATAAATAATTTTTTTAACCGACTTGAAAAAAAGAAGCAGGTTATACAATTCGGCCGATGTTGCTTCTTTTTCATATTTGTGCGTATAGAACTCAGCCATTTCTGATCCGATTTTGAAAATTTTTGGTAATATGATAGATTATGCTTGAGATTGGTCCCGTTTTAAAAACAGTTCATAATCTTAAAAATTAAAGGGTGTCCCCATACAACATACATATTTTTTACGTGTATTATGAATTGTAAAGTGCACTTCTGTAAAATTTAAAATGACAGCGTATTACTATGGCTCCCAAAAACAAAAAATTATACAAAAATAAATCTAAAAATTAAAGGGTGCCTCCATAATTGATGTAAATTTACTTATATTGGCCTATCTTTTAAACCGTTATAGACAAACACTTGCAAATTGGACAGAATGTCGATTGCTATGGCCGTTATAGTAACAAGTATTAATATTACAAATTAAAGGGTGGGCCAATAGTTCATTTAATTTGATGTATATTGCCAACTTTTTAACAGTTATAGACAGACGCTTGGAATTTACAACGAACCTGTATTGGTAAGTCTGCTATAATAACAAGTAAAAAATATGGATTTGGAAGTTAAAGGGTGTCCCAATAGCTGATATAATATGGTGTATGTGGCTGGACTTTTGAACCGTTATATACAGACAGCTGAAATTTACAAGGGACATATTTTGCTAACTCTGCTATAACAAGAAGCTTATAATTTGAATTTAGAAATTTAAGGGTGTTCCCAAAATTAATGTAATTTGTTCTATGTCTATACCCTTATTTTATCCAGGATGTCCACTACTTTATTTGGTATAAGAAGAGGTATAAAAATTTTATATTATAAATTAATTAGTTGATATAATCTGATGTATATGGGCAAACTGTTGAACCGTTACAGACAGACGGTTGAAATTTACACAGAACCTGATTGCTAACTCTACTACAACAGCAAGTATATAATTTGAATTTGGAAATTAAAGAGTGACCCTATAGTTGCTGCAATTTGATGTATATTGCCAAACTATTGAACAGTTGAAAAAGTATAAAGTTTGGAGATATAAGGGTGTCCCAATAGTTACAGTAATCTAATTTATGTGGCCATACACTTGAACTGTTATAGGCAGACAGATGAAGTCGGTTTTTTTCGCAAGAATTATTAAACAAATCTGCTTAGTGATGTGTTTTTTCATCATCAGAAGACGAAGAAGAATTTAATAATTCCGAAAATCTTAAATTTGAAGTCTCCCCACACCTTTAACAAACCTTCTTCAGTACGGAATGGAGGGCCTATTACTATTCAGTTCTTCATTCCATTTATCTTTCGTATTCATTTTATTCAATCCCTTTTGCCAAGTATGTTTTTTTTCCATTATTTCCACCAACTTGGGAAACTGTGCGGGTGTGGTAATTTTTAAACTAAAACATAAAAGTTAGAAAGCAAAAATACAAATATTTAAATATCTTTAAACCTGCTTTTTATTTAATTTACGATTTGTTTGACTCCATTTTTAAATAATTTTTGTTAAAAAGTAAACGCTGTCGTGAGCAAAAACGACAATTTTAAGCACATTTTACAGGCAAATACGCCATCTGCGATACCGTTCTTGTACAGCCAGATACGGCTGGCGTTTTTGCCAACCGTGATGCGATTTTTTAAAACGCCTGAAAAACGCCAAAAAACGACACAAAATTGCCAGCCGCGATAAGGGTGAATATTCTGCACCCCCATTGAGTTCTAAGCTGTTGGCTTGAATCAAAAACAAGAAAAAAAACTATACAGAACTTATAAATTGTTTAACTTTCATTGCGAATAGACGTGTTTTATTTTCTCGCTCTAAAAAAGCTTAAAATACTTGATTTATCAAGTGAAATAAAAAAAAAAAAAATTTATAAAATATTAAAAACTATCCCACAAACAAAACAATTTACTTGTCGTGGTTTTAGACTACAAAAAAGTGTTAAAATATTTAAAACATAAACCAAAAATTCAAAACATATTTTTTCTTTTAATAAACAATAAAGAACCTAAAGAGTAAATTACAATAAAAAATTTGAGTATTTTATGTGATCAATGCCAAACTTCTCTTCCAGAATCGGGAGATTTCGTTAAATGTTACAATTGTAAAAGAAATTACCACTTCTACCCTTGCACTACAGTTGCAAAAAGAACATACGACAGCATGTATACAGACAGAAAAATGGAATGGAAATGTCAGAATTGCAGAAAAAAAAGAAATACCCAACACCACCTCTAATAATTAGCCACAGTAATCAACAACAAGAACAAAGTGCCGAAAACAATATTTGTGAAGGGACTGATGGTTCTGTGAAACGATTTGAAGATTCACTCTCCTTGAATACAATGAATAATAAATTATGCTCAGTACAAACAGACACTAAAGAGATAAACATTTCAATCGAATCAATAGTTGTTGATGTAAATACATCCAACTCTCAAATAAAAAAGAAATTGGAAACGCATTTTCACAAATAAAAAAATTCAATTCTTGCTTAAGCAATCAGGTTTATGACCTCGTCAACAAAAACAAGGAAAACACAAAACAATTACGTGTAATGGAAACACAAATAAACAAACTTTAGCAAAACAATTTAAGCAAAAGAGTTGAAATAAAGAACGTCCAACAACAAGAATTAAAAGCAGTTGACGCAATTAAAAAAATAGCTTTGGCTACAGGCATAGAACTTGAAAATAGTGAGATTAGCGATGCTTACAAATTGAAAAAGAGCAATAAATTTATTGTGGAGTTTTGCTCTCTAAATAAAAAGAGAGAGATTTTGAGCAAAATCAAACGTCATAGAGTTGATGCAAGTATATTTAATGAAAACAATGATAACAACCAAAAGAACACCAACAATTATATTTACGTGAATGATGAACTGACACCCCGGCACTTATTGTGACTAGCAAAAACCCAAGCCAAGGAGAAAAACTGGAAATTTGTCTGGATTAAAAACAGGAGCATCTTTGCACGCAAAACTGAAAACTCATCAGCTATTATCATCAATAACACTGTGGACATGGAATTAATAAGCCCAAATAATTAAATAATATTTAGTGTTACCATATCCCCATTATTTATGAAAAACAAAATGAATAAAACGTATAAACATACTTTAACAAACTTCAATCGAATTAAAAAAACATTTTCAAGTTGTCCTCATTTTTATGAATATTCGTTTTTATAAATATTCGGCTTCGACAAATGTACAATCTTCTGAATTAATCCAACTAGACCTAACCATCAACAACACAAATCTTTCTCTTTTATCTATTTATCATCCTCCATCCCTAAACATTAATAATTTTGTAACTGAGCTGGATCTTATTATAAATAAAATACGAAAGAAACAAGAAATAGTAATCGTTGGGGACATAAATATTGACATACGCAAGGAAATCTCACGACAGCAAAATACTTAGAAACAAGGAAAGATATAAATAAAAACACGAGTACATGCATAGATCATATCTTTATAAAATGAAACCAAAAAACACAAAAACTAATGCATCAATAATAACTGTTCCATGAATAAAGAAAGTCAGAAGATACAACCAAACGTATGTCAGGGTGTCATAAACGACAATTACAAAGTCAGTAAATTGATCAAGGAAACGAATTGGAATGACATTATTTATAATATTGCTAATTCAAATGACATTTATAATAACTTACATAAAAATTTTTGTGAAATATACAAACAATCTACAAAGTATAAAAAAAATAAACAAATCAAGATCCAATAATCCTTGGATTAGTAATGAGATTATAAATTAAGGATAAACTTTACAAAAAACGGAAAAATAATCCAAATAATAAAATGTTCGAAGAAAATTATAAAAAATTTAGAAATTTACCAAATAAGAACATAATTTATGCTAAAAACAACTATTATAGACAGTAATTTATTCAAAATAGACACAATATGCGTATCACTTGGCAAATAGTGAATGAAATTACTGCGAAAAATACCAGTAATATAGACCATTCTATTATACATAACTTCAAAAACAAAAATCTAGAAGCAGTTACAGAAAATTTTGCTTTTAGTTTAAAAAAAAAGTGTTGAAATTAATACACGAATGTAATATACAAACCATAAATAACTCAAGTAACACAAATAACAACTCAATTTTCTTTACCTATACTAAGAAGGAGAAATATACAATATACTAACAACACTCTATGTGAAGTAAAGTGCGGGAATTGATGAAATTCGCCTCAAAGACCTTATGAACAACGCTAATATTATAACTCCGTTGATAACAGTGTTAAAACATTCGTGTTTAGAAAATGCATCAATGCCAAAATTACTAAAAACTTCTATAATAAGACCTATTTATAAGCAAGGTAACGTAACTGATTATAATAATTATAGACCGATTTCAATATTACCTGTTACTGAGACAATTATAGAGGAAATTGAGAAGACTTACAGGGTTCCTAGAAAAATACAATGTAATAAACGAGAACCAATTCGCTTTCCAAAAAGGGAAAAATATCAACAAGCTGTTAGGAAATTTCGCAAACCACATCAACACGAGCCTCAGCAACAACCAGCACTGTCTAGTGCTATTTATCGATTTCATCAGAGCGTTTGATACTCTATCGCATAATAAACTATTATCCGCTATAGAAATGTATGGAATTGGAGGTAGTTGCCTAAAATGGTTAAAAGATTATTTTAGTTGCAGATCATACAGGGTTAAAATAAAAAACAATCCAAGTGGAGATATTTAGTTAGACCATGGGGTACCACAGGGCTCCAAATTAGGCCCAATATTATATATCATATATGCAAATGATATGATGAGCGTTCCTAAAAATAGCACAACTTTTGGATATGCAGACGATACTGTAATTTTGGTAACAAAAATTATGCAACAAGAATTAGAGACTGTGACAAAATGGTGCCATGATAATGATCTTATAATAAATGCAACTAAGCCAAAAGTCATACACACATAACCGCCACACATATCAAATACAGATATTATTCTTAAATTTCACAATAATGAATGTCTTCATCGCAAACAACATACTAACGCTTATATAGAAATGGTAAATACTTATAAATACGTAGGGGTTTACGTAGATCAGAATTTTAAATGGAAAACGCACATATAACATCTAAAAATTAAATTTAAGTACCTGTGCAACAACAGCAGTACTAAGGCAAGCATATTTTTGTTTAAATGAGTCCTACTTAAGGCATGGTATAACAGCCCGGGAATATGCGACATACTGCAGAACACTACAAATAATTCAGAATAAAGTGCTTAGGATACTCCATAAAAATCAACATTACGAAAGATTGAGACTCGACCAAAACAACCAAAATAATACGCTAAATCAAACCACCAACAATATCAACACATCGTTCAATCAAATACACAACAACAATGCTGACATACATGGTGCAGAAAAGAACAGTGCAAACTCACAACATAATAACAGTGTGTATAACAACCAAAATAATAGGGAAGACTCCAACATAAATGCAACTCACAACAGGAATAACAGCAAAAAGAAATACAAAATACATAAAAAGATAGAAAAAAATTTGGCAACACAACTTAATGTACTCAACATAAAAAGCTTATACTATACAACCATGTTGAATGAATTTTCACATGACCGAAGATTCTTACACGAGATCAACCACAACTATAACACAAGACTTAGAACGGCTAAGAAACTAAAAGTCAATCAGTACAACAACAACTACGGCTAGAATGCGTTAACTCTAACAATACCAATCATAATAAACAAATTACCAAACAATATTACGAACACTAGATATAAATATAGAAGAAAAAAATTAATTAAAGAATATTTTATTAATTTGCAATGAAAAAAAAAAATACTGTACATATACAAGTTATTAATTAAGTCTACTTTTCTTTATATACTGCAGACAAGCCTAAAGCTTCGCAGATAATTTTTAAGATTTTATGTTAAAAGTTACTGATAAATAAAGTGAATAAATTAATTAATTAATAAAAAAACTGGCTTAGTAACAGACTATGGAAAATTTTCTAGAGCTCGTTTTGAATACAACTTATTAAATACTAAATTATAAAAAAAAATATACTTTAACAACATGAAACTCAATTTTCAGAAAAAACCAAAATATTTTTATAAGTTCGTTAATTCAAAACGATTAGTAAGTAAATACCCAACTGTTATGAAATACTTAAATTATGATTCTGTCGACGATTCCGTCGTAAGTAATATGTTCGCTGATTTCATTGGCACCACTTACTCTAACGTTCAATACGATAACTCAAGTTATTTTCCTTTTCCCATAACTCAAATCCAGCCAATATCATTTCCACCTATACACACAGCTGATATCATGAACAATTTAAAAAATTTCAATTCTTTATTCAACTCTGATCCTAATGGTATTCCTAGCAGCCTATTAATTAATTGTGGACATGCTTTGGCGGCGCCAGTAACTATTTTGTTTAATATTTCACCTGAATACGGCTTTTTCCCCGATTTATGAAAAGAGTCTTTCATTATTTAAATCAGGAAATATGTCAAGCATTGTGAACTACAGAGCAATTGTAAAATCAATTGCGATTCCCAAGCTATTGGAAAAAAGTCTTAAGGCCCAACTATAATGTGCATAAGCTAGCTTTAGCTTATGTCAAAAATTCAACGAAAAGCCTGTCAAATGCTTAGGTAACTTATCAAAGAAATTTATGTGCCTACAGTGTACATATATAAATTTAGTAACTTATTTGCCACAGTTGCACATTTATGTTTATTTCGTACTTTTGCCAAAAATAATTTCTATATAAATCAACAAAATTTTAAAAGTAAAAGGCTTTAAAGAAAATATTTTATATATTTAATAACATTCACAAACACATTTACATATTTTGGTTCATGTTCTAAGAAAATGTAAAAAAAAAATTATTACAAATTATTTTCTGTTTTGTGTTTGCGGCCAACCGTACTAAAAAATGCAACGATGTTCATCGTTTATATGGTATACATATGTGTGTATAAATACAAATTTAATTTAAATATATTATAATTGTAAAAAATTGGCCATAAAGAAATAATTTGTTTTTTTCTACATTTTTTATTGAATTTAAAACTAAAAAATTTAACAATTTAGGTCTTAATTAGAAAATTTCTTTATTAATGTATAAACCAAAGCACAATCAGCTGTTTCCTAACGGAAAGTGCGATCAGTTTCGTACCTTGCATAAAGAAATGAAATTTAACGAAACTTGACGAAAAGTTATCTTAATCACATTATAGTTTACCACATATAATTTAATGTATTTGCACAGTTGTATAAGTTGGCATAAGCTAGTTTGTGCACATTATAGTTGGGCCTTTACTCATGCCTTGTGTCATCAAGTTTCAACACCACTGACTAGAGCTGTGTCGTTCGCGAACGAACGGGTTAAATTGACCCAATCAATCAAGTGAACGGAGTGATCCGGTCATTTAAATCCGATCTTTTCGTTCAATAGTGTACGGGTTAAATTGAACGGATGACTCAATTGAACGGAATGAGCCAGATATTTAAGCGGCTCCTTTCGTTAAAACTGACCGTTGAACGAACGAATCAGTTTTTGGTAATTGACCGAAAAAGACCGGTCACTGAAACGAACGACCGAGCACATGTCTACCACTGACTCCCTGCCAACATGTCTTTTGTAAAGGATGCTCAACAACAACAAATCTGCTACAACTTACAAGCGAAGTTATCCGAGGATTCACTTTGGTCAACACATAGAGGTCATTTACACTGATTTTACTAAAGCGTTTGACAAAGTTAACCACGTTTTATTGTTAAAAAACTTCATTTAAGGGTTTCACCAAAAACTGTTTGAACTGGATAAGCTCATATCTAACTGGCAGATACCAACGGGTGTGCTTCAAAACTTCTATATCTAAATATGTATATTATTGTGAAATCGGATGTTCCTCAAGGTAGTCATCTTGGTCCAATTTTATTTACGATTTTAATCAATGATTTACTACTGCTATCAAATTTTCAAATGTTCTAATATACGCTGATGATGTAAAAATTTTTCATAATTACAACAACTTTGACAACCACAATTCCCTTAAACAGGATCTAGACAGCTTTTTTGTTCGGTGCACCATGAACTTAATGGAGTTAAATTTAAACAAGTGCGGATATATACACTTGTTCTTCTTTGAGTGTTCTCGGTTGGAAAATGTTGAGTCGATTCTAGATTTGGGTATTTTATTAGATGCTAAATTAAACTTTTTAACTTTTCTATACTCATAATTACGAAAAAACTATGTTGATAAATATTTTACTAACATATTGTAATCACATATGTAGACACATACGGTCACTCATCTTTTAGTGATCTAAGAAATACAGCGACTTCATATGCTTCCATCTTTTGTACGGAGTTGGTGCTCCACTACCTGAAGCCAATTGAGCAGCTCGTTTGTTTCTTTTGTAAGTGTCCCGGAGACCTCTCCAGCGTTTTCTGCATGCATCACCTTAAAGTTTACATATATGTAGTTCAAAATGTTTAAAACACTTTTTTATTTTTTACTTACCGAGTAAATTTACAAGGCTCGCAATTGCGTTCCCTATTTCTGTTTTTTTTTTCAACATTTTTGTAATCTTTGGATGCCAGAATTTTTTTCTTTCTGCATATAATTGCTACTTAGCCAAAAGATGTGTCAAATGTAACGGAAATATACTAAAAAGCAGGCGGATGAAGAAGTTACCTAAGTTTTCAAGGAGGTAATGAAAGAGTGTAATGATACGGTAAAGGACTTTGCGTCAACAAATTTAAGCGAAAAAGACCGAGACTCTATTTCAATAATTTTTGAAAGTTTGGCCAAAAAAATTTATGAGGCAATATTAAAACAAGCGGTTGTAGCTAAAATAGAAATACGAGTAAAGGTGATGAATTGTGTTTATGAGCAAATTGCTAAAAACTTATCAAATTGAGTTATATGTACATTTAATTTTGTTTCTTTTCTCTATTTATTTATTTAGTTGTAGATCATAACAATCAAAAATCCTTAAGGGGCAAGAACTTTTTTGTTTCATAATATTTTTGTCTGGAAAATGTATATACATACACATACATACAAACAACAAAAGATTGAAAGAACGTATAAACAGTAACTGCCTGTTCACGGATATCGAACGGATTTCCTTATTCGCATAGAAACATTAAAAAAATTGCTATTTTTTCGAGCAGACAGTATATTTTAGAAGATTATATTTTAAAGTTTGGTTTGCTCAATGAGTAAACGCAATATTTTTAACTTTATAGAATTTGCTTCTCACAAATAAAAATGTTTTCAAATGTTAGTACATATGTTTGTATTCTCTCATTAAACAAACAAAACTCGAAAACATGCTTTTCTAAAATATAACGTTTTGTTTTTGTTTAATTTTTTCTTTCTGCTGTATGTCTGTACATTTACATGCATTTTTATTCGTTAGTATGCATATTCCAGCACAATATGTTCTCGTCCCGTTTTTTGATAGAAAACATTTGCCAAAGTAACCGTAACTTTAGCGTTATTTGTTTTAAATTGCTATTATAACTGAATTATTAATATTTGTTATTTAAATTACAATGAGCTGAAATATTTTTAGCCATTTTTATTAGGTATATTTTATAATAAAGACTAATAGAACGTATAAGTTAACTTTTGCGTTTTAAAAAGAAATAAGGAAATTCTTTTAATTTTTGTTATTACTAGTTTACTCATATACTCTAATATAAGTACTTACATACATACATGCGTAATTTTTACAGCAATTACGTTTTTAAAACGATTTTACTTTTCAACCTTGTGTTATTTTCAATGGTAAATGAATGAATTAAAATTTTTAAAACAAATGCTTTAGATATTGTTATTTTTATTTTAAATAAATGCAATTGAATTAAAAAATATATTCGTTTAATTTTCAAATAAGTGGTATGCTAACGCATCTCTTAAAACAAACGCATTTGTGGATGAGCGGTTAGCATAAGAAAAGCGAAAAGAATGCAAGTGTTCAGGTGACTGTCTCCACCTTCCAGGAACGTAAATTCCATTCTCATCATGATCCACCAAATTTTCATCAAAATATCCGCTGCTTTTATCTAACATTAGATAATTCTGTAGAACTATTGCTGCCAACACTATTATATCGACATTCTTGGGCCATGCTTAAATTTTTGTATGCAAAATACTACTTGTTAAAGTACCGAAAGTGTTTTCAAAATAAACACGGGCAAAGGATAATTTTTCGTTGAACTTTTGTTTCACGCTAGGCAAGTTTCGTCCAGGATATTGGCTCATTAAATTACGTTTAAGGGGGAAAGCATTATCACCCACATAGAAATAGGGAAACAATTTATCCGAACCTTCGCAAAAAAATGAAAAATTTAATTTCGAATATCCATATAGCAATGATGTACTATATATTTTAGATGGCGATATATTTCTTACCAGGCAGACTATCATCTGGGAGAATATCGATGTTATTCCTCAATATCATTTGTCCAAATGCGCTTTGAGCAAATACTACACCATCACTTTGACTGCCAAATGCTCCAACATCAACAAAAACGAAAGTATAGTCTGCGTCACATACCGCCATTAACACAATTCTAAAAGTATTTTAGTAATTATAGAAAAGAAAACCATTGTTTTAAGGGCAAGATGTCTGAATATCCTTCCCATCAATAGCACCAAGACAATGCAGCATTCCTGCTTTCACGTAAAATCTATTAAATTGGAAAAATTAATAGTTTTAGCAGCTATTAGTAGTGTCCTTTTCCAAACCTGTCAGAAATGGTTTTCCACTCGTGCCGACTAGGCTGTGCGATATATACCTTATGAAGCTCACTCCAGATTGCATCGCAAGTTTCGTAAATAATTATTCTAACAGTCGATACACCGATTTTGTATGTCCACGCTAACAATTGTGCACTGCAACCATGAGCTAGGTACCTAACAATAGTTTAATTTTTTTTTAACTTTTGTTTAAAATATAATTATTGTTTCCAATCACTTACATTATAGTTAAGCCCAAACGTGTCTCCTGATTAATAGCATTCCTTTTTGAAAACTTCTGCAAACTTGCTTTAAGCAAATTTAGAAGTGTGTTTAACTTTTCTATTATCATTCTAGTTGCTTTAAAGAAGTGTTCTTCATCATTAAACAATAGTTGCGCAAAACATATTTTTTTAAACCCTAGGTTGTTCCAGGTAATGTTCACTGGCCGTACCCACCATCTTCTTCGCAACCGCTTCAGTACAAGCAAAAAAACTTTAACAATCATAAGCATGATGTTTATTATTTTGTTGATTATAACAGCTGTAACTTTTTCGTCCTAATTGTGCGCCACACTGCGAATTTACGCAGCGAACTTTTACCGACGAATTCGTCGTTCGTCCCAATTATGAATTCGCTTACTTTTAAAAACTTCAAGTTCTTATTCTGATACACTCTTACTTCTCCTAAAATTTCGGTGGTATCAATGTTAGCACTGAGACCTTTAAGTATGTGTTTTTTTTTTACTTTTGAAGTAAAAAAGTTTGTTTTGTTTTTTATTAATATGCTTTTACTCTGTTGTAATCGCTGAAATTGATGAAACATAAAAGAGATTTAGTTATAACATTCTCTTATTTTAAAGTCTCGTAGATAAATACCGTTTTTGATAAACTTAATTCACACCAAAAATGCTTACTTCTTGTGGCGTTACATGTTGTTGTAGCTTCTCGCTCTTGAACATGTTTTTCAAATATTTTTATATATTTGTTGCGGCAGCAACTTAAACTTTTTCTGGCGGCAGAATAATAACAAAACCAAATTTTAACCACAATGGCGCGACTTCAGTTTGCGCACTTTTTATTTGTAATTTTGGGGTGTTGGCGTGTTTTATTATCCTATGTATGTTAATAAGAAGCAAAATTAAATTTTCTTAAAAAATATATAAAATGATGGCCACTTACTTTATTCTGCACCTTTCCACAAATTAATTATAAAATGGCGCTAAATGCAGCCAGTGCAGTAAAGCGATTACTTATAATAATTACTGATTATCAAATTAAATGAATAAAGTAATGCCACAATAATATAACAATTAACGGAGTTGTTCATTAAAGATATATACATATGTCAGTTAAAAAAATGTCTGTTACAATAAGAATTTAAAAATTATTCCGCAACATTCCGGCCCCGTGTGTCGATGAGGGAGACACACTACCAATATCAAGTACAGCCAACTTGGACGCCGGTCTTCTTAATTTGCCGATTGTGGTTTTCACCACTGCCGAGCGCACCCGCTCGATGCAAGATGAACCTCTTCAACAATGCCCCGCTTCCACTGCCCACGCGTTTCATTATCATCGCAGATAAGGACTACATCACCAACCTGGATAGGCTCAACTTTCTCATGCCACTTCGTGCTACGTGTTATCTCCTGGAGATACTCTTGTACCCACCTTTTCCAAAACATTTGTTTTAACTGTTGCAGAATTTGCCATTGTTTTTTTTAAACAAACCTTTTCGGGTACAGCTGCTGCCAATCAAAAAGTGGTTGGGTGTCAATGGTTCGGCTTCTAAGTTTTCGATTGGGAGATGTGTTAGTGGACGCGAGTTTATTAAATTTTCCGCTTCTATCAATAAGCTGATAAGTGTCTCTATTTGGGGAGCCTTTTCCTTTAACGTGATAGCTAGCACATTCTTAACCGACCGCACCATTCTTTCCCACGCACCGCCTGCAGATTGGTTGGCCGGAGTATTAAACAACCACTCTATACCGCGCCCTGTGAACTCGTCCATTAGTTTTGCCTCATCGAAAGCGAATTTGCTTGCCCCTACAAAATTAGTTCCCCTGTCGCTCCTTATTCGTACAGGTAAGTCTCTCCGGTTAATAAAATTCCGAATACATAGTATCACTGCATCGGTAGACAGATCCTTAGCCAGCTCCAAGTGAATTGCTCTCGTTGTAAGACAGGTAAAAATGGCTACCCATCTCTTTTCCGTTCGACGGCCAATAGATACGAAAAATGGGCCCATATAATCAAATCCAAAACTTTAATTTTATTGCGGCGCAGATCGATTCCTGATTTTGGTGTTTAAACTGTTCATGATATTGTTGAACTATAAGCCTCGTCATTATATGCTTCTTTGGTAAGATAATGGGTTCCTTTGTACTACGAGCAACCCATGTGGCATTATAGATTCGACCAGATAGACGTATTAACCATCTGCGCCCAGAAACGGCGTAAGTTTAAAAATCGGGCTAGATTTAGATACAGGCCTTTTCAAACTTAACTGCTTATACTCCTCGTAGAAAACGTCTTACATAAATAATGTGTTGCGTCATCAATTTCACTAGCGCTTAGTTGTGGACCGTATTGTTCTTTAAGTACACCATACGATTTGAATATATTTACCGCCCGTCGAAGCCAACTGATCACTTATCAATTTATTAAATTTAGAATACCTTTCAAATGGAATTACCGAAACCTCGTTTATAGCAAAAACAAATTTTGATCTATTTTCTATTAAGCACTCATTACATTCAGGAATATCTGGGAGTTTCGGCCAATTTTTCTTCTCCTTCGCTAAAAATTCTGTACCGTTCAACCAACTTGATGTTAAATACGCGCCAGAAAAATTTTGCGGCCTAGTGGGATCGTCAGCTGTATTCAAAGCGCCAGGCACCCATCGCCATTGCTCCACCTCTGACGATTCTAATACCTCTGCGATGCGATGGGCAACAAACTGTTTATATATTCTACAGTCGGACTGCATCCATTGTTGCGGGGGCCGAATGTAACACAACCCTGAACACTGCCGGACTATTTTTTATAACTAATTTTCGGTGGCATTCCCAAAATACGATGACGGGAAGAGGCCAAAAATAGGCAGGGAGTTCTAGTCCCCAATTAGTAGGGAAGAAATGGCATAATTATTTATGTCAATGCCCGAATAATAGCCTAGAAATATGTATAATTTGATATTCTATTTGTAGGTACATATGTATGTATATATATGTACGTCGTATGTATGCATGTGTCCCCTGTTAAATGTTTGCTTAATGGCAAGTTTTATAGCTAGTATTATCTGAAAAGGAAGAAATGAACATTAATAATAGTTTATATTTAGATTGAAACGAAATTTTTTTGTTTTTACCGCAATTGTAATTATATCTGAAAAGAAAAAGAAGATTGGTAAAAATTAAAGACAAATACCTGCATGTGCGTCTGCGGAATACATAAAATGAAAATGAACATCTGTCATTGGCACATGTACATGTTTGTAGAAATATTTTTATTTAGGTGTTGGAAAGTGGCATATAAAAACCAATAGTAGTAGAGTTGTATTTCATTCAGTATAACAGATAGTAAGTTCACAACTCACATTTTTCTGTTAGAAAATTAATAAAAAAAAGGAGACCTACTAAAATGCTGATTTTCTAATACTGTCTGAGGAGATTGTGTGCAATTGGTAAGGAAAATAGGGTCAAAAAGCAAAAAGAAGTTAAGGAAAAGGGTTAGATGGACAAATAGAGATAGTTCGGTTAATAGTAGCTGGAAAAAATATTTATTTGTATAAAGTAAGTTTTTTGTACAAAATGGTGAAGAAATAAATTTGGTGGAGATACATCTAGGTTAGGTTTTTTTGTTGTCTTTTACCATGAAATATGGATAACTTGGCGCGAGTTTTTTTTTTTAAACTGAACAAATTGTCAGATAGGCGGGAATTTTTTTTTGGTAATAGTTTTTATGTACAAATGGTAGAGAGGCGGTAAAATTGGTATGAAATGGAAAGTTCAAACCAAGTTTATTTTTTTGCTGACATAGATAGGGAAATATTGGAAGGTCAGTTAAGGTTGGCTGAGGTATTTAAGGAACCACAATAGAGTAGTGAAGGACATTGGTAAAGTTTAATTGGTGAAGTGGTGACAAGATATAAAAGTGAAGTGCGAAAATTAAACTGTGCGATTTGGGGCATAATAGTATTCCTTATTTCTGTGGTAGTTTTTGTGAAGACAAAAAATTAACGTGAGTTATGAAAGAAAAGTGTAGGAAAATTCAAATTTTATAACATATTTTCTTAACAGCTGGCTATTTTACAACAAGGAAGAACGAGTCTCAAGGTTAGCAAGAAAGCCCAAAACAATCCTTGGAAGACCGTGTCAGGAAATAGCCAGGTAAAATTTTGTGTATTGTGAAGATCCAACGAAGAGGTAAAATTTCGAAATACTTACTTGGTATATGAAAGAGCCTAGAGATAGAAAGAAAAACACCCAAAAGCAGGAAGAAGTTTAGAGTTTGGTATCAGCATTTATTAAAAAAAAAATTTAATTTTAAAACATATTTTGTGATCAAATCAGAAAAAATCCACTTCAGGTTACACCTAAAAGGAAAAGAAAAGAGAAAAATTGTGTTCAAAGAAATCTGTTAAAAAAAATTTTTAATTAAAAAAAAAATAAAAAAAGTTATTTTAAAGTAGTTGTATAATTGTGAAAAATTTTGTAAGTCTTATGTTATTATAGTTGTGAATGTTTAAAGTATCTTAAATAAAAAAATTAGATAAGTGAGAAATAATAATAATGAAAAAAAAAAGATTAGCTTGTGTACATATACATACATATAGGTGTATTACATCTCCAAAAAAAGCAGATAAAAATAAGAAACAGGTTTTATTTAGTGCTCAAGTTAGTGAACGCGGTAGTGAATAGCTAAGAAAGTGGCGCTTGTTAAGTCCAGGTGATTATACCTCTTTAAGGAGCTCCTTCAAGTAGGAATAAAGAGAAAATTGGTACGTCGTAGGAATCCTGAAGTGAGGGAAAATAAATTAAGTTGAGCTTTAGAAAAAAAAACTGACTAAATAAGTAGGAGAGACGTATGTGTATGTGTATAAATTAAATATAAAAGAAAAGAAAATAAAAAAAACCAATTTTGAAAGAATAGTGTAAAACTAAAGAAATTTTCATAATTATATATGTTCTAAGCTATTATTTTATTTTATTTTTTTTATTATTACCATTGTTTTTAATTTTTTTTATTATTACCATTGTTTTTATTTACATGTAGTTATTTTTTTTATAGTAACGGCAATGATGAAGTGGTAAGTGGTGAGGATTGGTCAGGTGGGTACTGGGTCGTGGAATAAAAAATGATGAGGAAATTTTCGACGACAAGGTTGGGTGGGCAATTAGAAGGCTAAGATCTGTCTTTCAGTTTTGTCTGTGGTGTGTTGTTTAATAAAGTTCCGTTTATGATCGTTTGTGATATTTTGATGTTTTCATATTTTTTTTGTGTTACCTTTTCTTACTTGGCGAAAGGGTTGAGAACCTCCTGAGGATAAAAAGAACTGGTCGGAGGAAACGTCAAGTCATGCAATCCGTAACACCATTTAATTACTGTTTTGGAATCTGACCAAAATATGATTTCCTTCGGTTTAACGTCATGACATGACATAATAATTTGTTTCAATCTTACTGCGAGTACTGCAGCCTGTAACTCTAGACGTGGAATTGAAAGTGGCTTTAGTGGTGCGCATCTTGACTATCCTGTAATAAAAACAACATCGACATATCCATTGTAACACATCCTCCAGTAGGCTACAGCTGCATAGGCTACCTCACTTGCGTCGGCGAAAATATGCATTCAAAAATGAAAGAACAAATGAATATTATTATCAGTTTCCGATACACGTCCGACAATCATGACTGCCACGATCAAACTCCTGTGGAAAACCCATTGTGTCCTTTATGTTTTCTTGTCAAATATCTAGTTTTTGTTTTGTTTATTATCCCTTGTTCATAATCATGAATCAAGAAAACAAGATTGCGCATTCAGCCGTTTAAAAAATTTTTCTACTGCGTATCTACGTCACAATAGAATGAAAATGAGTGTTTGTAGTAAAAAAGTGAAGAAGATTTTTGACGCAAAACTGGATATAATGGCATAACTTCTAAACGGGTGCATCGATTTGAGCGAATTTTAAATGTCAAGAAAAAAGATATGGTCGAGTAAAAGTTTTGTGTTTGGGTTTGAAGCCCGAGAAGAAGTAAAGCTATTTCGGGCAACCAAAATCTTAAATTTTTGCTTATATGAAAATTCTTATAAAAAAATTATTAATTTCAGAAGTTATAGTTATTCACTATTAATATTTATATAAAGGAAATACATATATAATAATTATTAGTGACCTTAATGCCAAATAACTGAAAGTAAAATAAAATTGTTTTTAAAATAAAATTAAAACCAAAATGTTAAAAAAATAAGTTAATTTTTAATGTCTTTTATTTCATCTTTTATTGTAGCCTTTAAGCTTCTACGTTAGACCTTCCTCGTTTTGTGCAACTGCAATATCTAGGATATAATTTTTATGTTTGTGGCAAATATCGTCTGCGAGGTTTTCGAGACCATCATACTCTCATTCGGTTAACTCTTTTTTTATTTTTAATAAATTTTCAACGTTTTTACTTTAATTCTGTTGCACTTTCTATTCACAAATGAAGTTTGTTTACAAAAAATATGTAGGCCTAGACTACATCACACATGAGAGAGAGAACGCTATACAACAAACTAACGGACCTGCGCAATGAGCAATCTTGTTTTCTTGATTCTTGGTACCATCAAGTTTAAGCAAATTTTATACTTGAAGTTGGCTGCAGAATAGAAATTGCAAAAGTTGAAAGCAAAGAAATCGAACCTTAATGAAATAAGCTTGACGGTGTATGTTCACACAATTGCAGGTTCAAAAGAAAATTACTCAAAAACTGATCAAGTAAACCTGACGTGTATAAAAGAGGACATACAGAGGTAAAACCCTTGTCACATGAAAAACAATATAATCAGGTTTTCTGCAGCTTCTCAACATATAGACAAATATAATGCTATTTTATTATGAACAAGGCATAATAAACAAAAAAAAACTGGATATTTTACAAGAAAACATAAAGCACAAAAATTTTTGTCACTATAAAGTAATATTTATTCATGTAAATAAAGAAATTAAATATAAATGTGGTATGCTGTGGTCTTACAAGATTAAAGAAGTAAAAACGTCTTTAAATCTGCAGTGTTTTTTGAATGCAGAAATTGAGATCTGTGGAAGAAACGCAGTATAATAGTTTGTGGACGTGTTGAAAATAAAAACTATAACTTTTTTCGCCAACTGATTAATATAAATATAACTTGATATAATAAACTAAGTTTAGCGGCAATATTATACGAAAAAAGATTTAGCAGGAAATTTTAAGTAAGCGAAGAAGAGAAGAAAATTATTGCTCAGGCCGAAGGCCGGCTATGCAGGAAATTTTTAGTAATCGAAGCCAGTGTTTGTTATATTACCTATATTTTTTCGTATAGTATTGCCGCTAAACTTAATTTATTTGATCAAGATATATTTATATAAAAAAAGCTTTTTATGGTTGTTAACTGATTTTGTTTTTCATTTTTATCTTTTCAGTTAAATAGATATTAAAATTACCATTGCTATAATACACATATTGCCTCACTCCCCCATGAAATACTCGAGTGACTGTAAAATACCGGTGATAAAAACTGAGCATAACGCCAGTGTCAAAAGTGAAAAATGGTAAGTTTAAATGTTTTTTTATGTTAATAAATTTAAATAAAATATTTTCGAATCCCTACAATTTTAGCTACCGCTCGCAAAGGTCTGAAGCCACAACACCTGCAAAGTATAATTCCATTACAAAATCACAATGCTTATTTAAAATTGTAAAAAATGAGCCGGAAGTTAAAATACTTTTCCATATAGCTGCTAAAGATAAAGAAGATGAAAACTCATCTTCATAGTGTAGTAAAGAAATTACAATTAGAGAAAAATTAATGCGTCAAGCAAAGCACGACAACCCATCACATACAATGTTAGTTTTCTAAACAATTAACAAAAATAAAATTAAAAATACACTCAAATATTAATATCAAAATGTACATACGTTAAATATAAACACAATTGGATTCAGCTGTAAATAAAAATATATAAATTATACTAATTTTTTTTTTAATTTCATGAATTTTCTCGTTTATAGCCGTCAGAGTTGTCAACTTTGAAATTTCAAAACGCACCAAAGTGGAGAAAAAATTGCACCATTTAAGAGAAAACGCACAAGTTTTAGAATTTCTTTTTTATTTAAAATCTTTAATGATTTAGGACTCAGCAATTCAGGTTCGTTGTAAATTTCAAGCGTCTGTCTACAAATGTTAAAAAGTATGGCCATATACATTAAATTAAGTGATCTATAGGCGCACCCTTTAGTTTATAATTTTTAGTATTAATAATAATATAACCTCCTTCTTTTTTTGAAGTCGGTTAAAAGTTAACTGATCACGACAAAACTCTTCTTTTGCTGTTTAACAGATACAACAGCAGCCTTTACTACAAAAACAATGACCATGAAAATCTAAAAGGGATAGTATATTTTTTTCTTACACTAAAAAAAGAGTGTTGTTAAATTTGCTTTGATGCCACCACAAATTAAAAAAAGCACAAAAATTAAAAAAAAACACACCACGCACCAACACGTGAAATTTTCGCACAAAAAATTCGAAAATGCACCCAAAATGGTGCGCACCAAGTTGACAACGCTGATAGCCGTGTCATGACAACTCTGTATACTCGGTGTGACTAGCTTTCAACGGAGTGTGATGAGGTCGGACACGACACGAAAGACACACAAAATTCAGTGTGGCTAGATTCAAGCTTTTGTTAGAGAGGGATAGTAACAGTTCTTGCGTTTTTTATACTACTACAACACTCTAATCATAGATGGAATTTGACGCAGATATAAAATATAATTATTTTTGCGTCAAATTATGTATCTTGTCAAGTGTTATTGGATGTGTTCTTGTCTGGGAGGTTAATCTTTTAATATAATAATATTAAATCAACCACGACAACAAAACAAAAAATCTAACAGGACAGATGTGAGTTGAACAAAGTTGATTTTAATGTAAATTAGTTTTAATGAAATTATTTGGTTTCTTTCAGGAGTCGCCCCTGTATAATGGGTTGTTCCGAGGGAGAGAAGCTGCACCAGTTCCCGAAAAAGCCGGCCAAGTAAGTTTTATTTGTATACGAGGGCTGCTATATATATTTCTGGCCTGGCAACACTGAGTGCTGCCAAGTGCAATCTAACATCTCCATTGGAAAGTTTGTCATTTTAAGCATAATCGTACTCAAAACGTTTTGACGTACGACCATTATTTGTGTTGTTAACAGTGACTTGAAAAAATTAATATAGAAAAAAATGGATCGACATGCGACATACCGAGAGAAAGAGACATCCTTGGACATTTCTTCCACCAGCATACATTCGATACTGCATGAACACCTGGCCGTAAAAAAGGTTTGTTCTCGTTGGATCCCGCACAATTTGAAAGTCGCTCAAAAAAGGCTCGTGTCGATTGGTGCAAAGAAATGTTGCAAAAATACGATTGCGGTGCTTCAAAAGACGTTTATATGATCGTCACAGGTGACGAATCATGGATCTATGCGTATGAGCCCGAAACGAAACAACAATCGACCGTGTTGGTCTTCAAAGACGAGCAAAATCCAACGAAAGTTGTTCGTGGAAGAAGCACTTCGAAGCAAATGGTCGCGTGTTTCTTCGGCAAAACTGGTCATGTGGCGACTGTTCCGCTTGAGCAACGTAGGACGGTCACTTCTGAGTGGTACGCTACAATTTGTTTGCCTGAAGTCATCGGAGAAATTCGAAAAACCAACAAGAGAAGACGAATCATTGTTCACCATGACAATACGAGCTCTCACATATCGGCTCAAACCAGAGCGTTTTTGACCGGCCAAAACGTCGAATTAATGGGTCATCCGCCGTAGAGCCCTGACTTGGCACCTAATGACTTCTTCTTGCTTCCGCACATCAAGAAAAAAATGCGTGGTCAACGATTTTCGTCGCCAGAAGAAGCTGTTGAAGTGTTCAAAAACCATGTTTTAGAGGTGTCTCAATCGGAGTGGGAAAAGTGCTTCAACAACTGGTTTGAGCGCATGCAAAAGTGTATAAATCATGCTGGAGAATACTTTGAAAAACAATAAAACCATTTTTGATTATAAATGTTCGCAATTTCACTATTAGGCCAGAAATATATAGAGCAGCCCTCGTATAAGCTTCATTAATTAGTGACATGTTTGCGGCAGGTTTTGTACATTAGAGAAACTATGTTCTTTTTCAATGTACAAAATCTAATTTAGTTCAATTCCTAGACAATTGGAATTGTATGTTTGATGAGATTTTATCTTATCTTGGGTGTTTCTCCCAATCAGAAAAATTTAAGAGATTTTAAGACAAATTCAAAATGACTAAAATTGGTTTCATTAAAATAGTGAAAGTAATTTAAACTTTATTGAGAATGCAAAAAGAATATTAATTCTTGTCCAAGGATATGAAAGCTCTAATATAACTCAACAAGCAGAAATAGTGCAAATGTTTCAATACCAACAAGCCAAAATGGCTACAACAGTGGATAAGGATTATTTTTAACATGTGAAAATTTTTCAATAAAATAATGTATTTTACTCAATGAGAGGAATACTGATATACCTTCCTTCAACAGTGGATAAGGATTACTTTTAAAATGTTTGTTGGATGATTTTGTTATTTTTTTAAATGTGTAATTAATATTGTAGTTTATTTATTTGTTTACTTGTTTATTTTTATTGCAGTTTATTTTGGATTGATTTTAACAAGAAATTTGTATAAGTTAAACTTGGTATAGGGTTTAGTAGATAGAAGAAGATTCAAAATTTTTTTTTATTTATTTTCATTTATTATTTTTAAACATCTCAATTTTCATATGCGTTTTTCATTTTTTATTTTTCTATATTTTGTATGTGTTTTTCTTTTATTATTCATAAATATCTTTGTCTGTCCTTTTGTATGTCCTTTTTCAGACAAATTATTGTATCTATGTTACAAAATTCTTGTATAAACTTCTTTTATATACATTTTTTAATTCTAATACATACGATAATTTAGCTTACAAAGTGTTTTTTGTTTTAGATTTTCAACGGGCTTAGAATATTAGGAGTTCAAACTTCGGCTAATAATAATATATTTGCATGCAGTCGGTAGCAGAACTTCAAAAATTGCTGTACTAAAAACAAAAAAAAAAATGAAAGTGCTGAACTAAATGCAAATCGCGAAAATTATAATAAAATTTCCAAGTCAACTTTACTTTAAATCAGCTCAAATTCCAATCATTGAAGGTGAGCAAAAAAAAAACATCAAATCAGTTAGTTAGTGAGAGTTTAAATAAACGAGAGTAAGTATCAATTAGTGGAATTAGGTTACTTAGATAATGCAGAAAATGACATAAACTTTGAAAATTTACGTACTTTCAATACAAGAGAAACCAATTATTACAAATTGAAATCTTTACAAGCCGCACTTGACCATTATCGGACACGTTATTTGGCAGAGAATAAATTGGAAGCAGACAATGTAAGGTTATCAAATCAGTTAAATAAATGTAAAAAGAAAATAAAAATATTGGAGCTTAAGCTGAAAAAGAATACTGACTTAACTTCAAAAGTATCAAAATCATTATGCGTAGAGAATAGTTTAGTGAATCATTTTCGGGAAGTTAAACAACGCCGGTATAATATTGGCCTAAAATTAATTTCCTTAGCAGTATATTTTCTCTCTTCTCTAATTTACCGCTACTTGATTAAAATAGAAGATTGGCCTGATGTGTTGTGACCAACCCTCGTAGATTAGTTACAGTATATAGTTGATTTATAAATTGTAATTTGCTAAAAGCATTAATGCTGACGAGTGAAGAAATTATCACAATTGAGTCAGCATTATTGCTTTTGGTCAAACTAAATAGGTCATAAGTTTATTGAACTGATTAATGCCGACTGCGTTAAATCAGCGTTTTATTTATTAATGATTTAGTATAAATAGTTCATAAGCAACATTTTTGGTGCAGCCGGTATAGTTAAACTAGTTTCCTAATATTTTCTGCGAATCCCACGGGATCCTCCAGGATAATATAGAAAACTATTTAAATTATAACGTTTTTCGATTTTTTAATGCCTTCCAAAAGTGGAAGAACAAGACAGAACTGCCTAAATTGAATTCAAGTAAGGAATTTATTGAAAACCATAGGGAGGCAATTAAGAATAACAAACTGACAAAATTAGAGGAGTTTCAATACGTTTTAGATACAGTTAGTTAAATTAATGACAATAAATCGGAAGAAGTACAAAATCGGAAAAGGATTTAGAAGAGACTAAAAGAGTATTGGAGGAGAATAATAAGAAGTTAGGGGCACAAATAGAGTTAACGAATAAGTTATTAGAGAATCAAGAAAAAGAGAACGAGAAGCTTCGGTTACAGTTATGTCAGAAAGGGCTGAGCGAGAAAGATATTACAAAAACAGCTAAGTTACATTAGTTAAATACAGAAAAAGATGACAAAATCCAGAGATTATCTGTCGCCTTGTGGAACGCAACAAAAGTCCTGGATATTGCATATAGGCCAAAAGTTGTTGAGCATATGCAGCAGGAAGAACCAGAAGGAAAAAAAGCGGTTAAAAAATTGGACAAAGTTAGGAGCTCATTGTAAAATGCAAGACAAACTATAAACAGAGGATATACGGCGGAAACGATAAATAAGAAATTGGAAAGTTTACTGGAATATGAAAAGGAATTTGAAAAGCTTGATACTAAACCGCCTTAGATTAAAAGGGATTTCGAAAATTGTTGAGAGGAAACCCAAAAAACGCTTCAGAATCAAATTGTACCACCCACGTTAGACGGAAAAGTTGTGAATACGGAAAACATGGCATCAATCTCAACAATAACAAAACTAGTTAACAACATTGTCCCTACATTTTTTGGCACTTAAGCTCCAGATTTGACTTCGGAGGTTTTTCGTTTTATTCAAGGACGTAAGTTAGCAGAACTAGAGCAGATAACTGACAATAACAGGGCAAAAACTCCAGATGTCACAGTGTGCCTTAAGTTACGATTGATAGGATCTACTTACGTACAGATATCACCCTATTCTGTTGGTACAGTGGATGCCCTGTGTAACGCAATAAAGAAGCTGTATCTAAAGACAAAAACTTTAGACCAAATAAGGGAACTTATTATATCATGCAGGCAGGGGGTCAAAGAACCCGCAAGCCGATTTGGTAGCCGCACGAAAGCTTTACTTAATGAAGGAAGAGGCATTGTAGCAAACCACACTAAGAGGTTTTAGGAGACTGGCGGTGAAAAGTTTTATTAAAGGTCTGAGGGATCAGGCATTAAGGACAAGGTTCGTAGGTGATGAGAAAAAAGATTTGCAGGTATTAGTGCAAGTAGTCGAAGATGCTGAACAGCTTTTTGGAGATAGTAAGATTGGTATAAATATTGTGACCGCGACAATGCCGTGCAGTTTCTGTAACCAGAAAGGCTATAATAAAACAAACTGCGAACGGAGGTTAAACACGCCATATTGTGTGAAGTGTGGACATGAGGTCAGCCCACTGTGCTAAAACAAAATTAGTAGCAAGCTGACTTGTAAGCAATGTGGGAAAAAGAGTGACACAATAGAATCATGCAGACTAGGATTGGCATCATTGTATTGCAGAATGTGTCGGACCACTAATCATAAGGAAAATCAGTTTTGTCGTCAGCGACAGCAAAATAATCAAATTCAGCGGCGGAACAATAGACCAATTAACAACAGGATACCCCCAGACAGGAATTTCAATAGAAGAAACGACAGTGCAATGGAAAAGAACGGAAACTTAAGTAGAACACGACAATCAGGCCACTTTGCTGGAGAATGTCAAAATAATTCTACCACTCGAAATAGAAATTACTTCCGGACGAAGAAGAGCCCGGTTTACAATAAAGCCATAAATAATTCGGGAAACGCCAATCGACCCAGTTACGGCCAATAACTGGGGTAGCAGAATAATTTGGCAGAAACAGCAGAAGGTTCATGGAAAATTAATGGATTACGGCAACATAAAATTAGACAGCACGTATCAAAAATCATAGTAAATCTAGAGGTGGAGCGAATGAATGTAAAGGTTCAGCGAATGAAGAACCTGAGCAAGAGCCACAGGTTGACTCGGAGGCAGAAGAACCAATGGAAATAGTACACAAGGCAACAATACATACAGAAAATCATGGAAACTTACAAAGAGGGCAAAAGGCTACAATAAACAAGAATATTACAGAACACACATCTGATACGAAAAAAATGGCGCAGTAATACAAAACCTAAGTGGGGTTAAAAAGTCACCAAGCAATGTAGATACAGTTCCCCCACGTGCTCGTGCCAAGGAAGGAGAACAGATCGCACTTCCTGACAATGGGACCGAATTACGGGTACTGTCCATAAGGGAAAGACATTCGAAGACAGCCAAATAAATATAAGTAGCAGTGGAATAAAGTCACCAGGTAATGTGGACACAGTTTTATCACGCTTCCGTGTCAAGAGGCAAAGGAAGGAAAACTGGTTTTACTTGTAGACACTGGGGCAGATTCCAGCATAGTGAAAGAAGTTGCGATAAAGGTCTTCCAGAACGATAAAGGTCTTCAACGTTGGGCATAGTGAAGATAGATGCGGTTGGAAGGAACGCTCCATAGACCTTTCATGTTGTAGCCCAAGACAGCGGAGTTCCAGGCGACTGATTTTTTGGACGTGACAATATTTGGGGAAAAATCATAATAAATTCCATGACCCGAACCTTAAAAGCTTTCGAGAACAATAAGTTAGTAATAATATTCTCGCTACGAAATGAAAGAGCGAGCATAGGATTGACAAACAGTAAAAGTTTCCTGGTTAAGAAAAGGTCAATTTCGATGTTGCCAGTTAATGTGACAATGAAGGAATAAACTGTCCACCACAGTGAAATGCGAGAGCTTTTATTAAAACAATGCGAGAGCTTTTAAATAAAACAATACCCAGTTCAAGATCAAAGAAGACAGACTGCTTTTGTCATTTATTTGTTCTATTTATGTCAATTAGTTAACGAATATTTTTCACTTAACGAATATAACTAATAGAAGTGAATTAGAGTAATATTTACAGGTTTGTATGTTAAAGTACTATTTTTATTATAATCCTCATAATATTTAAAAGGTAAGTTAACGTTCACTACACCTCCCTTTTTTATAAAAAAAATTAAAATGTAATAAAATGTAATAAAAAAAATTTTATACAATATTTTAATATTTATTTAGGTAAATTAAATTTAATGTTTAAATTTCATCAAAGTTTAGTAGTGTAGATATTAGCCGTACCTATATACCTCCCTTTTTTTATAGAAAAATATTAAATCAAGCAAGGTGATCAAACTTAAGTGCTTTAATATTTTCCAAAATTTATCGATAATAAATTACTGAATAAGTCTTCTTATTACGAAAAAATTTTATAGTAGGAAAATTTTCAAAGCAATTTTGCAATTTTTCAAAAATTGCACGGGCAACTGTTTGTGCAGACTTATCTGGTATGGTTATTGCAATTAAGTATTTAGTTAAATCGCACATTAAAGTTAATGCATATTTATTGCCGTATGCAGATTGAGGTAACGGGCCTATTGTGTCTACTACTATTATATCAAATGGTTTTGTTGGAGTTGGTGTAAAAACAAGATGTTCTGAATTTTTAGGTTTGACTTTATTTAAAATGCATTTAGGACAATTTTTAAATTTCGCCATGTCTCTTGTCATTTTCTTCCAATAAAACTTAGTACGAAGCTTGGCATATAGTTTCTTTTGACCGCAGTGTCCGCTTAAGATAGGATCATTATAGTATATTTGCATTAGCTTTTGCTTCTTTTCCTCCTCAAAAATTATCTCAATTGGTTCTGTTAAAATAATCTCTAAAGTGTTTAAAATTTTGGTACCGTGTTGTTTTAATTCTTGTATTGTATAAATTGTAAAAAATAAATCAAATTTGGCCATTCTGGTTTGTAGATTTTATGATTGTTGACTGAACTGTATAGTGGTTAGAAAATAAAATAAGCATGTACATACATGTATGTAAAATAAAAACTTTTTAAAGAACTTGTCTTACTTCCTTGGTTGAACATGGTCACTCAAAAATTCTAGGAGGCTTATTAAACTTCACGAAGACTGGTACAATGCTGCCGCTACCTGATTAAAGCTTCTTTTGGTGATTGGCAAAAGGTGTCTAGAACAGTATATAGACACATAAGTGAATAATATTAAACATTTGATACACAAATAAATTTTTAATAAAAAAACTCACCATTAACACCCCTTGCAGCACTTACTTCAGCTCAAGCCTTTGCTCTTTTAAATTTATTTCTGTAGCTGGGCAAACTCTTTTCGTATAGATTTTTATGTTTTTTTACTTCATAAATAAGTTTTTCGTCATATATTTTCTCCATTTTTTGTTTATTTACTTTTTGGTTTGACAAATTAAAGCGGCAAAACAAAAAATTAAACTAAATTCTAAATAGCCGCTCGGCCGCTTTTAACGGCATTGGCAAGTTAAATTAAATTCAACGTGTTAAAAATTTTGTATGAGTATTTTTATTAATAAACTATTTTTTTTTCATGCATGCCGCTTGCATTGGGTTTTCACCATTAACATTGGCTCATCAACCAAATTATCTTCGTTTTGAACATCTTCACTAAAATATTCAAAATAATTTCAAAAACTACAGAAAGAATCGCCTTCTCAGTCTTTAGAAACGTCTTTGTTACAGTAGTCGTTGGCATGGTTAGAAAAAATATTAATTTCAAAGTATTTGTTATTCGTCTATGAATTAAAATTGTCTTTCAACTTCAACTCAGTATTCACAGTTATGAATTTATAATCTCTACTAATACGGACCTTATTGTTTTTCGTATTAACAAAACGTAAACCTGTGGATTGCTCATCATAACCCAGTCAATAATTCAGATTTGTGAACAAATTTGTTTTTCATTGGAGTTTCTTGTCAACTGTAAAACGAAACAGACGTGTTTTAAAAGAAATTTCTAATAAAAAATATGATTTAAAGATTTTTCTGTCAAAAAAGTTATATATTGGAAAAAATATAATTTTTCTTTAAATTTTGTGAAAAAATCATAAAATTCGGAACAATTAAAAACAATTTAGTTTCGGAGCAAATAATCTAAATTAATTGTTTCGTTAACAAACTCAAATTCAACAGTTAGCAGTTTTTTAAATTTTCTAAAAAGATTAATGCACAATATTTTCCGTTGTCATAAGTACCAAGTATTTTCGTTCTTATTTTTGGAATGATTTTGTCAAATTCATGAGAAAATTTGTTGTATATTTTCGAATCGAATTTGGTTTTTTAATAGATTGTTTTAAATTATTTGTTTTTTTTTTTTAGACATGGAACGAGTAAAAGCAAAAATTTCACTTGAGTTCTTTAAGTCGCTGATTGAGACTCTTGACAGAGCATAGGCCCCTACATTTTCTTTACCTTTAATATATTCGACTGTAAAATTGTATTCAGAAAGTTGCAGACGTATTCGTGTTAACTTTGAAGAAGGGTCTTTATATTAATAATTCTTGCAAAAAAAAACCGACTTCAAAACAGATTTCATCTGTCTGCCTATAACAGCTCAAGTGTATGGCCACATTAATTAGGTTACATTAACTATTGGGACACACTTTTATATCCAAACTTTATACTTTTTCAACTGTTCAATAGTTTGGCAATAAACATCAAATTACAGCAACTATTGAGGCACCCTTTAGTTTCCAAATTCGCATTATATACTTGCTGTTGAAGTAGATTTAGCAATCAGGTTCTGTGTAAATTTCAGCCGTCTGTCTGTAACGGTTCAACAGTTTGCCTATATACATCAGATTATATTTTATAATATAATATTTTTATACTTCTTATTATGCCAAAAAAGTAGTGGACATTCTGTCTTACGTTAAGGTATTTGTATACAACGGTTCAAAAAATACTGCCATATAGAACAAATGACGTTAATTTTGGGCACACCCTTTTCTTTCCAAATTAAAATAATAAGCTTCTTGTTATAGCGGATTTAGCAAAACATGTCCCTTGTAAAGCTGTTTGTCTATAATGGTTCAAAAGTCCGGCCACATCCACCATATTATATCAACTATTGGGACACCCGCTTATTTCCAAATCCAAATTTTATACAGATCCCTTTTAAGTTTCAGCGTTCTGTCTATAACGGTTCAAAAGTTTGGTCACACAATTGAAATTACATCAACTGCTGGAACACCCTTTAACTTCTAAATCCATATTTTATACTTGTTATTAGCAATACTGGTTGTAATTTTCAAGCGTCAGTCTACAACTGTTCAAAAGTATGGCCATATACACCAAATTTTATGAACTATTGGAACACCCTTTAATTTAAAATTTGTAATATTAATACTTGTTACTATAACGGCCATAGTAATCGACATTCTGTCCAATTTGCAAGCGTTTGTCTATAATGGTTCAAAAGATAGGCTCATATTAGTAAATCTTCATCAATTGTGGGACACCCTTTAATTTCTAAATTCAAATTATAATCTCGTTGATATAGCGGATATAGCAATACAGGTCCCGTTTAAGTTTCAGCGTTGTGTCTATAACGGTTCAAAAGTTTGGTCACATACACATAATTACATTGACTATTGGAACACCCTATAACTTCCAAATCCATATTTTATATTTGTTGTTATAGCGGACTTAGCAATACTGGTTCGTTGTAATTTTCAAGCGTCTGTATACAACTGTTCAAAAGATTGGCCATATACATCAAATTTAATGAACTATTGGCACACCCTTTAATTTAAAATTTGTAATATTAAAACTTGTTACTATAACGGCCATAGCAATCGACATTCTGTCCAATTTGCAAGCGTTTGTCTAAAACGGTTCAAAAGATAGGCTCATATAAGTAAATCTTAATCAATTATGGGACACCCTTTAATTTCTAAATTCAAATTATAAACTCGTTGATATAGCGGATGTAGCAATACAGATCCCTTTTAAGTTTCAGCGTTCTGTCTATAACGGTTCACAAGTTTGGTCACACAATTGAAATTACATCAACTGCTGGAACACCCTTTAACTCCTAAATCCATATTTTATACTTGTTGTTTTTGGGAGCCATAGTAATACGCAGTCATTTCAAATTTTTCAGAATCGCCCCTTACATTTCATAATACCCGTAAAAAATATGTATGTTGTATAGGGACACCCTTTAATTTTTAATATTATGATCTGTTTTTAAAACGGGACCAATCTGTAAGCATAATCTATCATATTACCAAAAATTTTCAAAATCGGATTATGATGGCCATATACATCAAATTTAATGAACTATTGGCGCACCCTTTAATTTATAATTTGTAATATTAATACTTGTTACTATAACGGCCATAACAATCGACATTCTGTCCAATTTGCAAGCGTTTGTCTATAACGGTTCAAAAGATAGGCCCATATAAGTAAATTTACATCAATTATGGGGCAGCCTTTAATTTTTAGATTTATTTTTGTATAATTTTTTGTTTTTGGGAGCCATAGTATTACGCAGTCATTTCAAATTTTACAGAATTGCCCTTTACAGTTCATAATACCCGTAAAAAATATGTATGTTGTATGGGGACACCCTTTAATTTTTAAGATTATGAACTGTTTTTAAAATGGGACCAATCTGTAAGCATAATCTATCATATTACCAAAAATTTTCAAAATCGGATCAGAAATGAATGAGTTCTGGAGGCACACATATTAAAAAAAAGCAACATTCAGCCGAATTGTATAACCTCCTTCTTTTTTTGAAGTCGGTTAAAAAAGATACACTAGAGGTATATGGTCTGACCTTACCCTAAACTTAGTGCCATAGACGTATGGTCGAAATTGTTTTATCGCAAAATGAACGGCTAAAAGTTCAAGTTCTATTGTTGGTTTTTCCTGTTCTGATATTAAAAAGCTTTTTGAAGCGAAATATATTGGCAAGTCATTACCATTAAAATTTTGTCTTAGAATCGCTCCACAACCAAATTTAGATGCGTCCACCGTGATTAAAAATTATTTAGAAAAATCTGGATATTGTAAAATTTTTGGTGATAAAAGAGCAGATTTTAGACTTTGAAAAGAGTTATTTTTTTGTCATTCCAATCGAACTGGATGCTTTTCCTTGTCAATTGGTTTAATGGTGCCGCTAAAATTGCGTAATTTGGTATAAGCCTTCTGTAATAATTGGCCAAAGACACAAAGCGTCTTATTAAATCTTTATCTGTTGGAATTGGATAGTCTTTAATGGCTTTAATTTTATTACCGTCTGGTAACAGGTAATTTGCGGTACATTAATGACCAAAAAATGTAACTTCAGGTCTAAAAAGTTACATTTATACGGGTTTATTTTCAAATTGTATTTTCTCAAAGTGTCAAAAAACTTCTTCCAGATTATTTAATAATTATGTCGTCGACATATAAAAAGGTTTTATTAGGTGTGAGACCGGAGAACGGTATTGCCATCATTCGTGAGAAAGAGTTAGGCGCCACATTTAATGCAAAGGGTAGAACTTTCCAACGAAATGAACCGTTTTCAGTGCTAAAAGCAGTTATATCACGAGAATCTGTATGCAATGAAATTTGGTGAAAACCGGAAAATTAATCTATGATTGAATAATATTTTGCACGACCTAAATTATCTAAAATATCATCGATACGTGGCAAGGGAAATTTATCGGCGATTAGTTTTTTGTTAACTGCACGATAATCAACGCACATATGATACGATTTATTACCTCCAGTACTCTTTTTGGGAGCCAAAATTAAAGGAATATTAAAATATGAGCTGCTAGGTTCAATTAGATTATTTTCTAGCAAATTTTTGACTTGTCTATTAATTTCTTCCCTCTGACTGTAAGGGAGCCTGTAATTCTTGATATAAACTGGGGATGAATCGGTTAATCTGAGTTTTTTTTCATAAAAATTATTGATAGTCATTTTATCACTATCTAAAGAGAAAATATCCGCATATTGGGATCTGTTGACATTTAGGTCAACATATTATTTTAATAAGTTTTTATTTGACGTTTTTAATTAATATCAAAATATATAAGAAATAATATCAATATATATATATATATATATATATATATATATATATATATATATATCGTGTGTGTATATATGTTTATGTATATATATACATATATATATATATATATATATATTTACACATAGTACATGATCCAATGCCCTTACTTTTAGATGTAACTGACGTGCACACCTTAGCCCTGAATTCAGGTGATTTTTTTATTGTATCCGTTGACTGGAAATGCCTTTCCAAGAAGTTCAAAAAATCCTTGATTGTGGGAACCTCTCGTGGCTGTGACAGTGATTGTTCGTATCGAAGGCGGGTGGCTTGTCCAGCCGTTTCAGCAGTAGATGCAGCAATAGCGGATCGCAGGTTGTAGTGTCTATTTTTAAGTTTTTGAGTGCTAACAGACACTCCTGTGTTTTGTCATGCAGTACCTTATAGTTGTCGTTTACTGTTCTAGTGTTCTAGTGCAACCAGCTCTTGAACCAACTTGTTAACCAACAGTCTTTTATTGTTATAGCGGTCTACTATCATCGCCCATGCGGCGTCGAAACTTTCTTCCGTGGCGGAAAAGTGTTTAATAAGCGTTGCAGCTTCTCCTACCAAATGTGTTTTAAGATACCATATTTTGTGTACCTTGGGAATTTGTTGGCATATGATCAGTGACCAAAATAAATCGTAAAATTCTTGCCACTTCATATAGTTGCCATCAAATTTTGGTAGTGTAATTTTAGGGATTGGAAACGATTCCGACTAGTGTGTGGTTGTGGCATTGCTGATTCGCTCTGGCAGCTTCTGACATCCCTGCGGAATTTACCTTCTACGGTGATAAATCGTTCCACATTGTTACCCTGTTGCTCAGGGCAGTCACATACTTCTGATATTTGGAAGTGAAGCTCTTCGATGTTTTGCCATAATTTTGAAGCAATTTGCATTTCTTGATTCGTGAGACTTTCTTTTAATAGTCTTTCCAACGAAACCATCATTGCTGCTTGCCTCCGCATTAATTTCACTAGTTCACCTGACTCTGCTGCTACTTTTGAGGTTTTTGTATCAAGCGATTTACCTGCTCCTGTAGCTGAAGGCCCCTTGGTTGAGGTTTGTGATACTTTAAGAATTGATGACTCAAATATGTCCCTGTATTGATGAACAAGAGTTAATATAGCATTATAGTAGTCGTTGGTGAAATAATCATGGTCCAGTGCTAGATTTTCCAACAAACGTATTTGGTTGTCGTTCGCTTCAAATGCCGACCATTCTTCGTCCAGGGTTCTGATCCTTTCCTGAAAATAGCTGATGGTTTGTTTCCTTATGATTGGATCCTTATTGAAATTGCGGATAAGAATCTCAATTCTTCCGCCGACATCCTTCTGTTGGTTGACGAGTTCTTCGAAGGAGGCCATCGCTTGTCTGAGAAAATAACGTCGGGGCCACCAAAAATGTTAGTTTGACTCGTTTGTCAACTTTGGATTAACAACAACGGCACCTTGACTGAGTTGCTACAATATTAAACTTGTTGGTCGATTTCAGCACTTAAACTGAATTGACTTGTATATTTTTACTTTGTTGTTCAATTTCAGCGCTTAAACTGAATTGAATGATATATTTTTCTTAGTTGTTCAATTTCAGCACTTAAACTTAATTGAATGGTATATTTTACTTCGTTGTTCAATTTCAGCACTTAAACTGAATTGAATGGAAATAAAAGACTGCAGGTGATTTATTCTTAAGATCAAAACAAAGAGTGATTTTATTATTTTAATTTTCAAGCTTATATACTAAAATTTTAAAAGTGTTGTGTTTACAAAACAATAAATTTCAGGACAAGTTCTCACGCAAATAATTAAATTAAATTTTATAAAATTGTAGTGTTTACAAAAATAATTAAATTAAATGTAAAAAAAGGATTCTGTTGACAAAACCATAAACTCCACGACAAGTTCTCACGCAAATAGTTATACAGGTGGGAGCAGTCAAAATAATTGCGGATACAAAAAAGCAGACAGCCAAGAATGTGCTGACGTTTGATAATGCAAATTTAAAAAGACACAAATTAATAACAATACATTCTATGTATATGTTCTTTTGTAGACAATAATAAAAAATAAAAATAATAATAGAATATTAATATATGCATGTAATTATGTATTAACAGCTTGTTGAAATTAACTTACCTTACTATCCATGTATCACTTACATGAAAATTTGTTTGATGTAGATATATATTGACGCAATCTTCCATTTTTGCTGTTATTAATTTCCACAAAAAACTTACTCTGTGCGTAACTCTGCGACAGGCATTCATATTCTTGTGATGCAGACGCTTGCTTTAAGAGCAATGATCCATGCAGGCCGTGCTGGTATGCCAGATGGGCACATGGTAAGTGCGAAACTAAGAACTGACCAATTTTCCCCCAAATGAAGAAAAAGAAGAAATGCCCCATATATTCGGTCGGGGGCTTCATAATCTGAGAGATCCAGGTTAGGTGACTGAGATCCAAAGAGCAAGTCGATGGACAGGAGCTTTAGCGAGATGGCAAAGGGCAACCTTGTACGCGCTGTCATCGACAGAAATGACGAGGACAGCTCTACCTCCTATGAGACTGGAAGATGGTAGGTAGGAAGTCGATGGGAGTGTTTTGGAGAGTCATCAAAGACGTGCAGGTCTCTTCCATTAATGTGATTACGCAGGATGGTTTCGTGGGATGCCAAACTCATGGCAATATCAAACGATTTTTTGGAAGGCCTATGGAAAGGAGCTAAGCTTGACGTGGTACATCTTGAAGAGATGTATTACGGTTTCGAAATGAAATCTCTTTGTGATTATCTAGGCGACCACAAGGGTAACCTGACTCCAGATGGTGATGATCCAACTTCGAAAGATGTAGTAAATCAGGAGGCTGCTAGTCTGATCTCTGAGGAATTCTTTGAGAGAATGGACAAGGTAGTTGACGAAGACGCCCTCTTGGACTCGGACCAAAAGGACGTCAACGTTACAATCATATCCACGAACATAAATGGTGAAGGTGACTCAAGTCAATTTTCACCGCATTAAAGCAGCTTCCGCTGCACTGCTCCTTCGTATCTCAGCGAGAGAGAAGGAATCATGGCTTTATCAAGGCAGGGCTTGCGGGCTTGGTGCTAAAGGCTTCAAGATACTACACATGAATGGTCTAGGTAAGATCAGATCATGCATTGTGGCTAAAAGAAATTTGAATATCTTCATTCTGTCTGATTACAGTGATGAAGACACGGTAACAGCTGCCTGGGAGCTGTTAAATGGATAAAACATTACAGCTGTAACTCATTGTTGTCAGATAAGGGAATTTAACCCGAAATCGGGGATTATATTTTGAAAATGGGGATTCAAAGAGGTTTTCTGGGGATTTTTTAAATTATGTTTTTTGTTATTGTAGTTTTCCTATTATTAAATAAATTTTAACTTTTTTGCTACGTACAAGCCAAGGCGAATTAAATACTAGATGTCCGCACAGCTACAAAAAAAGCCAAATGTCATTTTCTGTTGCAGAAAATGATGTTGATGCCAAAAATAGCTGAATAAACGAGAGGCAGCAGAATCAAATTATCCTATAGTTTATCATCCTTTGGTGCTTTAAATGAAGTTGTAACAGTTTTTTCCTTTCTCCTCCACGTGCAGTAGTACTTAATATTATTTTTTTTTTTTTTTTGTTTTAAAATTTAGTTTTAGAAATTTTTTTTGTTACTTTTCCAAATTATTTAAAAATTTTTAATTTTTAAAATTATTTAACTCTTTTGACAACAATGTTGAACATAATAAAAAATCAGCTGAGCTATAAAGACCACATGTAAATTCATGCGCCTTAGTACAAGATTTCTAGTATGATAACAAAAAAACATTGTTAAAAATTATGACAGGTCGCTCCATAAATTTAAAAAAGGAAATCACCTTTTTTCAGCAATGAACTCAATGAAAACCAACATAAGAAATAAAATGCAATCGAGCTGCTCGAATCTTTATTGAGAAATTATACACATTTTAAAAATATGCTTCAAATATATACTTAACTCCAAAAAATGTTCCAATAAATTGCTTTAGATAACGAGAACTTTTCGATTTTGTTAATATACAAATACGTATTTAAATAGTTAAATTGAATTGAATTTAAAAATAAATAGTATTTTTGTAGTGGGGATTTATGACATTGTCTTTTGGGGATTTGTATGGATAAAATTAAGGGAAGGAATCGAAAAAATTCTGGAAACCCTGCTGTCGCTCAGCGAAACACGCGATCAAGTTTATGTGTTTAAGTGAGTGTGTGTGTGTGTGTGCGGTTTGAACAAGTATAAGGAGTTAATGCACTTAGGTCAATAGGGTTGTTTGACATTGGACTAATAGGCCTTGAATTTAGAATGGCCTCAATCTTTACTACCACGGTCTCAAGTTCTTCGTATGTTAATGATGCTGTTACAGTATTTTTGACTAGCAGGTGCTTAGCTGATTGTACTGCTGCTTCCCAAATGCCACCGAAATGAGGTGCTCTAGGTGGTATAAAATGGAACGTGATCTTTCTGGATGTACATTCTTTATTATTTGCTTCGTTGGCCGAACTGGTATAAATTGCCTCTGAGAGTTCCTGGTACCTATGAATGCTTCTGTGGTTAAATCGCTGACTAATTCAAGATGTACAGCTTTTGTAGCAAAACAGCAAAACACCGAAATGTAGGCCTTCTGAGGTTTCTTTCCTCTTACTTTGTAGTGAATCCAGAATGGCCCGCAGAAATCAACGCCTAAATTGATGAATGGCCGGGCAGGGCTAACGCGTTCTGGTGGAAGATTGCCAATAATTTGTTCTAGTAATCTTGGTTTGGCTTTTGTGCATTGCACACAATGCTGTACAATTGATCGTGCTGCCGATTCACCTTTAACTGGCCAATATTTTTGCCTTACATACGCCAATAACGCCTGAGGACCACAGTGTCGATTTTTCACATGTATCATTTGCATTAATAACTTTGATATCGGATCGTTGTAGGGAAGTAGCATTGGGTGCTTGGCGTCGTACGGAAGCATCGATGCCGTCAATTGTCCTCCCACTCTTATGATGCCGTCAGTATCTAGGAATGGAGAGAGATTGCTGTAATGGATTCCCTTGCTGACAATCTTATATTTTCTTAAATGTTTTAAATCTTCTTCAAAATCAGCTTGCTGATTGGTATGAACGAGCACCACAAGAGCCTGGTCCAATTCCTAGACAGTTAGGGCGATCTCAGATTGTTCTAGCATTGTTTACAAATCTTAGCATGTAACCCACAACTCGTTGTAGTGTGAGAAATGATCCCTGGTGTTGGATTTTGTAAATCGTGTTTCTAAACTGCCAGTTGCTGTAGTGACTGCAACCGTCCTTTTTCGCTCCTGGTGAGTGTCATTTTCAAATATCGCTAGTTCTTTGGAGTATCTTGAGGGCCACATTTCTTCCTTTCCATGTAAAAAGATTGGCCCATATAACCATAACGTGCATGCTGCTAATTTTCGCGGGGCTAGACCGCGTGTCAAGTCGTCAGCAGGATTTTTCTTTTGATTTACATGTCGCCATTGTTTAGGCATTGATATTTCTTGTATTGCCGCTATTCTATTGGCGACAAATGTGTGATATGAGGATGAGGGGAAATTGATCCAAGCCAAAACAATTTCTGAATCATTCCAGAAGTATGTGGGTGTGTTCTCGAGTTTTAGATCCCTTTTTACTCTCATTGTTAGCTGAGCACTCAACACAGCAACGCAAAGCTCCAGACGTGGCAAGATTTGCCGTTTTAACGATGCTATGCCTGATTTTGCGCAAAGTAGCCGCACTAGTACTTGCCCGTCATTTATTATTGATCGAATATAAATGGCCGCACCATATGCCTTCTCTGAGGAGTCAGCGAATGCATGAATCTGTAAACTTGAAGGTACATGTCCTTCAAAGACATGTCGTGAAAGTTTAAGATTGCTTACTTCTTCTAATTCATTGCGGAAGGTCATCCATCGCGTATGAAGTTCAGCTGGTAGTGCCTCGTCTCACGCCAATTTTGCTTGCCACAGCTCTTGAATAAATATTTTCGCAGTGACGATGATTGGTGCTAATATCCCTGAAGGGTCGAATATTCTGGCTAAACCTGAGCAAATTGTTCGCTTGGTGATACGTTTCATCTCTCCAACACACACCTTTACACAGAATTTGTCCTACCTTGGCATCCATGTTGAGCCCAGCGTTTTTACTGCTTGACTATTTTTGAAGTCAATATCAACTTCCGATTCTTCTTTTTCTGCAACATTTTGAAGTATTTCGGGATGGTTTGCGCTCCACTTCTGTAATTTAAGGCCATGTTTTTTCAAGATATAAATTAGCTCTTGTTGAATTGTCAATGCTGTGTTTAGGCTGTCAGCTCCACCGATTCCGTCATCTACGTAAAAATTTTCCAGAAGAAAATGAGCTCCGTATGGATACAATAACATGTATTTTTTGCCTATTGTTTCCAAACATTTTGTAGTCAAATATGGTTCAGCTAGCATTCCATATGTAATTATATTTAATTGATTATATGTTATTGGCTTGTCTGGACTCGTTCTCCAGATAATGATTTGAAATCTTCTATCTTCTGGATGCACGAGCATTTGACGATACATTTTCCCAACGTCTGCAGTGAAAACAAAACGAGGTAGTCTAAATCTAAGTAAAATAGAGAAAAGTTCGCCTTGCACTGTGGGCCCAATGTGCATTAGGTCGTTTAATGATAAGCCAGATGACGTTTTAGAAGATGCATCAAACACCATTCGTAATTTAGTTGTTAAACTCTCTGGTTTTAATATACAGTGGTGAGGAATGAAGTAGTTCGGTTTAGCTTTTCTATTTATATCTATTGGGGTCATGTGTCCCAATGCCTCGTATTCTGCCAAGAAAGCGGTGTATTGGCTTTTGATTTCTGGAGACTTTGATAATCGACGTTCTAATGCTAGAAATCGGTTGAAAGCTATACTGTGTGATTCACCAAGCACATCAGTTTTTTCGCAGAACGGAAGTCTTACCATGAATCTTCCATCATCACCCATGGTGTGTGTTTGTGTGAAATGGTCTTCGCACTGTCTTTCTGTAGTAGACAAACTTTTGTCTGTTGTGCTTATGTGGTCTAACTCCCAGAGTTGAGAAATAGCTTCCTCTAAGTTAGCCTCGTTGTCGGTGCATACTCCACAGGCTGCAGTAGATGAGTGATCTCCATCAACCCTGCCTGCGATGACCCAACCTAGCACGGTATTTTGTAAAGTAGACAACTTATTGCCCAATTTGATAAAATTTGGGGTCTGCAAGCGTAATGTTTTCGGTATGGGCCAATTGTCGATATTTATTGTTTGTGACGGTTGTGGTAAAATAATATGGGGTAGAACGGCTGCCTCAAGCCGCGTGTTGAAGTTGTTGATTCGTGAATGTAAAGCAACGTTTACTCGCTGTTTTATTTCAGTGTTGCTAGAGGCAATTCCATTTATCAAGATTGAAGTTGCCTTAGGATGAATTTCCATGCGTTTGACTAAACGCTCGCTGACAAAATTCAATTGTGATCCTGAATCTAGAATAGCTCTACAATTGACCTCTGTTCCATTTGCCTCCACGGTGACTATTGCAGTGCTTAGGAGGATGTAGCCATTGGCTCTAAATTGTTTATATGCAGTGAGTGTTGCGGCCTTCTGGCTGTCTTGTGGTGTTTTTGGCACACCTGATTCTTCGTCTACCTTAGTGTGGTTAATGTTGTTTGTATTCTAAGTTTCAAGTTGCAGATGTAGGAGTGTATTGTGTTTTTTATTGCATTTTATGCAGCTTCTTGATGTGCAAGCTTTGGCACTGTGACCGGGTTTTAAACAGTTGACACAGTATTTCTGTTTTTGGATGAACTGAAGACGTTCTACTGTTGATAACTGAAGAAACCTTTTACATGCAAACAATTACATATATTAATTAAATATATTAATATTTAATAATTCTTCATAGTAATAAAATTACCTAAATAAATAATTTTTAATATAAAATTAATTATAAAAAATAAAAATTTATAAAATTTTTATAAAAATTATAAAAACTATATATTAATTCATTTTAATCTTATTATTAATTAAATAAATTACATTAAATAAATCAATTAAATATATTAAATAAATGTCTGTATATAATATATAAATATATATGTAAATATAAATATATATATATTTTTACACATGGTACATGATCCAATGCCCTTTCTTTTAGATGTAACTGACGTGCACACCTTAGCCCTGAATTCAGGTGATTTTTTTATTGTATCCGTTGACTGGAAATGCCTTTCCAAGAAGTTCAGAAAATCCTTGATTGTGGGAACCTCTCGTGGCTGTGACAGTGATTGTTCGTACCGAAGGCGGGTGGCTTGATCCAGCCGTTTCAGCAGTAGATGCAGCAATAGCGGGTCGCAGGTTATAGTATCTATTTTTAAGTTTTTGAGAGCTAACAGGCACTCCTGTGTTTTGTCATGCAGTACCTTATAGTTGTCGTTTACTGTTCTAGCTGGTTCAACCAGCTCTTGAACCAACTTGTTAACAAACAGCCTTTTATTGTTAGAGCAGTCTACTATCATCGCCCATGCGGCGTCGAAATTTTCTTCCGTGGCGGAAACGTGTTTAATAAGCGTTGCAGCTTCTCCTACCAAATGTGTTTTAAGATACCATATTCTGTGTACCTTGGGAATTTGTTGGCATATGATCAGTGACCAAAATAAATCATAAAATTCTTGCCACTTCATATAGTTGCCATTAAATTTTGGTAGTGTAATCTTAGGGATTGGAAACGATTCCGACTAGTGTGTGGTTGTGGCATTGCTGATTCGCTCTGGCAGCTTCTGACATCCCTGCGGAATTTACCTTCTACGGTGATAAATCGTTCCACATTGTTACCCTGTTGCTCAGGGCAGTCACATACTTCTGATATTTGGAAGTAAAGCTCTGCGATGTTTTGCCATAATTTTGAAGCAATTTGCATTTCTTGATTCGTGAGACTTTCTTTTAATAGTCTTTCCAACGAAACCATCATTGCTGCTTGCCTCCGCATTAATTTCACTAGTTCACCTGACTCTGCTGCTACTTTTGAGGTTTTTGTATCAAGCGATTTACCTGCTCCTGTAGCTGAAGGCCCCTTGGTTGAGGTTTGTGATACTTTAAGAATTGATGACTCAAATATGTCCCTGTATTGATGAACAAGAGTTAATATAGCATTATAGTAGTCGTTGGTGAAATAATCATGGTCCAGTGGTAGATTTTCCAAAAACGTATTTGGTTGTCGTTCGCTTCAAATGCCGACCATTCTTCGTCCAGGGTTCTGATCCTTTCCTGAAAATAGCTGGTGTTTTGTTTCCTTATGATTGGATCCTTATTGAAATTGCGGATAAGAATCTCAATTCTTCCACCGACATCCTTCTGTTGGTTGACGAGTTCTTCGAAGGAGGCCATCGCTTGTCTGAGAAAATCACGTCGGGGTCACCAAAAATGTTAGTTTGACTCGTTTGTCAACTTTGGATTAACAACAACGGCACCTTGACTGAGTTGCTACAATATTAAATTTGTTGGTCAATTTCAGCACTTAAACTGAATTGACTGGTATATTTTTACTTTGTTGTTCAATTTCAGCGCTTAAACTGAATTGAATGATATATTTTTCTTAGTTATTCAATTTCAGCGCTTAAACTTAATTGAATGGTATATTTTACTTCGTTGTTCAATTTCAGCACTTAAACTGAATTGAATAGAAATGAAAGACTGCAGGTGATTTATTCTTAAGATCAAAACAAAGAGTGATTTTATTATTTTAATTTTCAAGCTTATATACTTAAATGTTAAAAGTGTTGTGTTTACAAAACAATAAATTTCAGGACAAGTTCTCACGCAAATAATTAAATTAAATTTTATAAAATTGCAGTGTTTACAAAAATAATTAAATTAAATGTAAAAAAAGGATTCTGTTGGCAAAACCATAAACTCCACGACAAGTTCTCACGCAAATAGTTATACAGGTGTCAAGTACTATTATAATTAAATACTCCCGTGGGAGCAGTCAAAATAATTGCGGACACAAAAAAGGCAGACAGCCAAGAATGTGCTGACGTTTGATAATGCAAATTTACAAAGACACAAATTAATAACAATACATTCTATGTATATGTTCTTTTGTAGACAATAATAAAAAATAATAAAAGAATATTAATATATGCATGTAATTATGTATTAACAGCTTGTTAAAATTAACTTACCTAACTATCCATGTATCACTTACATGGAAATTTGTTTGATGTAGATATATATTGACGCAATCTTCCATTTTTGCTGTTATTAATTTCCACAAAAAACTTACTCTGTGCGTAACTCCGCGACAGGCATTCATCTTCTCGTGATGCAGACGCTTGCTGTAAGGGCAATGATCCATGCAGGCCTTGCTGGTATGCCAGATGGGCACATGGTAAGTGCGAAACTAAGAACAGACCAATTTTCCCCCAAATGAAGAAAAAGAAGAAATGCCCCATATATTCGGTAGGGGCTTCATAATCTAAGAGATCCAGGTTAGGTGACTGAGATCCAAAGAGCAAGTCGATGGACAGGAGCTTTAGCGAGATGGCAAAGGGCAACCTTGTACGCGCTGTCATCGACAGAAATGACGAGGACAGCTCTACCTCCTATGAGACTGGAAGATGGTAGGTAGGAAGTCGATGGGAGTGTTTTGGAGAGTCATCAAAGACGTGCAGGTCTCTTCCATTAATGTGATTACGCAGGATGGTTTCGTGGGATGCCAAACTCATGGCAATATCAAACGATTTTTTGGAAGGCCTATGGAAAGGAGCTAAGCTTGACGTGGTACATCTTGAAGAGATGTATTACGGTTTCGAAATGAAATCTCTTTGTGATTATCTAGGCGACCACAAGGGTAACCTGACTCCAGATGGTGATGATCCAACTTCGAAAGATGTAGTAAATCAGGAGGCTGCTAGTCTGATCTCTGAGGAATTCTTTGAGAGAATGGACAAGGTAGTTGACGAAGACGCCCTCTTGGACTCGGACCAAAAGGACGTCAACGTTACAATCATATCCACGAACATAAATGGTGAAGGTGACTCAAGTCAATTTTCACCGCATTAAAGCAGCTTCCGCTGCACTGCTCCTTCGTATCTCAGCGAGAGAGAAGGAATCATGGCTTTATCAAGGCAGGGCTTGCGGGCTTGGTGCTAAAGGCTTCAAGATACTACACATGAATGGTCTAGGTAAGATCAGATCATGCATTGTGGCTAAAAGAAATTTGAATATCTTCATTCTGTCTGATTACAGTGATGAAGACACGGTAACAGCTGCCTGGGAGCTGTTAAATGGATAAAACATTACAGCTGTAACTCATTGTTGTCAGATAAGGGAATTTAACCCGAAATCGGGGATTATATTTTGAAAATGGGGATTCAAAGAGGTTTTCTGGGGATTTTTTAAATTATGTTTTTTGTTATTGTAGTTTTCCTATTATTAAATAAATTTTAACTTTTTTGCTACGTACAAGCCAAGGCGAATTAAATACTAGATGTCCGCACAGCTACAAAAAAAGCCAAATGTCATTTTCTGTTGCAGAAAATGATGTTGATGCCAAAAATAGCTGAATAAACGAGAGGCAGCAGAATCAAATTATCCTATAGTTTATCATCCTTTGGTGCTTTAAATGAAGTTGTAACAGTTTTTTCCTTTCTCCTCCACGTGCAGTAGTACTTAATATTATTTTTTTTTTTTTTTTGTTTTAAAATTTAGTTTTAGAAATTTTTTTTGTTACTTTTCCAAATTATTTAAAAATTTTTAATTTTTAAAATTATTTAACTCTTTTGACAACAATGTTGAACATAATAAAAAATCAGCTGAGCTATAAAGACCACATGTAAATTCATGCGCCTTAGTACAAGATTTCTAGTATGATAACAAAAAAACATTGTTAAAAATTATGACAGGTCGCTCCATAAATTTAAAAAAGGAAATCACCTTTTTTCAGCAATGAACTCAATGAAAACCAACATAAGAAATAAAATGCAATCGAGCTGCTCGAATCTTTATTGAGAAATTATACACATTTTAAAAATATGCTTCAAATATATACTTAACTCCAAAAAATGTTCCAATAAATTGCTTTAGATAACGAGAACTTTTCGATTTTGTTAATATACAAATACGTATTTAAATAGTTAAATTGAATTGAATTTAAAAATAAATAGTATTTTTGTAGTGGGGATTTATGACATTGTCTTTTGGGGATTTGTATGGATAAAATTAAGGGAAGGAATCGAAAAAATTCTGGAAACCCTGCTGTCGCTCAGCGAAACACGCGATCAAGTTTATGTGTTTAAGTGAGTGTGTGTGTGTGTGTGCGGTTTGAACAAGTATAAGGAGTTAATGCACTTAGGTCAATAGGGTTGTTTGACATTGGACTAATAGGCCTTGAATTTAGAATGGCCTCAATCTTTACTACCACGGTCTCAAGTTCTTCGTATGTTAATGATGCTGTTACAGTATTTTTGACTAGCAGGTGCTTAGCTGATTGTACTGCTGCTTCCCAAATGCCACCGAAATGAGGTGCTCTAGGTGGTATAAAATGGAACGTGATCTTTCTGGATGTACATTCTTTATTATTTGCTTCGTTGGCCGAACTGGTATAAATTGCCTCTGAGAGTTCCTGGTACCTATGAATGCTTCTGTGGTTAAATCGCTGACTAATTCAAGATGTACAGCTTTTGTAGCAAAACAGCAAAACACCGAAATGTAGGCCTTCTGAGGTTTCTTTCCTCTTACTTTGTAGTGAATCCAGAATGGCCCGCAGAAATCAACGCCTAAATTGATGAATGGCCGGGCAGGGCTAACGCGTTCTGGTGGAAGATTGCCAATAATTTGTTCTAGTAATCTTGGTTTGGCTTTTGTGCATTGCACACAATGCTGTACAATTGATCGTGCTGCCGATTCACCTTTAACTGGCCAATATTTTTGCCTTACATACGCCAATAACGCCTGAGGACCACAGTGTCGATTTTTCACATGTATCATTTGCATTAATAACTTTGATATCGGATCGTTGTAGGGAAGTAGCATTGGGTGCTTGGCGTCGTACGGAAGCATCGATGCCGTCAATTGTCCTCCCACTCTTATGATGCCGTCAGTATCTAGGAATGGAGAGAGATTGCTGTAATGGATTCCCTTGCTGACAATCTTATATTTTCTTAAATGTTTTAAATCTTCTTCAAAATCAGCTTGCTGATTGGTATGAACGAGCACCACAAGAGCCTGGTCCAATTCCTAGACAGTTAGGGCGATCTCAGATTGTTCTAGCATTGTTTACAAATCTTAGCATGTAACCCACAACTCGTTGTAGTGTGAGAAATGATCCCTGGTGTTGGATTTTGTAAATCGTGTTTCTAAACTGCCAGTTGCTGTAGTGACTGCAACCGTCCTTTTTCGCTCCTGGTGAGTGTCATTTTCAAATATCGCTAGTTCTTTGGAGTATCTTGAGGGCCACATTTCTTCCTTTCCATGTAAAAAGATTGGCCCATATAACCATAACGTGCATGCTGCTAATTTTCGCGGGGCTAGACCGCGTGTCAAGTCGTCAGCAGGATTTTTCTTTTGATTTACATGTCGCCATTGTTTAGGCATTGATATTTCTTGTATTGCCGCTATTCTATTGGCGACAAATGTGTGATATGAGGATGAGGGGAAATTGATCCAAGCCAAAACAATTTCTGAATCATTCCAGAAGTATGTGGGTGTGTTCTCGAGTTTTAGATCCCTTTTTACTCTCATTGTTAGCTGAGCACTCAACACAGCAACGCAAAGCTCCAGACGTGGCAAGATTTGCCGTTTTAACGATGCTATGCCTGATTTTGCGCAAAGTAGCCGCACTAGTACTTGCCCGTCATTTATTATTGATCGAATATAAATGGCCGCACCATATGCCTTCTCTGAGGAGTCAGCGAATGCATGAATCTGTAAACTTGAAGGTACATGTCCTTCAAAGACATGTCGTGAAAGTTTAAGATTGCTTACTTCTTCTAATTCATTGCGGAAGGTCATCCATCGCGTATGAAGTTCAGCTGGTAGTGCCTCGTCTCACGCCAATTTTGCTTGCCACAGCTCTTGAATAAATATTTTCGCAGTGACGATGATTGGTGCTAATATCCCTGAAGGGTCGAATATTCTGGCTAAACCTGAGCAAATTGTTCGCTTGGTGATACGTTTCATCTCTCCAACACACACCTTTACACAGAATTTGTCCTACCTTGGCATCCATGTTGAGCCCAGCGTTTTTACTGCTTGACTATTTTTGAAGTCAATATCAACTTCCGATTCTTCTTTTTCTGCAACATTTTGAAGTATTTCGGGATGGTTTGCGCTCCACTTCTGTAATTTAAGGCCATGTTTTTTCAAGATATAAATTAGCTCTTGTTGAATTGTCAATGCTGTGTTTAGGCTGTCAGCTCCACCGATTCCGTCATCTACGTAAAAATTTTCCAGAAGAAAATGAGCTCCGTATGGATACAATAACATGTATTTTTTGCCTATTGTTTCCAAACATTTTGTAGTCAAATATGGTTCAGCTAGCATTCCATATGTAATTATATTTAATTGATTATATGTTATTGGCTTGTCTGGACTCGTTCTCCAGATAATGATTTGAAATCTTCTATCTTCTGGATGCACGAGCATTTGACGATACATTTTCCCAACGTCTGCAGTGAAAACAAAACGAGGTAGTCTAAATCTAAGTAAAATAGAGAAAAGTTCGCCTTGCACTGTGGGCCCAATGTGCATTAGGTCGTTTAATGATAAGCCAGATGACGTTTTAGAAGATGCATCAAACACCATTCGTAATTTAGTTGTTAAACTCTCTGGTTTTAATATACAGTGGTGAGGAATGAAGTAGTTCGGTTTAGCTTTTCTATTTATATCTATTGGGGTCATGTGTCCCAATGCCTCGTATTCTGCCAAGAAAGCGGTGTATTGGCTTTTGATTTCTGGAGACTTTGATAATCGACGTTCTAATGCTAGAAATCGGTTGAAAGCTATACTGTGTGATTCACCAAGCACATCAGTTTTTTCGCAGAACGGAAGTCTTACCATGAATCTTCCATCATCACCCATGGTGTGTGTTTGTGTGAAATGGTCTTCGCACTGTCTTTCTGTAGTAGACAAACTTTTGTCTGTTGTGCTTATGTGGTCTAACTCCCAGAGTTGAGAAATAGCTTCCTCTAAGTTAGCCTCGTTGTCGGTGCATACTCCACAGGCTGCAGTAGATGAGTGATCTCCATCAACCCTGCCTGCGATGACCCAACCTAGCACGGTATTTTGTAAAGTAGACAACTTATTGCCCAATTTGATAAAATTTGGGGTCTGCAAGCGTAATGTTTTCGGTATGGGCCAATTGTCGATATTTATTGTTTGTGACGGTTGTGGTAAAATAATATGGGGTAGAACGGCTGCCTCAAGCCGCGTGTTGAAGTTGTTGATTCGTGAATGTAAAGCAACGTTTACTCGCTGTTTTATTTCAGTGTTGCTAGAGGCAATTCCATTTATCAAGATTGAAGTTGCCTTAGGATGAATTTCCATGCGTTTGACTAAACGCTCGCTGACAAAATTCAATTGTGATCCTGAATCTAGAATAGCTCTACAATTGACCTCTGTTCCATTTGCCTCCACGGTGACTATTGCAGTGCTTAGGAGGATGTAGCCATTGGCTCTAAATTGTTTATATGCAGTGAGTGTTGCGGCCTTCTGGCTGTCTTGTGGTGTTTTTGGCACACCTGATTCTTCGTCTACCTTAGTGTGGTTAATGTTGTTTGTATTCTAAGTTTCAAGTTGCAGATGTAGGAGTGTATTGTGTTTTTTATTGCATTTTATGCAGCTTCTTGATGTGCAAGCTTTGGCACTGTGACCGGGTTTTAAACAGTTGACACAGTATTTCTGTTTTTGGATGAACTGAAGACGTTCTACTGTTGATAACTGAAGAAACCTTTTACATGCAAACAATTACATATATTAATTAAATATATTAATATTTAATAATTCTTCATAGTAATAAAATTACCTAAATAAATAATTTTTAATATAAAATTAATTATAAAAAATAAAAATTTATAAAATTTTTATAAAAATTATAAAAACTATATATTAATTCATTTTAATCTTATTATTAATTAAATAAATTACATTAAATAAATCAATTAAATATATTAAATAAATGTCTGTATATAATATATAAATATATATGTAAATATAAATATATATATATTTTTACACATGGTACATGATCCAATGCCCTTTCTTTTAGATGTAACTGACGTGCACACCTTAGCCCTGAATTCAGGTGATTTTTTTATTGTATCCGTTGACTGGAAATGCCTTTCCAAGAAGTTCAGAAAATCCTTGATTGTGGGAACCTCTCGTGGCTGTGACAGTGATTGTTCGTACCGAAGGCGGGTGGCTTGATCCAGCCGTTTCAGCAGTAGATGCAGCAATAGCGGGTCGCAGGTTATAGTATCTATTTTTAAGTTTTTGAGAGCTAACAGGCACTCCTGTGTTTTGTCATGCAGTACCTTATAGTTGTCGTTTACTGTTCTAGCTGGTTCAACCAGCTCTTGAACCAACTTGTTAACAAACAGCCTTTTATTGTTAGAGCAGTCTACTATCATCGCCCATGCGGCGTCGAAATTTTCTTCCGTGGCGGAAACGTGTTTAATAAGCGTTGCAGCTTCTCCTACCAAATGTGTTTTAAGATACCATATTCTGTGTACCTTGGGAATTTGTTGGCATATGATCAGTGACCAAAATAAATCATAAAATTCTTGCCACTTCATATAGTTGCCATTAAATTTTGGTAGTGTAATCTTAGGGATTGGAAACGATTCCGACTAGTGTGTGGTTGTGGCATTGCTGATTCGCTCTGGCAGCTTCTGACATCCCTGCGGAATTTACCTTCTACGGTGATAAATCGTTCCACATTGTTACCCTGTTGCTCAGGGCAGTCACATACTTCTGATATTTGGAAGTAAAGCTCTGCGATGTTTTGCCATAATTTTGAAGCAATTTGCATTTCTTGATTCGTGAGACTTTCTTTTAATAGTCTTTCAAACGAAACCATCATTGCTGCTTGCCTCCGCATTAATTTCACTAGTTCACCTGACTCTGCTGCTACTTTTGAGGTTTTTGTATCAAGCGATTTACCTGCTCCTGTAGCTGAAGGCCCCTTGGTTGAGGTTTGTGATACTTTAAGAATTGATGACTCAAATATGTCCCTGTATTGATGAACAAGAGTTAATATAGCATTATAGTAGTCGTTGGTGAAATAATCATGGTCCAGTGGTAGATTTTCCAAAAACGTATTTGGTTGTCGTTCGCTTCAAATGCCGACCATTCTTCGTCCAGGGTTCTGATCCTTTCCTGAAAATAGCTGGTGTTTTGTTTCCTTATGATTGGATCCTTATTGAAATTGCGGATAAGAATCTCAATTCTTCCACCGACATCCTTCTGTTGGTTGACGAGTTCTTCGAAGGAGGCCATCGCTTGTCTGAGAAAATCACGTCGGGGTCACCAAAAATGTTAGTTTGACTCGTTTGTCAACTTTGGATTAACAACAACGGCACCTTGACTGAGTTGCTACAATATTAAATTTGTTGGTCAATTTCAGCACTTAAACTGAATTGACTGGTATATTTTTACTTTGTTGTTCAATTTCAGCGCTTAAACTGAATTGAATGATATATTTTTCTTAGTTATTCAATTTCAGCGCTTAAACTTAATTGAATGGTATATTTTACTTCGTTGTTCAATTTCAGCACTTAAACTGAATTGAATAGAAATGAAAGACTGCAGGTGATTTATTCTTAAGATCAAAACAAAGAGTGATTTTATTATTTTAATTTTCAAGCTTATATACTTAAATGTTAAAAGTGTTGTGTTTACAAAACAATAAATTTCAGGACAAGTTCTCACGCAAATAATTAAATTAAATTTTATAAAATTGCAGTGTTTACAAAAATAATTAAATTAAATGTAAAAAAAGGATTCTGTTGGCAAAACCATAAACTCCACGACAAGTTCTCACGCAAATAGTTATACAGGTGTCAAGTACTATTATAATTAAATACTCCCGTGGGAGCAGTCAAAATAATTGCGGACACAAAAAAGGCAGACAGCCAAGAATGTGCTGACGTTTGATAATGCAAATTTACAAAGACACAAATTAATAACAATACATTCTATGTATATGTTCTTTTGTAGACAATAATAAAAAATAATAAAAGAATATTAATATATGCATGTAATTATGTATTAACAGCTTGTTAAAATTAACTTACCTAACTATCCATGTATCACTTACATGGAAATTTGTTTGATGTAGATATATATTGACGCAATCTTCCATTTTTGCTGTTATTAATTTCCACAAAAAACTTACTCTGTGCGTAACTCCGCGACAGGCATTCATCTTCTCGTGATGCAGACGCTTGCTGTAAGGGCAATGATCCATGCAGGCCTTGCTGGTATGCCAGATGGGCACATGGTAAGTGCGAAACTAAGAACAGACCAATTTTCCCCCAAATGAAGAAAAAGAAGAAATGCCCCATATATTCGGTAGGGGCTTCATAATCTAAGAGATCCAGGTTAGGTGACTGAGATCCAAAGAGCAAGTCGATGGACAGGAGTTTTAGCGAGATGGCAAAGGGCAACCTTGTACGCGCTGTCATCGACAGAAATGACGAGGACAGCTCTACCTCCTATGAAACTGGAAGATGGTAAGTAGGAAGTCGATGGGAGTGTTCTGGAGAGTCATCAAAGAAGTGCAGGTCTCTTCTATTAATGTGATTACGCAGGATGGTTTCGTGGGGTGCCAAACTCATGGAAATATCAAACGAGTGCTCGGCTATGCTACTAAAGCAAGCCGTCGATTTTTTGGAAGGCCTATGGAAAGGACCTAAGCTTGACGTGGTACATTTTAAAGAGATGTATTACGGCTTCGAAATGAAATTTCTTTATGATTATCTAGGCGACGACAAGGGTAACCTGACTCTAGAGGGTGATGATCCAACTTCGAAAGATGTAGTAAATCAGGAGGCTGCTAGTCTGATCTCTGAGGAGGGCAACTTATCAAACTCTGAGTTTGTGGGTGAATTCTTTGAGAGAATAGACAAGGTAGTTGACGAAGACGCCCTCTTGGACTCGGACCAAAAGGACGTCAACGTCACAATCATATCCACGAACAAAAGTGGTGAAGGTGACCCAAGTCAATTTTTACCGGATTAAAGCAGCTTCCGCTGCACTGCTCCTTCGTATCTCAGCGAGAGAGAAGGAATCATGGCTTTATCAAGGCAGGGCTTGCGGGCTTGGTGCTAAAGGCTTCAAGATACTACACATGAATGGTCTAGGTAAGATCAGATCATGCATTGTGGCTAAAAGAAATTTGAATATCTTCATTCTGTCTGATTACAGTGATGAAGACACGCTGACAGCTGCCTGGGAGCTGTTAAGTGGATAAAACATTACAGCTGTAACTCATTGCTGTCAGATAAGGGAATTTAACCCGAAATCGGGGATTATATTTTGAAAATGGGGATTTAAAGAGGTTTTCTGGGGATTTTTTAAATTATGTTTTTTGTTATTGTAGTTTTCCTATTATTAAATAAATTTTATTTTTTTTGCTACGTACAAGCCAAGGCGAATTAAATACTAGATGGCCGCATAGCTACAAAAAAAGCCAAATGTAATTTTCTGTTGCAGAAAATGATGTTGATGCCAAAAATAGCTGAATAAACGAGAGGCAGCAGATTCAAATTATCCTATAGTTTATCATCCTTTGGTGCTTTAAATGAAGTTGTTACAGTTGTTTCCTTTCTCCTCCACGTGCAGTAGTACCTGATATTTTTTTTTTTTTTTTTGTTTTAAAATTTAGTTTTCGAAATTTTTTTTTGTTACTTTTCCAAATTATTTAAAAATTTTTAATTTTTAAAATTATTTAACTCTTTTGACAACAATGTTGAACATAATAAAAAATCAGCTGAGCTATAAAGACCACATGTAAATTCATGCGCCTTAGTACAAGATTCCTAGTATGATAACAAAAAAACATTGTTAAAAATTATGACAGGTCGCTCCATAAATTTAAAAAAGGAAATCGCCTTTTTTCAGCAATGAACTCAATGAAAACCAACATAAGAAATAAAATGCAATCGAGCTGCTCGAATCTTTATTGAGAAATTATACACATTTTAAAAATATGATTCAAATATAACTCCAAAAAATGTTCCAATAAATTGCTTTAGATAACGAGAACTTTTCGATTTTGTTAACATACAAATACGTATTTAAATAGTTAAATTGAATTGAATTTAAAAATAAATAGTATTTTTGTAGTGGGGATTTATGACATTGTCTTTTGGGGAATTGTATGGATAAAATTAAGGGTAGGAATCGAAAAAATTCTGGAGACCCTGCTGTCGCTCAGCGAAACCCGCGATCAAGTTTATGTGTTTAAGTGAGTGTGTGTGCGGTTTGAACAAGTATAAAGGTAGAACAAAATTGAAAATCAAGCAGATTGCAAGCAGCTTGCATGCGGGTAAGAAGTGTTTGGTAAGGATTTGTATAATTCTCCAATATATTTCATGCCAACAGAGCAAGTTGAAATATCTGGGAGGACCAACATCACAAAAGTGTTTGCGGCTACCTGTGCCATCGCTGCCCCGTTATGCTGCTGTTTGTTTCCCCTCTACCTGCGCCATTGCTGACGGTTTATCGTTACCTGCGCTGCCCGTTTGACGCTTCCTGCGTCAATGCTGCCTGTTTTGTCGCTACCTGCGCTACTGCTTCCATAATTGTCACTACCCGTGTTAACTGCGTCATCACTGCCAGTATATTGTTACCTGCGCTACCGCTGCCTGTTTCCCGCTACCCGATTTGTCGCAACCCGTGCCATCGCTACCCTGTTCCGCTGCCACTAAATGGTGTCACCACAGTCCGACTACCCGCAACGCTACATTGCCAGACCGTTATTCAGCCTTCATTGTAACCTTAAAGTTAAGAAGAATAAACGTGATCTAAAGTTTCATAACGATTTCGAAACAAGAATTGTTTTATCCCAGCACTCATCGTAGAACGTATCATTACACCTTTACCACAGAAAGTATATATATACTAAGTTCTATAAAAAAAAACATCAAGTAAAAAAATTGGGACCCGCCCATATTTCCATAGTTACGGGCCTCTGAAACTTTAAAATTCTTAATAATATCAATAAAAATATATAATTTAAAAGCTTTAGAAGGAAAAACTAAAATTGTTTACAAATGCTGAACCCATTAAGAGCCGATGATATTTTTGTGTAAAATTATATATAGAACTTAATTTTTATAGCCTTCACCACAAAAAGTGGAAAAAGGGTATAATTAAGTTTGTCATTCCGTTTTTAATTTCTGCAATATCCATTTCCGACCCCACAAGGTATATATTGTTACGTTTATTAAAGTTATAAACGTTTAATTTATGAGTTCTTTATTTGCAAAATAATTAAACACACAACTTTTAGAGTTTTAGTTAAAAAACACTTTATTTAATCAATTATTTAACGATTTATCTATTCGCGATTAATAATACACGCTGGCAACTTTAATTGTTGTACCACAAGATCTTAACTAGATGACGCTCACAATACGAATGAATCAACACGTATTGGCGTTGCTTTTATATACCCTATTTTTAGGCGTTCTTGAATGTTCGAGAATTTCTACCGCCATCTATTGCGTAGTTGAAAATGCTGCGTTGCCACTTTTATCTCAGACACATTAGTGAGCATTATTATTTACTTCTAGAACCTTCAATCATTATTTAAAAATACATGTTGTGTATTTTTATTTAGTTGTTATACAATGCAGGTGTGTGTATGTTTGTGTATTGTGTTTGTTTAGTCATCGCTTTGTGTTAGTTGTTTTTGTTTTGCAATAAAGATGTTTTGTAGAAACTTCTGGCTTTGAAAACAAACACAATAGGCCATTTCGTTTTACTTTCTTGGCCTCAACTATTTTTAACATCTTTTTATGATTTAAATAAAGCATCTTTGTAACACTGCCGCCCACTTAAGCCTTTTCGTCCCGAATAGGCTCATCATTACCTCTGCCATATTTAGCCAACCGCTCCAGGTGAACCACCTTCATTTTGGACCTCGGATTATGATATCTCTGTATCCGGTAAACCACGTCATTCAATTTCTTTATCACCTTGTACGGTCCCTCCCAGTGGGTTTGCAGTTTAGGGGATAATCCTTTCTTGCGTTGCGGGTTAAATAGTAGAACCATTTGTCCTTCGGTAAATCCCTCCGTATTTGCTGCTCGATCATATCTGGCTTTCATCTTATCGCTGGTCATTTTAATGCGGTTACGTCAAAACTCATGAAGCTCATGCAGTTCTTCTTGTGCCTGGAGAACGTTTTCATTGCCTTCGTGCACTTGTCCAGGTTTAACACCAAATTCTAAATCTGATGGCAGTTTTAGTTCTGTCCCAAACAAGATTTTTGCTGGACTACGTGAGGTTGAATCATGTACAGCGGATCGGTACGCCAGTAGAAATTTGGGTATATGCTCATCCCAATCCTTTTGGTGTGAACTGACCACTTTTCTGAGGTCTAGGGTACGATTGAATCTTTCCACCATTCCATCAGACTGTGGATGCAGCGGTGTAGTTCTCGTCTTTTTAATACCGTAAACGTCACACATCTCTTTGAATATAGCTGATTCAAAATTTCGTCCCTGGTCTGAATGTAGTTCTAGTGGAACACCGTATCGGCACACCCAATTGTTCACAAGGGCGTCTACCACTGTTTTCGATTCTTGGTTTGGAATGGCATAAACTTCAGGCCATTTGCTAAAATAATCCATTACCACTAGTACATATCGGTTTCCAGCATCACTGACAGGGAATGGACCTGTGATATCAATAGCTATCCGCTCAAAGGGTGCACCTGCGTTGTACTGTTGAAGTTTGCCACGACTTTTTCTTACAGGCCCCTTGGCCTTTATGCACTCTTCGCAATTAGCTATCCAATCGGCTACGTACTGTTGGCAACCTACCCAGTAAAATCTCTATTTTATCTTTTCCAGAGTTTTTGTTATACCCATATGACTACCGCTGGGACCGTTATGGAACTGCTTTACTATCTCATTCCTTTTGGAGGTTGGCACGACAATTAAGTCCGTCATAGTTTTGCCATCTGTACTTTCCCAGGATCGATATAAGCAGCCGTCTTCTACTTTTAGGCTATTCCACTGGGCCCAGTACGACTTGGCTAGTTGGCTCTCTGCCGATATTTCATTATGATTCGGTCTCCTGTTGTTTTGCTTAGCCAATATAATTTTTGCCAAAATTGGGTCGTCATTCTGGGCCTTCGACCAATCTTCCCTTGACCCAATTTGGGTAAGCCGCACATCAATGACGCACTCCTTTTTCTCTACTTTTGTGCAGTGCTTGCACTCTACATTGCATGGCCGTCTTGATAGGGCATCAGCATTATTGTGCTTTCCTCCTTTTCTATGCACAATACTAAAGTCATAGCTCTGCAGACGTTCAACCCAGCGTGCAAGCTGGCCCTCAGGATTCTTAAATTGCATCAACCAACGTAATGCAGAATGGTCTGTCCGTAAGATGAAATGTTGACCATATAAGTATTTGTGGTAATGTTTAACACACTCCAGCACTGCTAAAAGCTCTCTTCGTGTAACGCAGTAATTTCTTTCGGGCTTAGAGAGCACCCTGCTGTAATAGCCAATGACCTGTTCTATTCCATTTATTTCCTGAGAAAGCACTCCACCTATTCCATAGCCGCTTGCGTCCGTGTCCAATATGAATTTCTGTCCAGCTATTGGATAGGCAAGGACTGGTGCCGTACACAAAAGTTTCTTGAGCTCCTGGAACGCTTTTTCCGCTGCTTCACTCCAGTGGTATGGTTGCGACTTCCTGGTCAACTCGTGCAAGCTAGCAGCCACTTGAGCAAAGTTTGGCACAAATCTCCTGTAATATGTGCAAAGCCCCAGGAAACTACGCAGCTCATGAAGATTTTGTGGGCGAGGCCAGGTCTTTACTGCCAATACTTTGTCTTCATCAGTTGACACGCCCTCTGCAGTTACACGATGCCCCAGGTATTTGACCTCCTTTTGAAACAAAGCACATTTCTTAACACTTAATTTTAATCCTGCAGCAGTTATACGCTTAAAAACTTCATCCAGGTTTTTGAGGTGTTCATCAAAAGTCTTCCCCATCACGATTATGTCATCCAAATACACTAAGCACGTCTTCCAATTTAGACCCTTTAGCACACGTTCCATTAAACGCTCAAAAGTAGCTGGAGCGTTGCAGAGCCCGAATGGCATCACCTTGAACTGCCATAAACCACCACTTGCGCTAAAGGCAGTTTTCTCCTTGTCTTTATCAGCTATCTCTACTTGCCAATAGCCGCTCTGCAAGTCCAAGGTAGAGAACCATTCCGTTCCAGCCAACGTGTCTAAGGTATCGTCTATTCTAGGCAACGGATAACTGTCTTTCTTGGTGACGTCATTGAGCTTCCTGTAGTCAACACAAAACCTAGTACTGCCGTCCTTCTTCTTTACCAAAACTATTGGTGAACTCCACGGACTCGAGGATGGCTCAATGACTCCGTTCCTTTCCATTTCGCTGACAAGTTCTTTGACCTCATTTCGTTTTGCTAGGGGAACACTTCTGGGTGCTTGTTTTATAGGCCTCGCTTCGCCAGTATTAATTTCATGTTTAACAACTGCCGTTCTACCTTGGCTTTTATTATTTAGGGCGAAGACGGAGGCATGTTTTCTCAGCAACTGCTTTGCTTTGTTTCTGTCAGGAGGTGTTAGTTCTGCCACCCATTTTTGCACCTGTTCTTCTAATGAATTTCTTTCTGTGGCTGTTATTTTAGGACATACTGTATTTGCTGCACAATTAATTATGGCTTCTGCTGGCTCACATCGACCCATCTCAAAATTCCTGTTAATTGTTTTTTCGCTATTGGACAGATTAAGTACTCTCACAGGAACTCTGCCATCGTCGCAGATTTTCACGAGGGCTTTTGCTGTTATGATATCGTCTTTTAGTTCTTTTGGTTCCACCACCCACAACCGGTTATCCTCACAATCTGCCTCCACACGTGCCCAAACTATAGTTTCCGCCTGAGGTGGTAATTTCTGACGTTCAACGGCAAATAGCTTCCTCGCTGTGGTCCTGCTATCATATCCAACATCCAGGGGTATCTCCACATTGCGCCAGATCATTATTTGCTCGCCCATGTGCAGACTAATACCGTGGGCTATCATAAAGACTGCACCAATGATAATTTCATCCACTATATCGGCAACAACAAATACATGGTCAGCGCTGATGTTTGCAATAGTCATTCTTACCCTGGCTCTTCCATAGACAGTGGCTAAGTCGCCAGTAGCAGTGCGCAGTCGTACATTATTTAACGGTTCCACTGCCCCTTTTACTAAATCGGGTCTTATAATTGACTGAGATGCTCCTGTGTCTATGGTGAGGACTTGCTTACTTCCGTTTATAAGACCGCAAACAGTAAGGTTGCTATTTTTCTGTTGTACAATGGAAATGGAGATTGTGGGGCCATCGGTTGTGGGAGCCAGCACTTGCCCCTTAGTGCTAGCTCGATTTAGTTTAACGGTGACTCATGAGATTTGGTGTTGTTGGCCCGCTTGTTGTCCCTTGCTGGCGAAGCAGATCTTGATCTTCTCTTTGCTGATCTACAGTTGCGCTGAAAATGGCCAGCCTTACCGCATTTAAAGCACTTAGCGCGAGAATTACTTTTTTCCTCCCTCATTATCTGTTTGACTAACTCCCTTATCTCGCTTCTACTGTCTGTGTTATGAGTTTCAGTATCGAGACACCGCACCTTGTACATCTGTGGCTTCGAGATGACTTTTGCAGTCTCCTGGGCTAGCGCGTACGAGATAGTTTCTGCAAAGGATGACTTTTGCATAGCACAAACCGCATATTTAATATCTGGATCCCGTATGCCATTCACAAATGCTTCAATCTTAAACTGATCCAGAAACGGGTGATCTTCGCCTGGGTAAGTCAACTGCACCAAACGTTCAATTTCCATGGCGAAGTCTTACAGCGTCTCATTTGCCTTCTGCACCCTGCCTCGTAACTCCATTCTGTAGAGTTCTCTTTTATGCTCGCCACCGTACTTACGTTGTAAGGCTACCATTATGTCCTCATAATTATTTCTGCAGCCGGCTGGTAAGCTTTCGAGTATCTGTGCTGCTGCACCCTTTAGGGCCAGAATTAGCTCAATAGCTTTTTCTTCGTTGTCCCATCTATTTTTGCTGGCCACTGTTTCGAACTGAAACTTAAAAACATTAAAAGGTGCGCTGCCATCAAAGCTCGGGGTGTTAATCTTGCTGGCGTGCTCAGAGATAACTCTCACCGGTCCCTCTCGTATTTGAAGATCGCCCATTTGCACTTTTAATTCTTGTAACTCTTCGCTTACTTTTCTCTCTAGGCCGCACAATTTTTCATCAAACTCACTGACCCTTTGTTCTACGACGTTTACTCGTTGGTCGAAGACTTTTGATATTTCTTCAAATTTCTCATTTACCTTCACTAGAAGCCTTTCTCCGTTGACGCTAGAAATTTCTTGCATTGCCTTAAAGCTGTCTTGTAATTTTTCTTGAAGCTTCATGTTGTTTTCTTCTAAGTTCTTTATCTGGTTCTGGTTGGTTTCTTCTATTTTCTTCATCTGGTTTTCCTGCTTCTGGTTGTGCTTTTCCTGCTTCTGGTTGTTTTCTTCTATTTTCTTCATTATAGCGGCAAACATTGAATTTAAGTCTATAACGCTATTTGTTGCTGGGGCACATACTTCAATCTCTTCCTTTTCGTCTTTTTCTCGAAATTCGTATGTGCCAATATCGATACCACGCTGCTTAAATTCATCTATTAACCGCTTTTGCAACTCCGCTTTATTGCCTGCTGTCGGTAGATTTAACTTACTCAGCTCCATTTTTAGCTGCTCAACTTTTAGCTCGTCGAATTTCATTTTAACTATTTATTTATTATTTTGCAATTTCACTTCTGACACCAGTTGTTACGTTTATTAAAGTTATAAACGTTTAATTTATGAGTTCTTTATTTGCAAAATAATTAAACACACAACTTTTAGAGTTTTAGTTAAATAACACTTTATTTAATCAATTATTTAACGAGTTAACTATTCGCGATTAATAATACACGCTGGCAACTTTAATTGTTGTACCACAAGATCTTAACTAGATGACGCTCACAATACGAATGAATCAACACGTATTGGCGTTGCTTTTATATACCCTATTTTTAGGCGTTCTTGAATGTTCGAGAATTTCTACCGCCATCTATTGCGTAGTTGAAAATGCTGCGTTGCCACTTTTATCTCAGACACATTAGTGAGCATTATTATTTACTTCTAGAACCTTCAATCATTATTTAAAAATACATGTTGTGTATTTTTATTTAGTTGTTATACAATGCAGGTGTGTGTATGTTTGTGTATTGTGTTTGTTTAGTCATCGCTTTGTGTTAGTTGTTTTTGTTTTGCAATAAAGATGTTTTGTAGAAACTTCTGGCTTTGAAAACAAACACAATAGGCCATTTCGTTTTACTTTCTTGGCCTCAACTATTTTTAACATCTTTTTATGATTTAAATAAAGCATCTTTGTAACAATATATTCCGATTTCTTATATTTCTTATGTGCATATTGTGAACGTCTTGCATTATTGTTCAGCGGACGTTTTCTACACAGTAGTCGTTAAGTTATTGGCGCATAATTGTTAAGTATTTTATTAATATATAGACACTTACTTTTGTAAACCCCAAGCGTACGGTACGTACAGATTGAGAAAACCCCAAACATTAAAAATAATAAATAAAATTTTGTTAAAAGCCTAATACAAAAAAAAAACTAAACCCCGTTTTTTTATTTCTCATATATTTTCGAGAAAATATTTCGAGAGCAACATTTTTTGTCCTTTCGAACCGGATAGAAACCTCCGAATCTAGAAATATATTCAAGAAAATATTTTTATTTTCAGACTCCCCGTGGATTTTCATTCATTAAGCCATTTTATTTTTATTTTTTTTTTTTCATTTACAAAATCCCGTGGAAATAAGGTACGTTTTGTGCATTTTATTAAGTTTAAAAAATAAATATATACAAGAGTGATTTGTGTTCAAAAAAAAAAAACAAAATAACCAACAAGTGTAATAAATCACAAAAACAAACATCCGTGTTTATTTTCATTTGCCGTCGGCAAAACACAATTGAGCTTTTGTTTGTGCTAATTCCCGCCCTTCATTTATTTAAATCGCGTGTGGTCCAAGAAGTAAAAAAAGTGAAACAAAAGTGGTTAACTCTTAGTATATTTAAAAAGTAAATTTATTTTTTTAAACTCTGTTATTACTTTTGTTTCAAAGTGATATTCATTTTATATATACACTTTTAAAACTGTTTTTTGCTGTTTATTTGATTCGTGCTTATTTATTCTCTGTTAACTCCTCTGTTAACAAAAAGCTTTATTATTTATACATTTTTACTCACCTGTGATAGTTATATTGAATACGGCACAAAAGTGAATAAAAATTAATAATTTTACTCGTTAGTTTACTTGTAAATTAAAAAGGAAGGACGGCCGCGAATTAAATAAAATATTTTTTTATTTTTGTGTGTTTTAAAAATAACAAATAAAACAACAAAGAAATAAAGTTATTTTTACTCAGTGATATTGTGAGATTGATATTGTGTTTACAAAAACAACCCACTTTTTTTTCATAGTCACTCCGTAAATGCTGTTGGTTGTTTTTTCGTTTTCTCTTGTTTATATATTATTACACCCAACAAACATTAGTGCTGCAAATTTATAATTTTACAAATAAATGGGCGAAAATCTTATAATTTTGTAAAGTGAATATTTCTACTCTTTTAAATTATTTTTTTTTACTCTTATTTCACAAATAGAAAACGAGTTATAAATAAATATAAATTATTAAACTGAATAATAATAATCGTTTAATGAAAGTGAGTACCCGTGTTTAATTGGCAGCAGTACTAATAAACTAATAAAGTGATTTTACATTGTTTTTTGCTTCTTATTATTTTTTTTTTTATTTAACCCTTAAATTCCTTTTGTAAGTGCAAAATTTAAATTGCTACTCATAAAAAAAACAACGTGTAAAATTACTTTGTTGTGTATATTTTTTATAATTTACTTTTACCCATTATATAATCGAGCAAAGCCCATATTTTTAATTTATCAAAACCCATTTTTTGAACCTTTGCTTTGAGATTTTAAAGATAGTGTTCATTTGAAATTAAAAATTTGTTTGAGTTGTGAGTTTAGCCCTTATTACGTGATAGCTTCAGGCCATTTTTAAATATTTCGTGGTAGATTCATTTATTTTACATTTGCTTAAGGACATGGCTACTTTAATCCGAAATGCCGGTCGTTTGGCTTAATTTGAGGCGTATATTGCCAGTATACCAATGGCGAACCACCAAATTGGTTCGTTAAGTAGCAATGAGAAGGAAGCTGTTCGGTCAACTTACGATTCATTGTTAGTTGAGGCGGATAAAGTGAAAGGAATTCAGATTGTAGATATAAAAGCAAAATATATGGCATCTTATAGTACCTATTCCCGTGGGATTTCGCTGATAACGGCTCAGCTAGACCGTTTAAAAGCGGCTGCTCAAGCAGTAAGGTCAATGGATGTGGCGATCATTCAATGCCAATGATTAATTTACCCCCTTGTGATACCTCAGTTTTTTACGGCGACTATAAGAGTTGGCCATCCTTTCGCGATATGTTCTTTGCTTTGTATGTTGATAACCCCCGTCTGACCACAGTACAAAAATTGTACTATTTGTTGCAAAAAACTGCAAAAGATGCCCATAATGTCATACAAACTTTACCTCTAACCAATGATGGCTATGCAATTGCATGGAAGAAATGGTGGACACTTATGAGAACAAAAGCCCTTATAAATGAACAGCGCCGAACCCTTTTGAATCAAGTTCAAATATAAAGAATTTACAACGAACAATAAACGATTGATAACAAATCTGTCTTTGCTAAAAGTAACCCCAGAAATATTTTATTACTTAATGTTAGGTAATTTGTGCTACAAAACTACCCGAGAATACTTTGAGTCTTCGGGAGCAGTCTAAAAAATCATGCCAAAAAACCCGTGAATGAAAGGACATGGATGCATTCTTAACAGCTCATTTTAAAACACTTGAATCAATTTCTGACATAAGGCAGTCGCACTCCAGCCCTGTTCAAAACCCGGACAAGAACGTTAGCACTGTTATTGCGCGAAAGTGTTTTAATTTTCATGCTCAGAAAAAATCGTCCTTTGACACTAGGAAAATTCAAAGTTTTGCGACAAAAAGTGTCACAACCCCAACAGTTTGTAGCTGTGTTCTTTGCTAAGGCTCTCACCCTCTGAGACATTACCCGAATTTTTTAAGTCAGAGTGTTGAAGAAAGACCGTCAAAAAACTGAGATGTTGTTCAAACTGTCCAGCAACCTCTCATGAATTTCGGCAATGTAAGAGCATTCATTTTTGCACATTATGTAAGCAGAAGCATCACTCTTTGCTTCACAGAGACTTAAGGTCAAATAAGTCTACTAATAATTCACCCCAGCTCGCTTTAGCTTCTGATATAACTGCTTCATCCTCAAACCCACAGAAATTAGCTAGCAACCAATTGCAAACCCCTCTTAATTTTAACCCTTCAACATCCACAACGACTCATAATTTGAAAACTTACTCTGCGCATCGTAAATCAAGCCTTACCTTAACGGTGCTTTTGGGCTCAACTATTTGCATTATTCATATTAGTGATATTAAATGTGAAGCAAGAGCGTTGGTTGACCCCGGTTCGCAAGGTACCTTTATCACATTCTATGTGCCATCGACAAATGTCACTGGCATGATGGATTGCTTGACTATGTGTGGTTTAGCAGTCGGATCACCGATAGATCCCGGTTTTAGGCTGAAGATTTGCGCTTATGTTGTTGAAAAAATCACCGGTCGGTTGCGCTCGTGTAATATAACTGATATTGAAACGTCAAGTTTTCCCGAAATTAAAATGACCGATGTCATGTATAGATATACATTTTGGAGGAAATGAATATCCAAAAATTCTTAGCTCGGATGTAAAAATACATCCGAATGGCAACCTGATAGCCCAAAGAACCGTTTTTGGTTGGATAGCTACAGGTGAACTTTTCAGATGGGAACCACTTTGCTCCATAGCATCATTTTGCACCCATGCCGGGTTAAATATTCAACTTGCTCGTTTTTGGGAACTTGAAGAAGTTCCACAAAGTACTCGACTTTCCGATGACAAAGAATACTGTGAAAAACTTTACCAAAAAACCACATATAGAAACCCCAATGGTCGCTTTGTAGTATCGCTCCCATTTCGTCGCGAGTTTTCAAATGAATTATCATTAAGAGATTCTAGAACTAACGGCTTAATTCAGTTTATGCAAAACGAAACGCGACTTGTAAAATACCCCGAAATAAATCGCAATATGATAAGGTGATTAGCGAATATTTTGAGTTGGGACATAAAAAAATATGTACAGGCACCAGATAAGGATGCGACCAATTATTATTATTTACCCCATAATGCTGTTTTTAAACCAGACAGTGTTACCACCAAACTCCGTGTGGTATTTAATGCTTCAACCCGTCTTCTAACGGCGTAAGCCTCAATAATGTATTATACCCCGGACCTGTAACAAGCAGATCTTACCATTTCCATTTGCGATGGCGGCTTTTCCGTTATGTTTTTAATGTGTATATTGTGAAAATGTATAGCCAGATATTAGTACGCCCCGATCAGACCCAATATCAACGAGTATTGTTTCGTGAAAACCCCGAATCTGAAGTTATGGACTATAAGCTGAATACGGTCACATTCGGAGTGAATCGCGCGCCGTATTTAGCTTCTCGTACTCTTTTATAATTAGCAGATGATTGCGAAACCCGAAGTCCTGCGGCATTAAAAATTTTAAAAACCCAAATGTACGTTGATGACGTACTAGCTGGCTCTTATGAGCTAAATGACGTAATGAACTAACCCAAATTCTTGGCTCGGCTGGTTTTGTTTTACGGAAATGTACGGCAATCATTTACGCCTCTTAAAAGATTTACCCAATGAGAATCTGCTTGATGCAGACTTCTTAAAGTTTTCGGATGCCAGTAACACAAAAACCCTCGGCTTGCGGTGGAATGCTACAAATGATAGCTTCTATTTTAAACTCGTTTCGAAGCAACTTCGGGAACTTATCACGAAACGGGCGGTCTTGTCTGAAATAGCACAGTTATTTGATCCTGCCGGTTGGCTCTCTCCAAAAATTATTGAAGCAAAAATTATAATGCAACAGTTTTGGTAAGATAAGACAGATTGAGACGAAAGTTTAAAACCCTTAGCCCTTATGTAAAGGCGATCATTTTTAAACGATTACCCTAATATAGAGAAAATTAATATTCCAAGATGGGTTAATTTTCTACCCGAAAATGAAAATGAACTTCATGCTTTTTGTGATGCCTCGGAAAAGGCATATGGCGCAGCTCGTTACTCACGGAACGTTTCCTCTTCTTGATGGCGAACATGATAGAATCGTTATGCAGTCAATTAAATGACAGGAGAAAGATTTTTTTGTGGACAGATTCTACTATTGTTTTATCCTGGCTCAAAAAAACCCTTGTCATTGGCCAATCTTTGTAAAAAATAGAGTAGCCTTAATTTTGAATAAAGTTGGTAATGAGACTTGGTCTCATCTAGACACTAAGGACAACCCCGCCGATTTGGCAAGTCGTGGAACCCTCGCTCGAGACTTAGTAAATAATTCTTTATGGTGGCATGGCGCTACCTTGTTAAGACAAACTCGAGAGTGTTGGCCACGACAGGCACCCATTGACCATGAGCACTTAGAAGTTCAATCATTTTCTGCTTAGGTTGAACATCCGTATGATATACTTCAACGTTTTTCAGACTTACCCCGTGCAATGCGAATAATTTCGTATTAGTCCAAGTGTTTACAGTATTTGAGAACCCGAAAATGCTCGTACAATACCTTAGATTTAACTCAAGAGGACGAAACAGAAGGAAAACGGATTGGGAGCGGCAACGGTCTCTCCTTTCCGATTTTCTTTCGAGTCCACCGAGAATAGAAAATCGGCGGGACATTGAAACCGCGGTGAATGCATTAACCAATGCGTTTGAGCGCGCGACTTCGGAATCTTGCAGATTAAACCACCCTGGTGGAACTCGGATATTGTGGAGGCACGGAAAGCCTCCCGTAGGCTCTTCAATGAGGCTAAGAGTTCAGGAAACTGGTCTGCTTATAAGTCCTCTGTGAATAGGTTCAAGAATATAGTAAGAAATGCGAAGCAAAGGTCTTGGAGATCCTTCTGCAGTGGAGTGGAGGGTTCCTCCGAGAAGAGCAGACTTCGTAAGATTCTATCGGCAACGCCCATTGTCCCTAGTTTCATTAGGAAACCATGTGGGAATTGGACTCTGAGTGTACAAGAGACCCTTGAGGTTCTCATGGAGACTCACTTTCCGGGCTGTGCTCCCTTTAGGGGAGAAGACTCAGCCTCTTTTGACTGCCGGGCATCAGTTCCCTTCCCTATAAATAGGGAGGGACTTATGTGGGCTTTGGGTAGTTTTGACCCGTTTAAATCAGCGGGTCCTGACGGCATTATACCGGCTGATTTGCAGCATAATGCGGATATTGTTATACCATGGTTAATTCCGATATACACAGCATGTATTACATGGTCGTATATCCCTGAACCATGGACTTTTTGCTCTGTTGTCTTCATTCCCAAGGGAGGGAAGACTTCGCACACTGAACCGAAGGACTTTAGACCTATAAGTCTATCCTCCTTCCTTTTGAAAACTCTGGAACGGATAATTGACCTTCACTTGAGAAGGACGATTAATACGGACCGACTCTCCGCCTCTCAACACGCGTATGTCAAGGGCAGATCTGTTGAGACGGCACTACACACGCTTGTGGGATGCATAGAGAAATCCCTAGAGCATAAGGAATATACATTGGTTGCCTTTCTAGATATAGAAGGGGCATTCAACAATGTGAAACCAGAGGCCATCACGGTGGCCCTGAGGGACTGAACGTAAGTCGGTCGATTATAGGCTTTGTATGGAATCTATTGACAAATAGGGTCATTACTTCCAGCATGGGGCTAGCTACCATACAAAGGGTAGCTAAGCGAGGTACACCACAAGGGGGGGTATTATCTCCCCTTCTCTGTAACCTCGCCATGAACGCATTACTGACAGAAATGGACTGCAAGGGGTTCAGGACTGTGGCATATGCGGATGACGTTGCGGTTGCTGTATCGGGAAAATATCTCGACACGCTATCGCAACGTCTACAAACGGCGCTAGGCTACGTCAGTAGGTGGTGTACTGGCTTAGCGCGAACGCTCGGAAAACGGAGCTTGTGCTCTTCACGAGAAGAAACAAGATTCCGGCCTTTCCACTACCACTCCTTAATGGAGTGGAGCTTGGGTTGTCTGACAGAGCGAAGTATCTAGGTATCATCCTGGATTCCAAACTGTCGTGGACCCCAAATGTCCGCTTTAGGGCGGACAGGGCCTCAGTGGCTTTGTATGTGTGTAGAAGGGCCATAGGCAAACACTGGGGCATTAACTTGAGGACGTCGTACTGGCTCTTTGACACGGTGATAAAACCTATACTAATGTATGGGGCTCTTGTATGGTGGCCCGCATTGGGCAAACTGGCTAACTGCAGTATATTGAACAGGGTACTGCGCACCTCGGCCTTGATGGTCACTGGTGCAATACGCACCACCCCGTCGAGGGCCCTTTTTACAATGCTGCACTGGCTGCCGGTTGATCTTATGGCCAAACAATTGGCCATGAACTCGGCGGTCAGACTGAATGCAGCGGTGGCATGGAGGTCAGGGGACTTTGGACCTGCGGCCATCTTGGGCCATTCCTCGGTTATTCCTGACAACATTGATTACTGCACTCCCACCCCCATGTCTGACATTGATTTCATGGCATCAACATCAGGCACGTCGAGTATGCCTCGTGGAGATGTGCTTGATGTCTATACTGACGGGTCAAAATCGGACACGGGGGTCGGAGGGGGCGTCTTCATCCCTAGATTTAGGATCAGGATGAAGTTCAGGCTTAATGATCAATGTAGCGTGGTACAGGCTGAGATCTCAGCCATTAGAAGGGCGGCTTGCTGGATGAGGTACAACAGTATATACGGAGAGGATATTCGGATTTGTACTGACAGCAAGGCCGCGATTAACTCCCTATCAGGTGTCTATACGACATCCAGATTGGTTCGTGAATGCCGGACATCTCTCAACGAGATGGCGAGACATTCCAACCTGGAACTGTTTTGGGTGCCAGCTCACTCTAGCTTATCCGGAAATATGGTCGCGGACGAACTCGCCAGACTTGGAGCCCGGTTGGAAGACCGAGAAATAGATCCACTGGTGGGGGTCCCTTTAAGCTGCTGTAAAGCTATATTACGACAGGAACTCTTCAGGGCTGCACAGTCTAGGTGGTCTGAAGAGGTTACCTGCAGGGTCTCGAGGATACTGTGGCCTCAGTACGATAGTGGAAGATCCGCAAATCTACTGAGGTTTCCTCGGGGGCAGCTGGGCACACTGGTGGCCGTGCTGACAGGGCACTGCGTCATTGGTGCCCACGCTTGGAGACTGAATCTTCCTCATCATGACTACTGTAGAAGTTGTCAAGATGAGGAGGAGGAGGAAACGGTGGAGCTCTGCCACTGCCCGGCTCTTTCTGGGAATAGAGCGGCTATTTTTGGCAGTCCGAGACTGCATGGTCTTGCAGACTTATCCGTCTGCGATGTTTCTAGGATAAACTTGTTTATCCGGTCTTCGGGGTGGTTTGGATGTGGATCTTTTGATGGTGCCGTAGGGACCTCAATCTGATCTCTGCACATCCTGTTTTCCAGGCAACAGAATGGGACCTTTGGGACCCAAGTGAGTCGGTCTTTCTTTTTGCGCCGACGGCCTGTACAACCTAACCTAACCTATTGGCGCATAATTGTTATGTATTTTATTTATATATAGACACTTACTTTTGTAAACCCCAAGCGTACGGTACGTACAGATTGAAAAAACCCCAAACATTAAAAATAATAAATAAAATTTTGTTAGAACCCCCAATACAAAAAAAAACTAAACCCCGTTTTTTTTATTTCTCATATATTTTCGAGAAAATATTTCTAGAGAATTATTGTGCATAGCGAAGTCGATTGAGCAATGTACGTCCGTATTAGTGTTGAATTCAAGTTTGTCTCGGTAATTTCTGAAACTAAACTATCTGTTAATCAATCATCATAGACTAGACATGCTAATAAAGAAAGAAGTAAGAGTGCTATGCCGAATCTTATATACCTTTCACCATCTATGTAAATCTAGTGTAATGAACTGACTCCAATCAAAAAAGCAAATATTGAGCTGACAAAGATTAAAAAAATTTAAGTATTACATATAACAATTTTACATAAAAATGCTATCGGCATAAAAATCTATAACAAAAATACCCCCATTATATACTTTTTTATTGTGTGCCACGAATGGAAGATATACTAATTCATGAATTTGAGAAATTAGGGCTGCAACACTTAAAAGTATTATGAATATTGAAACAGACACACACAAAAACATTTCCAGGTTGAAATTTAAATTCACATTTTACTTTACAGGTATATCGGGCTTAAATTACTCATTAAAGCGGTTAAGAAAACTTGCTCAAGAAAACGTAAATGAATACAACGTAAAATACCAGTTATAACCAGAAACACACCGAAAATGCCGCATTACATTCTGCTGGTGTCTAATTTTTCCGTTTTTTTTTTAAACGTCCGCATACATTTGTAAATAATTTTTCTTTCTTACAGCCAAGTAAAAGCGGAAAGAGGAACGCTTTCTTCAGCATAGCTTTTGCGCTGAAATACCTAAGCAGAAGAGTCAACGCTACATGAGAACGATCAAAACAGGTCTATTAAAAAATAAGTATAACTTCCCTAACAGGGATTCTGATGTTTGTTTTCTGTAAATTAAAATTTTATTAAAAAATAAATTATTTAAATTTTATTATATTTTAATTTTTTAATTATTTAATTTTTTAATAAACCGTATTTGCTAATTGCATGGCATTGCCGCCGCGTTATTTCGGTATGCTATATACAAAATGTGTATGAGTACTTTTGACAGTAAAAAAATCATTTTCGCTCTTGTTTTAATTTGTAGAAATTAAAGTAAAAATGAACTAAAGCCAAAATCAATTTTAATTCATTTGTAAAAAAAATTAAAATATCACTAACATATATTGCTCTCTACACATAGTAATATATAAAGGAATATGTTTTGCGTTGATTCATGCCAAAATAAATTCGATTCATCCTTTCAGCTAAATAATTCAAAATAAAAAATGCCTAATAACTCTTGTGCTCTACTACCAGTATCTTTAAGCAGTAACCAGTTCACTTTTCCTTTTACACACATGGAACAGCTATCATTATCTAAACGAATATTTTGTTTTTCCGTGAACAACACTTTTTAATCTTTTAAATTTTTCATTGCAGAGATGACATAACCTTATTTGACTTTTGTTAACATCGAAAGCCTTTGCAGTATAATTTTGAAAATCAGCTTTATTTAGTTTAAGCATCAAATATTAATACCTTTGCAATTATTTTTTTTATTTGTATCAATGCCCATACTTCATTAAGAATTAAAAATTACCCTGTGTCCATGGGCCAGTTTCACGATGTCGCAATCTTTGGTTCGTTCGCACAATAACATTCAAAACAAAATCTAAATCTAAAAAATTGTTTTTGAACTATTGCGACATCGTGAAACTGGCCTAATGTTTGTATCAGGAAAATATAAAATATCATTTATAACAATATCATCAGATACGCAACCGTTTTTACACCCTTCGTCACAAAAAGTGGAAAAAGGGTATACGTAAGTTTAATTCTCCAATATCCATTTCCGGCCCTATTAAGTATATATATATATATATATATATATATATATATATATATATATATATATATATATATATATAAAAATGAATGTCTGTCTGTTTGTTTGTGCTTTATAGGAGGCCAAACCCTTGGACCGATCTTCCTGAAATTTTCACAGCATGTTACTGTGACTCTGGAAGGAATAATAGGCTATATGAAGTTTTAAGTGGGCAAAGGGGCGTGGCACCGCCCATATAACCCAAAAATTTAAATCGCCATATTTTGGCCATTTTTTTACCTACGTCGACGATATTTGGTACATATGGTATTGGCATAATTAGGAATACGTACCAGGAGAAAAGTGGTATATGGTATATGTATTCCAAAAGCATTGTTTGACTACAGTAAAAATATACACTTTTTATTCCGTAATTTGGTAGTTTATAGTTTTGTAATCATATTTAATCCGATATCTGGCTATAAGTCTAGAGATAATACAGAAAAAAATGTTTCTTTCTGAGAACTGTACAATTCGAATACATTAATATACAAAATAAACTGTGTGAGTACGTGCAGTCAAATGTTGGTTTTCTTATATGAAAATTTTTGTTGCCACATTTTTTAAACAACTTATTTTTTGTTTTTAAGCTGCGTTACTTTTTTCATCAACTTTGTAGTGTGCTAACAAAATGTTTGCTAGTAATGCTAATATAGCTTAAGGATAAATATAATATTTTAAAAGTTAAAATGATGAACATTAGCAACATTGAATATAATAAAAATGTATTAAAATATTTTTTATGTAAAAATTTGTTTTAATTATGCCTCGGCCAAAGGCTATTATTTTTACAACACAAATATTTTTTATGTTTTAACAACCTTGAGGGTCATTAATTACTAAAATTTCTAAATAAATTTTATTAAGGCATATTATCCTAACAATAGTAACGGGTGTCTACAGGTGATTGCTTACCATATTCAAATATTATGTGTTACCTAAGATGAATTTAAATACATAGGTAAGTTGCTTAGAGTTTCAAAAAAATCTGTTTGAGGCAGTGTAGCGTATCTTTAGCACAATTTAAACTTGGCCAAATTTAATATATATTACAAAATTACACAAACAAAATATGCTGAAAAAAGATCTTGTGTATCTTTTCAAACTTAAATTGGTTTTTTGAAATTTTGTCATATGCAAGCATTGCGCTGATTTTGGTATTCGAATATTTTTTTGCTTATAAATATAAAAAATAACTTGTTTTTATAATTTTCTATTCGTTATATGTATATGTTTGTATGCTTTTTAAAGTTTCTCACTAATGTAGTAACCTTGATTATTTTTAGAGTATACAATAATAATACTAATGTCCAGTTTTTGACTTTATATTTTAATACGAATTTAGTTAATTTGCATTTATATTTACGTAATATTTAAATACAGTTTCAGTTTTGCATTCATTTACGTTCGTTCTTATTTAACTATGATAAAAATGTGGCTGCGTTGGAAACGTCAAAAACACAAAGAGAAATAAAAGATAATTGCTCTCAATACAAATGCTTGCCTTGTTTTGCAGACGCTTGTAGCTAGTGTTTTTTGAAATTCGTAAAGAAACAAAGGAAAATACAAACAACTTTTGACATTTCCAACTACAAACCAGCTGGGCGGACGACAGTACCTAGTAAAATAAATTTGCCTTGTGCAAAACATAAAACATTGTTCTATCAATGGAATTGAGTTTTGTACTTAAATAGAACTTATATATAAATGACATTTAAAAACGATGTCAAAAACTCTCGCTTTCCTTTATTTCCATTGCACATTTTGTAATTCAATTTCAATTCAAAACAGAGTAATGGAAAGAAAACTAAATAAATTTGAACTCAAAATTGTAACGTTTGAAGGCTAGTTGTGTTGAGTGGTTTCATAATTGAACGACATTGCAAGAAGCTTTGATTTTTGGCTAGTTGTACATGATGGTGAATATCTTATATATATTGTACAACTTCAGCGTATGCTACGTTTCATTATCGTAGTAACCATTTAGCTAGAAACATTATTCACGAATATTCCGAAATTAATTTGTTCAGTAGTTGAATAGCAATAATGACGGTTGCTTGACAATATTATTAATAATTATAATATAATGAAAATACATATTCAAGTAAAATATAATTTTTTGTTTTGTATTAAAGTTTTTTATTGATAAATTACGACAAAGTAAGCATATACTTTATTTTGAGGATAATTTACTATGTAAAAATAACAGTCATTATAAATTGTGTTAAGTTCTTTTACAACCCATTTACATTTTACAATGCTGTCATGACAATAAAATAATACACATTAGTTGTCAAAAATGCTGACAATTGCTTCTGTAGTGTAGGCGTCCAGACAATAATTATGACAATTTATTGTGAGCAAAAAACCTCAGGTTCTCGGAAAATTTCAAATGGCTTTAGCGTTTCTTCATGCTTATATTCCATTTCTATTGTTATATAGAAAATTATAAAATATAAAATTATTAATTTTAGTAATTAATAATTTTATTTCATTCAAATTTATGTATTGTTATGACAGCACTGTCTAATGTAAACAGGGGCTTAAGGTTCTTGATTGTTACTAGCATTAAAAATTGCTTGTGTGGTCGCATACACATTAACTCTTATGCCCTAACACATAGACCAAAGCAAGCTACACAGCTTCATAGCTACAAATGCAGTTGGCTTCATATGTCGCCGTGTAGTCAGCTACTTAATTTTTTTAAAGGCAGCTGTGTACTTTAGCAATACAAATTTAAGGGATACCGCATACATATATTTTATAATGAATAAAATTAAAGTTATTGATAAAAAATGTAATAATATCACGAAAAACTATAAAAACACATAAATTTATTTCCTTATTGCATTTTTGTAATGTTCTTTTATGTTTAATATTAAAAAAAAGTTTTTGTTTTTATTTTTCCAATTCATATAATTTATATGTATACTGGCAACACTATATTTGTGTATTGCTGCCCGTCAAAATAGAAAATAGCCTAAGTTGGCAGCAGCAGCAAATGCTGTCGTGTAGTCGTGCTGCTGTGATGTCGTCAAAATAATCCGTTTCATTTAAACACATGTATTTTATTTTTGACAGTTTGCTGTCTGCTGCCTGGTATCGTCTATGTGTTTAGTGCTTTAATTAAGCGTAAATACACTTTAAACTTGGCAACACTGCATACATTGCACTTTAACTAGTGCTGCCAGATGGCGGGTAATTGGAAAAACTGAACATGATTTTTATTTGGGCTTGGGGCAATTTTAGTCAATTAAATTATATTGCGTGCTTGTATCTTGAAATGTAAACTAAACTTTCCCTCTTATAAATATAATGAAAACAAAATAAATTTAAGTTTTTTTCTTCAATGTACTAATAAGAAAGAAACTTGCTGTCGCATTTGGAGAAACAGAACCTGCATTTAGCACTTTCTTGGAAGTCTTATTATTTATTATCAATGAAAATTTTAATAAATAGTCGACATTCTTTAAAGATTTAATATATCGTCTAAACGAAAGTTTGCAAAATATACTACACTACTACATACAAAAATTGCTACATTCTTATGTATTTTATGACTCATATCTCATAAACTTTGATTATTTACTTTTGACCAAATTGTTGATGTTTTGTCTAATAAATAATATCAAGTTACCAAAAATATCACATAATCAAATTTATAGGGCAGCAGCTGGCAGTAATTATTATGCTGGTTTCTTAAGCTTAATGTGATCGTCTATCTTACATATATATATATATATATATATATATATATATATATATATATATATATATATATCAGGCATGTTCTGACACTCATGTGATTTCAAAAACGCTAACTTGTATTTTACATGTACTGAAACTCACGCGTTTTGCTTTTTTTTTCAAACTTATGTGCAAAAAGCAAAAACATATGCAAAAACATTAAATTGTCACAATATCTAAGCGTCCGTTTGTTATTCGTTCTTTTACGGTGCAAAACATAACTAAAGAAAAGAAAATTACAACAAAATGCCTGCAGGTGCCTTGCTTAGTTTTATTTCGTAAAAACAAGAATGAATTAAAAAACGGACGCTTTGAGATTATGAGAGTGCAAAGAATATTCCAATCCAATTTATATTTATTAATTTAAAAAAACAACAAAAGCAAAGAAATATTTTGGCGACAAAAAGATTTTGTATTAGTGATATTGCATTTAGCATCTTTGAAGGAAAAGGTTACTTACGTCATGAGTAATAAGTACTTAAAAAGTATTTTTTTCATTTTGTTGATTATAACATACACGTTCGAAACTCATATCGTCCTTAAAGTAATTTAAATAAATTTATTAAGGAACCTTAACACTTAAATCACACATTTAATAAGAACCGAATATTTTATAAGAAATTAAAATAACCGCATATATTATTTGATTATCGACTATACGTTCAACCGAACTAATTCTAATATATTTTCGAACATTAATTAGAACAGCTGTTTTTATGAAATCGCCAGTACTCAAACAAACAATAAATTGAGAAAACAAAGAACGTATATTAAATTTATTACTTAAGACTTTAATTGTGGAAAAATTTAAATAGTTTTTGTTTAAAATAAAAGTAAACATATTGATTTTAATTTGTGTATTATTATACTGTTATATTAAAGTTTATTATAAGTAAAATTTATAAGTTGGAGTGGAGGGTTCCTCCGAGACGAGCAGACTTCGTAAGATTTTATCGGCAACGCCCATTGTCCCTAGTTTCATTAAGAAACCATGTGGCAATTGGACTCTGAGTGCACAAGAGACCCTTGAGGTTCTCATGGAGACTCACTTTCCGGGCTGTGCTCCCTTTAGGGGAGAACACTCAGCCTCTTTTGACTGCCGGGCATCAGTTCCCTTCCCTATAAATAGGGAGGGACTTATGTGGGCTTTGGGTAGTTTTGACCCGTTTAAATCAGAGGGTCCTGACGGCATTATACCGGCTGATTTGCAGCATAATGCGGATATTGTTATACCATGGTTAATTCCGATATACACAGCATGTATTACATGGTCGTATATCCCTGAACCGTGAACTTTTTGCTCTGTTGTTTTCATTCCCAAGGGAGGGAAGACTTCGCTCACTGAACCGAAGGACTTTAGACCTATAAGTCTATCCTCCTTCCTTTTGAAAACTCTGGAACGGATAATTGACCTTCACTTGAGAAGGACGATTAATACGGACCGACTCTCCGCCTCTCAACACGCGTATGTCGAGGGCACATCTGTTGAGACGGCACTACACACGCTTGTGGGATGCATAGAGAAATCCCTAGAGCATAAGGAATATACATTGGTTGCCTTTCTAGATACAGAAGGGGCATTCAACAATGTGAAACCAGAGGCCATCACGGTGGCCCTGGAGGGACTGAACGTAAGTCGGTCGATTATAGGCTTTGTATGGAATCTATTGACAAATAGGGTCATTTCTTCCAGCATGGGGCTAGCTACCATACACAGGGTAGCTAAGCGAAGTAAACCACAAGGGGGGGTATTATCTCCCCTTCTCTGGAACCTCGCCATGAACGAATTACTGACAGAAATGGACTGCAAGGGGTTCAGGACTGTGGCATATGCGGATGACGTTGCGGTTGCTCTATCGGGAAAATATCTCGACACGCTATCGCAACGTCTACAAACGGCGCTAGGCTGCGTCAGTAGGTGGTGTACTGAGAGTGGGCTTAGCGCGAAAGCTCGGAAAACGGAGCTTGTGCTCTTCACGAGAGGAAACAAGATTCCGGCCTTTCCACTACAACTCCTTAATGGAGTGGAGCTTGGGTTGTCTGACAGAGCGAAGTATCTAGGTATCATCCTGGACTCCAAACTGTCGTGGACCCCAAATGTCCGCTTAAGGGCAGACAGGGCCTCAGTGGCTTTGTATGTGTGTAGGAGGGCCATAGGCAAACACTGGGGTATTAACTTGAGGACGTCGTACTGGCTCTTTGACACGGTGATAAAACCTATACTAATGTATGGGGCTCTTGTATGGTGGCCTGCATTGGGCAATCTGGCTAACTGCAGTATATTGAACAGGGTACTGCGCACCTCGGCCTTGATGGTCACTGGTGCAATACGCACCACCCCGTCGAGGGCCCTTTTTACAATGCTGCACTGGCTGCCGGTTGATCTTATGGCCAAACAATTGGCCATGAACTCGGCGGTCAGACTGAATGCAGCGGTGGCATGGAGGTCAGGGGACTTTGGACCTGCGGCCATCTTGGGCCATTCCTCGGTTATTCCTGACAACATTGATTACTGCACTCCCACCCCCATGTCTGACATTGATTTCATGGCATCAACATCAGGCACGTCGAGTATGCCTCGTGGAGATGTGCTTGATGTCTATACTGACGGGTCAAAATCGGACACGGGGGTCGGAGGGGGCGTCTTCATCCCTAGATTTAGGATCAGGATGAAGTTCAGGCTTAATGATCAATGTAGCGTGGTACAGGCTGAGATCTCAGCCATTAGAAGGGCGGCTTGCTGGATGAGGTACCACAGTATATACGGAGAGGATATTCGGATTTGTACTGACAGCAAGGCCGCGATTAACTCCCTATCAGGTGTCTATACGACATCCAGATTGGTTCGTGAATGCCGGACATCTCTCAACGAGATGGCGAGACATTCGAACCTGGAACTGTTTTGGGTGCCAGCTCACTCTAGCTTATCCGGAAATATGGTCGCGGACGAACTCGCCAGACTTGGAGCCCGGTTGGAAGACCGAGAAATAGATCCACTGGTGGGGGTCCCTTTAAGCTGCTGTAAAGCTATATTACGGCAGGAACTCTTCAGGGCTGCACAGTCTAGGTGGTCTGAAGAGGTTACCTGCAGGGTCTCGAGGACACTGTGGCCTCAGTAAGATAGTGGAAGATCCGCAAATCTACTGAGGTTTCCTCGGGGGCAGCTGGGAACACTGGTGGTCGTGCTGACGGGGCACTGCGTCATTGGTGCCCACGCTTGGAGACTGAATCTTCCTCATCATGACTACTGTAGAAGTTGTCAAGATGAGGAGGAGGAGGAAACGGTGGAGCTCTGCCACTGCCCGGCTCTTTCTGGAAATAGAGCGGCTATTTTTGGCAGTCCGAGACTGCATGGTCTTGTAGACTCATCTGTCTGCGATGTTTCTAGGATAAACTTGTTTATCCGGTCTTCGGGGTGGTTTGGATGTGGATCTTTTGATGGTGCCGTAGGGACCTCAATCTGATCTCTGCACATCCTGTTTTCCAGGCAACAGAATGGGACCTTTGGGACCCAAGTGAGTCGGTCTTTCTTTTTGCGCCGACGGCCTGTACAACCTAACCTAACCTATTGGCGCATAATTGTTATGTATTTTATTTATATATAGACACTTACTTTTGTAAACCCCAAGCGTACTGTACGTACAGATTGAAAAAACCCCACACATTAAAAATAATAAATAAAATTTTGTTAGAACCCCCAATACAAAAAAAAAACTAAACCCCGTTTTTTTTATTTCTCATATATTTTCGAGAAAATATTTCTAGAGAAACATTATGCATAGCGAAGTCGATTGAGCAATGTGCGTCCGTATTAGTATTGAATTCAACTTTGTCTCGGTGATTTCTGAAACTAAACTATCTGTTAATCAATCATCATAGACTAGACATGCTACTAAAGAAAGAAGTAAGAGTGCTATGCCGAATCTTATATACCTTTCACCATCTATGTAAATCTAGCGTAATGAACTGACTCCAATCAAAAAAGCAAATATTGAGCTGACAAAGATTAAAAAAGCGGTTAAGAAAACTTGCTCAAAAAACGTAAATGAATACAACGTAAAATACCAGTTATAACCAGAAACACACCGAAAATGCCGCATTACATTCTGCTGGTGTCTAATTTTTCCGTTTTCTTTTTTTTTTTAAACGTCCGCATACATTTGTAAATAATTTTTCTTTCTTACAGCCAAGTAAAAGAGGAACGCTTTCTTCAGCATAGCTTTTGCGCTGAAATACCTAAGCAGAAGAGTTAACGCTACATGAGAACGATCAAAACAGGGCTATTAAAAAATAAGTATAACTTCCCTAACAGGGATTCTGATGTTTGTTTTCTGTAAATTAAAATTTTATTAAAAAATAAATTATTTAAATTTTATTATATTTTAATTTTTTAATTATTTAATTTTTTAATAAACCGTATTTGCTAATTGCATGGCATTGCCGCCGCGTTATTTCGGTATGCTATATACAAAATGTGTATGAGTACTTTTGACAGTAAAAAAATCATTTTCGCTCTTGTTTTAATTTGTAGAAATTAAAGTAAAAATGAACTAAAGCCAAAATCAATTTTAATTCATTTGTAAAAAAAATTAAAATATCACTAACATATATTGCTCTCTACACATAGTAATATATAAAGGAATATGTTTTGCGTTGATTCATGCCAAAATAAATTCGATTCATCCTTTCAGCTAAATAATTCAAAATAAAAAATGCCTAATAACTCTTGTGCTCTACTACCAGTATCTTTAAGCAGTAACCAGTTCACTTTTCCTTTTACACACATGGAACAGCTATCATTACCTAAACGAATATTTTGTTTTTCCGTGAACAACACTTTTTAATCTTTTAAATTTTTCATTGCAGAGATGACATAACCTTATTTGACTTTTGTTAACATCGAAAGCCTTTGCAGTATAATTTTGAAAATCAGCTTTATTTAGTTTAAGCATCAAATATTAATACCTTTGCAATTATTTTTTTATTTGTATCAATGCCCATACTTCATTAAGAATTAAAAATTACCCTGTGTCCATGGGCCAGTTTCACGATGTCGCAATCTTTGGTTCGTTCGCACAATAACATTCAAAACAAAATCTAAATCTAAAAAATTGTTTTTGAACTATTGCGACATCGTGAAACTGGCCTAACGTTTGTATCAGGAAAATATAAAATATCATTTATAACAATATCATCAGATACGCAACCGTTTTTATACCCTTCACCACAAAAAGTGGAAAAAGGGTATACGTAAGTTTAATTCTCCAATATCCATTTCCGGCCCTATTAAGTATATATATATATATATATATATATATATATATTGTGACGACCAAAAGTCGCTGAACTTGTTTTTGGGCACACCTAATAAAATTAACAACGGTTTTGCATTCCTCAACAAACAAACAAAGGCATTTGTTGTTGTTTTTTTTCAGATAATAATATTCCATTATTTAAATGAAGTATTTTGTATTTTTTTTTTTGTATGCTGGTTAAGCCACACGAAGAGAATTGCCTAAATTATACTCTTAAATTTTTTTTATAATATATTGTTTGCTCTTTATGCTTTAAATAAAGAATATTTATTTGCGTTATTGTTTTTGTAGTAAATAATTAAGACAAACAATGTATGAAGTTTTAAGAACAAATTCTGTTGTTATGTAAGATGCATTCGCTTACTTCACGTTTGAGTGGATCACACTTCGTGTCATTATACACTCAAGAGTGGAACATCGGATGTCATAATATTCGTATTTTCTCAGCTACACGAAAGACAAAGTAATTGAATGTTTTATGCTTGTACGCAAATTAGTCTGTTGTAACTTAAGAAGAAGTTAGTCGGTTGGCACCTAGAGCTGAACAGTCGGATCATTTGATCGTGCGTATGCCATCGAATGCTAAGACTTGATCAGTGGAGAAGAGATCTGATATCGAAGTTGTGCGTATGCCACTCCAATAAGAGATCAATTCCTCCTTATAGTTTCCAACCCAGAAATCAACTCGGATACTTCGGCTGGCTTGAAGTTCGGTGTTGCCGTCTCCTAGTCAGACCGACGTACTCGCTTTGACGACTCCTGTGTTTTTTTTTAAAGAATTAATTTCGTGGACAAATCGGTCAGGAATCGCTAAAACTTGGGCCGCCTGGACGTAGATTGTGCGTATGCCGTCAAGGTTCTCGCTGCCCAGTGGAAAATATCAACCCTTATTGGTAGCGCGTATGCCACCGCAGTGGTAGATCGCTTCCTGCTTAGCTCTTACTGTCCGATTCTCCACTAAATTAATTGACTCACGTGTGGCTGGGCTAATTAATTTTTTTTCCTTTGTAATCTAAGTTATTTTTCGTGCTATTTTATTTAAATAATTAACAAGTTAAATTTAAGTAAAAGAAATAAAAAAACAAAATAATAATAAAATAAATTTTATAACGTCTAACAAAACAAAGGTGTTTGTGTTAATTGTTTTTTTTTATGTACGACACTGGACATCCGCTGACCTACCCCGGCTAGAGCGAAAACGTGTCGTTACATTGGCGCCCGAGCAGGGACACTTTTTTTTGGAAAAAAAATAGTGCCTACAAAAAAAAAATCAAATTTAATTAAAAAAAAATAAAAAAGAGCAATTTTGTTTTAAATAAAAAAAAAATAAAGCAATTTAAATTTTTAAAAAAGAAAATAACTGGGCAAAAATAATTGAGAAACGCTTGGATATTTCTATCAAGCCTCGCCATTTAAAAAGCCGAATTGTGCCTGGGTTCATTTTACATCATGGTGAAGACAAGTTGGATTTATACCCTAAGAAAGGAAGAATTAGGGCAATACCTGTCCCAGTGCAGTTTGCATACTGATGGCACGGTCGAAGAAATGCGTAAGAGCCTGACGAAGTACGTCTTGGGCGAGCATGACGAGAGAGAAGCCCTTGTCATTCAAGAATGGCAGAACAAACACGAGGCGACCAACATCCCTGTAACACCAGTTACGAATTTAGCCGTCCCTAGCGCAACGTTGCTGATCTCCGGAGAAGAGTCGAGTCCGAAAACTACGGTCGGTTTGCAACCTACTACACGTCCATCGAGTGCAGGGGATACTCTGGCTGCGATGGAGATAATTCGTAAATGGGGCCTTAAATTTGATGGTGGTAAGGACCCATTAGGGTTCCTTGAACGCGTGAAGGAGCTAGCGGCGCTATATGAGCTCGACCTCAAATGCATTTTAAAGGTAATGCCGGAAGTTTTTCGCGACAAAGCGCTAATCTGGTGGCGCAAAAATAATAAGAGATGGGAGAGATGGGCCACATTCAAAATTGATTTTTGTACTTTCTTTTTGCCACCAAGATATTTCGAGAAGCTGGATGATGACATCCGACGTCGCGTCCAACGACCAAGAGAAAATTTTCGCGATTATGTGCTCGCTTTACAAGATCTGATGCGCCATTCTAAACTGAGTGAGGAACAAAAGATGGAAAGGATCTTTCGAAATTCGCTTACAGACTACCAATGGTTCATACGTAGGAGAGACTTTAAGACGCTCGATGAGCTGATTACGCTTGCGGTCGAAATGGAGAGTATCCCTCCTACAGCCCCCCCAGGTAGAGGCGAACATCATCGGATGATCAAGAGAATGATCCCACCAAATTACAACCATCAACAGCACTGCGAAACCCTATGTGCGCCAAAAACCTCAAAACAGTCAACCCAATTGGTGTGGGAGGAGGATAAACTTCGAGCAACCGTTTTGGTAGAGAACGAGAATATAAACGCAATCGTGGACACGGGAGTTACATGCAGTTTCGCTACGTCCGTTTTTGTAAACCAGGTGTCAAAGAAACCACACCTAGTTTCGGTAGCCATGGACGTGATCCTTGCTGACGGTACACGAAAGCAGATCAGCACCGCCTGTCGCTACCGCATCACGCTAGGGAACATCACCACCACTCATGACTTTTTGATCATGGATGAAGCCACGGAACCACTGATTCTGGGAATTGATCTGCTTCACAAACTGGGAGCTTCTATCACTTGCGCCGGGTTGGTCGCTCGACCACCAAACCCCGGTAACCAGAATGTAAATCAGGTACGAGCTAGTATTCAGCCGGTGACTAAACAACAAAAATTTAACCTACAAAATTGTCAAGAGCACTCCACCAAAAAACGTATACCTTTTAAAATCAGCTACGCCCCTAAAAATCCCGCTATGCATGGCATGATAGACGAGAAAATGAAATACTTGGGCCACGTAGTCACCCGAGACGGCATTAAGACTGACCCGAATAAAATCGCCGCAGTCGCACAAATACCGCCGCCCACCAACGTTAGAGAAATCCGTCGGTTTTTAGGAATAACATCGTGGTATAGGCGTTTTGTCCCCAATTTCGCAGAAGTTTCACAACCCCTAACACAATCACTTAAAAAGGGCAAGCACTGGAAATGGGGCCAGAAAAAACAGTCGGCATTCCTCCATCTAAAAGAGCAAATCACAAAAGCTCCTGTCTTGGCGTGCCCAAACTTTTCTAAAACATTCACTCTTCAAACCGATGCCAGCGATTACGGGCTTGGCGCCGTGTTAACACAGGAAGGTGAGGGAGCAGAACGGGTTATCGCCTACGCTAATAGACACCTGAACGCAGCTGAGAAAAATTATTCCGCGACGGAAAAGAAGTGTCTTGCCATCTTATGGGGAATCCGGAAAATGCGAGCATACCTGGAGGAATATGAGTTCCGGGTAATCACCGACCATTTGGCTCTTAAATGGTTAAACTCCATTGATAGCCCCACCGGACGATTAGCTAGATGGGCCCGTGAACTCCAACAATACAGGTTTTCTGTCTGTGATCGTAAGGAGAAGCAGAATGTAGTCGCCGATACGCTCTCGCGGTACCCAATCGCCGAAATCATGCTGGCAACAACACAAAAACCTCTGCGCTGTCCGTGGTTGGAAACCAAAATAAAGGAGGTCCGGCAGAATCCTGAAAACTTCCCAGACTACGTAATTGAAAACCGACAACAGTACCGCCACTTTACGCGGGGAATTAATGACGACGACAGTACACCATGGAAATTGTGTGTAGCTGGCCCTCTACGAGAACGAGTAATGCAGGAAAACCACGGTCAGGCGGCCGGTGGGCACGTAGGAATTCGAAAGTCGTTAAATAAAATTGCAACCCGCTACTACTGGCCAGGGATGTCCCGAGACGTAAGACGTTACATTGAAAAATGTGGCACCTGTCAGCGATACAAAATTGTAAAACAGAAGCCCGCGGGAAAGATGTTTACACGAGTTCCTGAGGAACCCTGGTCACTTGTATGTAACCAACCATTTCTTAACCCACCGACCATTCGCCGAGTCATGTTCCGATCCTCCCTGCGATCAGCTCCCAGCAGAACTACAGGCAACCATAAACGCAGCGCCAGAAACCCAAAATCCTTAGAGTCGCTTACGGTTCGTAATCTAACACGCCCCGTACACCACTACAGAATGACCATTTAACCGTGTCCGCTCCAAAACCACCCGCCTAAACTAGGAAAGTTTGGGAAAATGGGAGGGGGTAGTGTGACGACCAAAAGTCGCTGAACTTGTTTTTGGGCACACCTAATAAAATTAACAACGGTTTTGCATTCCTCAACAAACAAACAAATGCCTTTGTTGTTGTTTTTTTCACATAATAATATTCCATTATTTAAATGAAGTATTTTGTATTTTTTTTGTATGCTGGTTAAGCCACACGAAGAGAATTGCCTAAATTATACTCTTAAATTTTTTTTATAATATACAGAGTACTCATATTGTTGTTTGCTCTTTATGCTTTAAATAAAGAATATTTATTTGCGTTATTGTTTTTGTAGTAAATAATAAAGATAAACAATGTATGAAGTTTTAAGAACAAATTCTGTTGTTATGTAAGATGCATTCGCTTACTTCACGTTTGAGTGGATCACACTTCGTGTCATTATACACTCAAGAGTGGAACATCGGATGTCATAATATTCGTATTTTCTCAGCTACACGAAAGACAAAGTAATTGAATGTTTTATGCTTGTACGCAAATTAGTCTGTTGTAACTTAAGAAGAAGTTAGTCGGTTGGCACCTAGAGCTGAACAGTCGGTGGAGAAGAGTGGAGAAGAGATCTGATATCGAAGTTGTGCGTATGCCACTCCAATAAAAGATCAATTCCTCCTTATAGTTTCCAACCCAGAAATCAACTCGGATACTTCGGCTGGCTTGAAGTTCGGTGTTGCCGTCTCCTAGTCAGACCGACGTACTCGCTTTGACGACTCCTGTGTTTTTTTTTTTTAAAGAATTATTTCGTGGACAAATCGGTCAGGAATCGCTAAAACTTGGGCCGCCTGGACGTAGATTGTGCGTATGCCGTCAAGGTTCTCGCTGCCCAGTGGAAAATGTCAACCCTTATTGGTAGCGCGTATGCCACCGCAGTGGTAGATCGCTTCCTGCTTAGCTCTTACTGTCCGATTCTCCACTGAATTAATTGACTCACGTGTGGCTGGGCTAATTAATTTTTTTTCCTTTGTAATCTAAGTTATTTTTCGTGCTATTTTATTTAAATAATTAACAAGTTAAATTTAAGTAAAAGAAATAAAAAAACAAAATAATAATAAAATAAATTTTATAACGTCTAACAAAACAAAGGTGTTTGTGTTAATTGTTTTTTTTTTTATGTACGACACTGGACATCCGCTAACCTACCCCGGCTAGAGCGAAAACGTGTCGTTACATTGGCGCCCGAGCAGGGACACTTTTTTTTGGAAAAAAAAGTGCCTACAAAAAAAAAATCAAATTTAATTAAAAAAAAATAAAAAAGAGCAATTTTGTTTTAAATAAAAAAAAAATAAAGCAATTTAAATTTTTAAAAAAGAAAATAACTGGGCAAAAATAATTGAGAAACGCTTGGATATTTCTATCAAGCCTCGCCATTTAAAAAGCCGAATTGTGCCTGGGTTCATTTTACATCATGGTTAAGACAAGTTGGATTTATACCCTAAGAAAGGAAGAATTAGGGCAATACCTGTCCCAGTGCAGTTTGCATACTGATGGCACGGTCGAAGAAATGCGTAAGAGCCTGACGAAGTACGTCTTGGGCGAGCATGACGAGAGAGAAGCCCTTGTCATTCAAGAATGGCAGAACAAACACGAGGCGAACAACATCCCTGTAACACCAGTTACGAATTTAGCCGTCCCTAGCGCAACGTTGCTGATCTCCGGAGAAGAGTCGAGTCCGAAAACTACGGTCGGTTTGCAACCCACTACACGTCCATCGAGTGCAGGGGATACTCTGGCTGCGATGGAGATAATTCGTAAATGGGGCCTTAAATTTGATGGTGGTACGGACCCATTAGGGTTCCTTGAACGCGTGAAGGAGCTAGCGGCGCTATATGAGCTCGACCTCAAATGCGTTTTAAAGGTAATGCCGGAAGTTTTTCGCGACAAAGCGCTAATCTGGTGGCGCAACAATAATAAGAGATGGGAGAGATGGGCCACATTCAAAATTGATTTTTGTACTTTCTTTTTGCCACCAAGATATTTCGAGAAGCTGGATGATGACATCCGACGTCGCGTCCAACGACCAAGAGAAAATTTTCGCGATTATGTGCTCGCTTTACAAGATCTGATGCGCCATTCTAAACTGAGTGAGGAACAAAAGATGGAAAGGATCTTTCGAAATTCGCTTCCAGACTACCAATGGTTCATACGTAGGAGAGACTTTAAGACGCTCGATGAGCTGATTATGCTTGCGGTCGAAATGGAGAGTATCCCTCCTACAGCCCCCCCAGGTAGAGGCGAACATCATCGGATGATCAAGAGAATGATCCCACCAAATTACAACCATCAACAGCACTGCGAAACCCTATGTGCGCCAAAAACCTCAAAACAGTCAACCCAATTGGTGTGGGAGGAGGATAAACTTCGAGCAACCGTTTTGGTAGAGAACGAGAATATAAACGCAATCGTGGAGACGAGAGCTACATGCAGTTTCGCTACGTCCGTTTTTGTAAACCAGGTGTCAAAGAAACCACACCTAGTTTCGGTAGCCATGGACGTGATCCTTGCTGACGGTACACGAAAGCAGATCAGCACCGCCTGTCGCTACCGCATCACGCTAGGGAACATCACCACCACTCATGACTTTTTGATCATGGATGAAGCCACGGAACCACTGATTCTGGGAATTGATCTGCTTCACAAACTGGGAGCTTCTATCACTTGCGTCGGGTTGGCTCGACCACCAAACCCCGGTAACCAGAATGTAAATCAGGTACGAGCTAGTATTCAGCCGGTGACTAAACAACAAAAATTTAACCTACAAAACTTTCAAGAGCACTCCACCAAAAAACGTATACCTTTTAAAATCAGCTACGCCCCTAAAAATCCCGCTATGCATGGCATGATAGACAAGAAAATGAAATACTTGGGCCACGTAGTCACCCGAGACGGCATTAAGACTGACCCGAATAAAATCGCCGCAGTCGCACAAATACCGCCGCCCACCAACGTTAGAGAAATCCGTCGGTTTTTAGGAATAACATCGTGGTATAGGCGTTTTGTCCCCAATTTCGCAGAAGTTTCACAACCCCTAACACAATCACTTAAAAAGGGCAAGCACTGGAAATGGGGCCAGAAAAAACAGTCGGCATTCCTCCATCTAAAAGAGCAAATCACAAAAGCTCCTGTCTTGGCGTGCCCAAACTTTTCTAAAACATTCACTCTTCAAACCGATGCCAGCGATTACGGGCTTGGCGCCGTGTTAACACAGGAAGGTGAGGGAGCAGAACGGGTTATCGCCTACGCTAATAGACACCTGAACGCAGCTGAGAAAAATTATTCCGCGACGGAAAAGGAGTGTCTTGCCATCTTATGGGGCATCCGGAAAATGCGAGCATACCTGGAGGGATATGAGTTCCGGGTAATCACCGACCATTTGGCTCTTAAATGGTTAAACTCCATTGATAGCCCCACCGGACGATTAGCTAGATGGGCCCGTGAACTCCAACAATACAGGTTTTCTGTCTGTGATCGTAAGGAGAAGCAGAATGTAGTCGCCGATACGCTCTCGCGGTACCCAATCGCCGAAATCATGCTGGCAACAACACAGAAACCTCTGCGCTGTCCGTGGTTGGAAACCAAAATAAAGGAGGTCCGGCAGAATCCTGAAAACTTCCCAGACTACGTAATTGAAAACCGACAACTGTACCGCCACTTTACGCGGGGAATTAATGACGACGACAGTACACCATGGAAATTGTGTGTAGCTGGCCCTCTACGAGAACGAGTAATGCAGGAAAACCACGGTCAGGAGGCCGGTGGGCACGTAGGAATTCGAAAGTCGTTAAATAAAATTGCAACCCGCTACTACTGGCCAGGGATGTCCCGAGACGTAAGACGTTACATTGAAAAATGTGGCACCTGTCAGCGATACAAAATTGTAAAACAGAAGCCCGCGGGAAAGATGTTTACACGAGTTTCTGAGGAACCCTGGTCACTTGTATGTAACCAACCATTTCTTAACCCACCGACCATTCGCCGAGTCATGTTCCGATCCTCCCTGCGATCAGCTCCCAGCAGAACTACAGGCTACCATAAACGCAGCGCCAGAAACCCAAAATCCTTAGAGTCGCTTACGGTTCGTAATCTAACACGCCCCGTATATCACTACAGAATGACCATTTAACCGTGTCCGCTCCAAAACCACCCGCCTAAACTAGGAAAGTTTGGGAAAATGGGAGGGGGTAGTGTGACGACCAAAAGTCGCTGAACTTGTTTTTGGGCACACCTAATAAAATTAACAACGGTTTTGCATTCCTCAACAAACAAACAAATGCCTTTGTTGTTGTTTTTTTCACATAATAATATTCCATTATTTAAATGAAGTATTTTGTATTTTTTTTTTGTATGCTGGTTAAGCCACACGAAGAGAATTGCCTAAATTATACTCTTAAATTTTTTTTATAATATACAGAGTACTCATTTTGTTGTTTGCTCTTTATGCTTTAAATAAAGAATATTTATTTGCGTTATTGTTTTTGTAGTAAATAATTAAGATAAACAATGTATGAAGTTTTAAGAACAAATTCTGTTGTTATGTAAGATGCATTCGCTTACTTCACGTTTGAGTGGATCACACTTCGTGTCATTACACACTCAAGAGTGGAACATCGGATGTCATAATATTCGTATTTTCTCAGCTACACGAAAGACAAAGTAATTGAATGTTTTATGCTTGTACGCAAATTAGTCTGTTGTAACTTAAGAAGAAGTTAGTCGGTTGGCACCTAGAGCTGAACAGTCGGATCATTTGATCGTGCGTATGCCATCGAATGCTAAGACTTGATCAGTGGAGAAGAGATCTGATATCGAAGTTGTGCGTATGCCACTCCAATAAAAGATCAATTCCTCCTTATAGTTTCCAACCCAGAAATCAACTCGGATACTTCGGCTGGCTTGAAGTTCGGTGTTGCCGTCTCCTAGTTAGACCGACGTACTCGCTTTGACGACTCCTGTGTTTTTTTTTAAGAATTAATTTCGTGGACAAATCGGTCAGGAATCGCTAAAACTTGGGCCGCCTGGACGTAGATTGTGCGTATGCCGTCAAGGTTCTCGCTGCCCAGTGGAAAATATCAACCCTTGTTGGTAGCGCGTATGCCACCGCAGTGGTAGATCGCTGCTTAGCTCTTACTGTCCGATTATCCACTGAATTAATTGACTCACGTGTGGCTAGGCTAATTAATTTTTTTTTCCTTTGTAATCTAAGTTATTTTTCGTGCTATTTTATTTAAATAATTAACAAGTTAAATTTAAGTCAAAGAAATAAAAAAACAAAATAATAATAAAATAAATTTTATAACGTCTAACAAAACAAAGGTGTTTGTGTTAATTGTTTTTTTTATGTACGACACTGGACATCTGCTGACCAACCCCGGCTAGAGCGAAAACGTGTAGGAGGCCAAACCCTTGGACCGATCTTCCTGAAATTTTCACAGCATGTTACTGTGACTCTGGAAGGAATAATAGGCTATATGAAGTTTTAAGTGGGCAAAGGGGCGTGGCACCGCCCATATAACCCAAAAATTTAAATCGCCATATTTTGGCCATTTTTTTACCTACGTCGACGATATTTGGTACATATGGTATTGGCATAATTAGGAATACGTACCAGGAGAAAAGTGGTATATGGTATATGTATTCCAAAAGCATTGTTTGACTACAGTAAAAATATACACTTTTTATTCCGTAATTTGTTAGTTTATAGTTTTGTAATCATATTTAATCCGATATCTGGCTATAAGTCTAGAGATAATACAGAAAAAAATGTTTCTTTCTGAGAACTGTACAATTCGAATACATTAATATACAAAATAAACTGTGTGAGTACGTGTAGTCAAATGTTGGTTTTCGTATATGAAAATTTTTGTTGCCACATTTTTTAAACAACTTATTTTTTGTTTTTAAGCTGCGTTACTTTTTTCATCAACTTTGTAGTGTGCTAACAAAATGTTTGCTAGTAATGCTAATATAGCTTAAGGATAAATATAATATTTTAAAAGTTAAAATGATGAACATTAGCAACATTGAATATAATAAAAATGTATTAAAATATTTTTTATGTAAAAATTTGTTTTAATTATGCCTCGGCCAAGGGCTATTATTTTTACAACACAAATATTTTTTATGTTTTAACAACCTTGAGGGTCATTAATTACAAAAATTTCTAAATAAATTTTATTAAGGCATATTATCCTAACAATAGTAACGGGTGTCTACAGGTGATTGCTTACCATATTCAAATATTATGTGTTACCTAAGATGAATTTAAATACATAGGTAAGTTGCTTAGAGTTTCAAAAAAATCTGTTTGAGGCAGTGTAGCGTATCTTTAGCACAATTTAAACTTGGCCAAATATAATATATATTACAAAATTACACAAACAAAATATGCTGAAAAAAGATCTTGTGTATCTTTTCAAACTTAAATTGGTTTTTTGAAATTTTGTCATATGCAAGCATTGCGCTGATTTTGGTATTCGAATATTTTTTTGCTTATAAATATAAAAAATAACTTGTTTTTATAATTTTCTATTCGTTATATGTATATGTTTGTATGCTTTTTAAAGTTTCTCACTAATGTAGTAGCCTTGATTATTTTTAGAGTACCCAATAATAATACTAATGTCCAGTTTTTGACTTTATATTTTAATACGAATTTAGTTAATTTGCATTTATATTTAAGTAATATTTAAATACAGTTTCAGTTTTGCATTCATTTATGAGCGTTCTTGTTTAACTATGATAAAAATGTGGCTGCATTACATAATATCAAAATAAATCTCCATTTGTTAAAAATATTTGAAATATATTTAAAAAAAATTCCAGCGATACTCATGTATATACTACCTAAACTTATTTTATTTATTAATTTAACTTTTTAATTACTATATTCATTATGAAATTTGTGCGAAACCAAGGCACATTCATTTTACTAGGTAGTAGCGGCTCTGCAGCAGATACAACAATGACAAAAACAACATGCCTTTATATTGTTTTTTTGTGCGTTGGAAACGTCAAAAACACAAAGAGAAATAAAAGATAATTGCTCTCAATACAAATGCTTGCCTTGTTTTGCAGACGCTTGTAGCTAGTGTTTTTTGAAATTCGTAAAGAAACAAAGGAAAATACAAACAACTTTTGACATTTCCAACTACAAACCAGCTGGGCGGACGACAGTACCTAGTAAAATAAATTTGCCTTGTGCAAAACATAAAATATTGTTCTATCAATGGAATTGAGTTTTGTACTTAAATAGAACTTATATATAAATGACATTTAAAAACGATGTCAAAAACTCTCGCTTTTCTTTATTTCCATAGCACATTTTGTAATTCAATTTCAATTCAAAACAGAGTAATGGAAAGAAAACTAAATAAATATGAACTCAAAATTGTAACGTTTGAAGGCTAGTTGTGTTGAGTGGTTTCATAATTGAACGACATTGCAAGAAGCTTTGATTTTTGGCTAGTTGTACAACATGATGGTGAATATCTTATATATATTGTACAACTTCAGCGTATGCTACGTTTCATTATCGTAGTAACCATTTAGCTAGAAACATTATTCACGAATATTCCGAAATTAATTTGTTCAGTAGTTGAATAGCAATAATGACGGTTGCTTGACAATATTATTAATAATTATAATATGATGAAAATACATATTCAAGTAAAATATAATTTTTTGTTTTGTATTAAAGTTTTTTATTGATAAATTACGACAAAGTAAGCATATACTTTATTTTGAGGATAATTTACTATGTAAAAATAACAGTCATTATAAATTGTGTTAAGTTCTTTTACAACCCATTTACATTTTACAATGCTGTCATGACAATAAAATAATACACATTAGTTGTCAAAAATGCTGACAATTGCTTCTGTAGTGTAGGCGTCCAGACAATAATTATGACAATTTATTGTGAGCAAAAAACCTCAGGTTCTCGGAAAATTTCAAATGGCTTTAGCGTTTCTTCATGCTAATGTTCCAAATCTATTGTTATATATAAAATTATAAAATATAAAATTATTAATTTTAGTAATTAATAATTTTATTTCATTCAAATTTATGTATTGTTATGACAGCATTGTCTAATGTAAACAGGGGCTTAAGGTTCTTGATTGTTACTAGCATTAAAAATTGCTTGTGTGGTCGCATACACATTAACTCTTATGCACTAAACACATAGACCACAGCAAGCTACACAGCTTCATGGCTACAAATGCAGTTGGCTTCATATGTCGCCGTGTAGTCAGCTACTTAATTTTTTTGAAGGCAGCAACAACAGCTGTGTACTTTAGCAATACAAATTTAAGGGATACCGCATACATATATTTTATAATGAATAAAATTAAAGTTATTGATAAAAAATGTAATAATATCACGAAAAACTATAAAAACACATAAATTTATTTCCTTATTGCATTTTTGTAATGTTCTTTTATGTTTAATATTAAAAAAAAAGTGTTTGTTTTTATTTTTCCAATTTATATAATTTATATGTATACTGGCAACACTATATTTGTGTATTGCTGCCCGTCAAAATAGAAAATAGCCTAAGTTGGCAGCAGCAGCAAATGCTGTCGTGTAGTCGTGCTGCTGTGATGTCGTCAAAATAATCCTTTTCATTTAAACACATGTATTTTATTTTTGACAGTTTGCTGTCTGCTGCCTGGTGTCGTCTATGAGTTTAGTGCTTTAATTAAGCGTAAATACACTTTAAACTTGGCAACACTGCATACATTGCACTTTAACTAGTGCTGCCAGATGGCGGGTAATTGGAAAAACTGAACATGATATTTATTTGGGCTTGGGGCAATTTTAGTCAATTAAATTATATTGCGTGCTTGTATCTTGAAATGTAAACTAAACTTTCCCTCTTATAAATATAATGAAAACAAAATAAATTTAAGTTTTTTTCTTCAATGTACTAATAAGAAAGAAACTTGCTGTCGCATTTGGAGAAACAGAACCTGCATTTAGCACTTTCTTGGAAGTCTTATTATTTATTATCAATGAAAATTTTAATAAATAGTCGACATTCTTTAAAGATTTAATATATCGTCTAAACGAAAGTTTGCAAAATATACTACACTACTACCTACAAAAATTGCTACATTCTTATGTATTTTATGACTCATATCTCATAAACTTTGATTATTTACTTTTGACCAAATTGTTGATGTTTTGTCTAATAAATAATATCAAGTTACCAAAAATATCACATAATCAAATTTATAGGGCACCAGCTGGCAGTAATTATTATGCTGGTTTCTTAAGCTTAATGTGATCGTCTATCTTACATATATATATATATATATATATATATATATATATATATATATATATATATATATATATATATATATATATATATATATATTAGGCATGTTCTGACACTCACATGTTTTTGAAATCGCATGTGATTTCAAAAACGCTAACTTGTGTTTTACATGTACTGAAACTCACGCGTTTTGCTTTTTTTCAAACTTATATGCAAAAAGCAAAAACATATGCAAAAACATTGAATTGTCACAATATCTAAGCGTCCGTTTGTTATTCGTTCTTTTACGGTGCAAAACATAACTAAAGAAAAGAAAATTACAACAAAATGCCTGCAGGTGCCTTGCTTAGTTTTATTTCGTAAAAACAAGAATGAATGAAAAAACGGACGCTTTGAGATTTTGAGAGTGCAAAGAATATTCCAATCCAATTTATATTTATTAATTTAAAAAAACAACAAAAGCAAAGAAATATTTTGGCGACAAAAAGATTTTGTATTAGTGATATTGCATTTAGCATCTTTGGAGGAAAGTACATGAGTAATAAGTACTTAAAAAGTATTTTTGTTCATTTTGTTGATTATAACATACACGTTCGAAACTCATATCGTCCTTAAAATAATTTAAATAAATTTATTAAGGTACCTTAACACTTAAATCACACATTTAATAAGAACCGAATATTTTATAAGAAATTAAAATAACCGCATATATTATTTGATTATCGACTATACGTTCATCCGAACTAATTCTAATATATTTTCGAACATTAATTAGAACAGCTGTTTTTATGAAATCGCCAGTACTCAAGCAAACAATAAATTGAGAAAACAAAGAACGTATATTAAATTTATTACTTAAGACTTTAATTGTGGAAAAATTTAAATAGTTTTTGTTTAAAATAAAAGTAAACATATTGATTTTAATTTGTGTATTACTATACTGTTATATTAAAGTTTATTATAAGTAAAATTTATAAGTTCACTTCAGTATGTGCTTGCGACTTGAAGTCGCCAAATTTCTTGCGATTGTGAACTGCAGAACACCTTTCATGCGATTTCAACTCGCACCGCAAGTTTTAGGCGATTGGCGATTGTCATAATATGCCTGTATATATATTAAGAGCAAATTTTATAATCATTTTAACCACAATTAGTGAGTATCAGTGTTTACTTTCTGTCGTTTTACTTTTAAACAATAAATGATGATTTTTTTGAAAAAATCGTTGAAAGCTGAGTGAAAATTAAACAAAAATCAATTTTTTTTTTATTTTATCATTATAATTCGTTTTTTTGTTTGGTTGTTTGGAATTTTTTGGGCGTTAAAATTCATTTTCAAGAAATTTATCACCAAAATTTAGGGGAAAAATCTTTGCAATAATGGCAACATCAAATATTATTCCGTTATTCTGCCGACGTTACTACTTGCTAAAAATTGTAGCATCATTTGAAAAACTACAATCATTGTGTGAACAACGCTATTCGTTTGACTAAAAACTTAAATTTAAACGGTAAGTTCAAATTAATTTTATATACATAAAGGGGTAACTCTATTTTTTTAAGTTTCCCTGGCAAAAAAATTTAAACTTGCATCAAATATTGTTCCGTTAAAATCGAGTTACGCCTTTCTTATATTAAGCCATTAATATATAAAAGTAATTTTTTATTAGATGTGTACATAAATATATACTTATATACACTAGGTACACGTGCTTTTAATTTTTTCCAAGCCTTAACTGTGGGAGAAGTATATTCTCAGTGGTAACATCTTCGCTTAATGGTGAGTAGGATCTTTATTGTAATTAAGACCATTACTGAATACGAGCACGTAACATAACATCGTGAATCTTAACAGTACCTGGTCTTTAAGAAGTTGAAGTTTAAAATTTAATATATTAATTATATAATAGATGTTTTCTCTTGTGAAATTTCACAACGGCAAATATTTGGTTGTCGCATCCAAAAAGGTGAAGAAGGCTAATAAAAACACCTGTGTCGTCCAGGGACAGAAAATAACTGTTATTTTTGATGAAAAAAAGCAACCTCAAGGAAATGTCGGAGAATGAAACCAAGTATGCCAATTTGAAAGTCTTGGACCAAATTGTCAGAAAATGCGATGCTTTTTAAAAATCTGATTTTTATTTTTTCAGGCAAAAATAACAGTAATTATTTGATTTTAATTTTTTTGAGCAAAAATAACAGTTATTTTTAACTTTTATTTTTTTTGAGTAAAAATAAAAGTTATTTTTTAACTTTTATTTTTTCTAGCAAAAATAACAGTTATTTTTGACTTTTATTATTTCGAGCATGAATAAAAGTTATTTTTTAACTGATTGATGACGATGTTGGGTATGAATTTTCTGAAAATACCCGCAAAGCTTTTTACAAAATTGACAATTATAAAGAAAAGAGAATAGATATTGACGATGACTTAATGGAGTACTGGAGGAAAAAAAATTTGTTCTCCCAGGTCTGCAGAAACTTGCCTTAATTTTGCACTCGGTGCCAGCTACGCAAGTTAGTGTAGAAAGATCGTTTTCGGCATTAAAGCTGATTTTGGGAGACTTGAGATACAATTTATCGGAAGAAAATTTGGAGGCAATTATGATTACAAAACTCAACTTAACTTAATTTTTGAGCATATGCAAATTATTTTACTGAAAAATTATTTTTGTTTGAAAAAGTTTTTTAATAAATATAATGAATTTATCACAAAATAACTTTTATTTCTGCTAAAAAAAAATAAAAGTAAAAAAATATCTTTTATTTCTACTCGGAAAAATAAAAGTTAAAAATAACTTTTATTTCTGCTCGAAAAAATAAAAGTTAAAAAATAACTGTTATTCATGCTCGAAATAATAAAAGTCAAAAATAACTGTTATTTTTGCTAGAAAAAATAAAAGTTAGAAAATAACTTTTATTTTTGCTCAATAAAAAAAGTTAAAAAATAACTGTTATTTTTGCTCAAAAAAATTAAAATCAAAAACTAACTGTTATTTCTGCTCGAAAAAATAAAAGTCAAAAAATAACTTTCAATTGTAGTTTGTAGTTTTTTAAATAAAAAATATTTCATTAGAATATCATGAAGGAATTAAGCACGTTTAAAGTAAATTAAAATCAAAAAATTACAAATAATAAATTTTCATATTGATATATTTGCATGTACACATTGCTTATTAATAAAAATTGTTTTTATTTTTTCATTGAATCTTTAAAATACATATGAATGGTTATTTTTTCATTGAATCTTTCAAATACATACGAATGGTTTCCAATGGGATCCTGTAGAAAAATGAAAGAAAAAATCAAAAACAAAAATAGTTACTGAATGTTTGCCGTTTTCTTGTATAAAACATTTTGGAGTTGTTATTGTCTATTGATTCAATGGAGTTTTCATTTAATTAATTTGGCTTTTGATATAAGACTTTCAGATTTTTTTATACAAAATTTGCGTAAAATCCACTGTAATACATTTCAGTTTGTAGTTCTTTAAATAAAAAATATTTCATGAGAATATCATGATATATTAATATTTGAAGGAATTAAGCACATTTAAAGTAAATTAAAATCAAAAAGATTCAAAATAATAAATTTTCATATTGATATATTTGCATGTGCACATTGCTTATTAATAAAAATTGTTTTTATTTTTTCATTGAATCTTTCAAATACATATGAATGGTTATTTTTTTATTGAATCTTTCAAATACATATGAATGGTTGCCAATGGGATCCCTTATGTAGAAAAATGAAAGAAAGAATCACAAACAAAAATAGTTACTGCATGTTTGCCGTTTTTTTGTATAAAACATTTTGGAGTTGTTATTGTTTTTTTGTCTTATTGATTCAATGAAGTTCTCATTTAATCAATTTGGCTTTTGATATAAGACTCTCAGATTTTTTTATACAAAATTTGGGTAAAATCCACTGTAATACATTTCAATTTGTAGTTCTTTAAATAAAAAATATTTTATGATAATATCATGAAATATTTATATTCGAAGGAATTAAGCACATTTAAAGTAAATTAAAATCAAAAAGATTCAAAATATTAAATTTTCATATTGATATATTTGCATGTGCACATTGCTTATTAATAAAAATTGTTTTTTATTTTTTTATTGAATCTTTCAAATACATATGAATGGTTCCCAATGGGATCCCTTATACCCAAGGCGAATTAATACCAGGTGGCAGCGCCGCTACAACAATACAACAACAAAAAGAAAACTAGGCACTTAAATGTATGGGAAACTTCAAAACATAGTTAATTATTTCACTTTTTCTTACCCTTTTCAATAACGTTTTCAATAAGTTGCCTTTTTAAATTGAGTTAAAACATTTTTTTTTTTAATTTTATTTAAAAGAACATAAAAAAAAACTTTTGTAATATAAAAATAATACACTTTTGACAGCTGCTTTACACATAAGAAAATTAACAAAAAATAGTCAGCTGCCGCAGCGATGCCACCTGATAAAATTAATTCGCCTTGCCTTATACCCTGTTCAGACATACGTTTTAATTGCGCTATAAAGGAATTTATGCAATTAAGTCCCTAATTGAATTTAATATATAAGAAATTAATTAATAAATTTTTCAATTAGCACTTAATTAAGTCGATAATTGATTAAATTTCCTCATACAACCCTTGTGATGTGTTCAGTGAGAGAAAATTTTATACAATGACAAAACTAAATGCCATAAAAGTGAAAAATAAAATACTGTTACAAAGATGCTTTATTTAAATCATAAAAAAATGTTAAAAATAATTGAGGCCAAGAAAGTAAAACGAAATGGCCTATTGTGTTTGTTTTCAAAGCTATAAGTTTCTATAAAACATCTTTATCGCAAAACAAAAACAACTAACGCAAAGCGATGACTAAACAAACACAATACACAAACATACACACACCTGCATTGTATAAAGGTACGGTCACATTAGTCAAACATTTGACTGAAATCGGCAAATATTTATTTGCCGTAGTCTGACCACAAAATATTTATTAGAAGCAAATAACATCACAGCTGATTTTGGGCAAATAAAATTATTTGCCAGTAAACAAAAATGCTTCTAATGTGAACATAGTGTGACCACTCGACGTCAAATATTTGACTCATTTTTAGGCAGATAAATATTTGTTCTTACAAAGTTTAGGTAAGAACAAACAGAGACAAATAACAGCTGTATCAACAATGTTGCCCAGTATTTAAACTAAATTATTAAGTTTTGGAAAAACTCGCTGATAATTTTAAACTTATATGTGTATTAAATAAAAACAAAATACTGTAAGCAATTAATAATAAAATTATAGATAAAAAATAATAAAGTGCAATTTTTGGAAGAAATAGTAAATTAGAAAAGTTGTCGGGCCACATATTTTTCGAGTTATATATCATCAAAGTATTTTATATATAATTTGGTATATTTCGACATTTTCGCTTCAGAATGGTGCAAAGTTTCAAAATTGTATATAAAAAAGATATTATTGGAGATTATTAAATGTTCTTTTATAAATTTTTAGTTAAGTATTGATTTGAAGTAAAGTCGCAAGAAATTATATAACTTGAAAAATATGCGTTGGCGCTAAATTATTTACTCAACATTTTGTTCTTGAAATAGTCATTCCTACAACGTAAGTAACTTTTGTTTTCATTTTGGAATTTTATATTAAACTAGACTGGAGCAAATATATCTTTACCTATGCTGAGGGCAAGTAATATTGCCGGAAGCTATAATTCGGGAATTATAGAATTTTAAAGTTATAAATTATATACTATTATGTATCTGAACATAAGCCCATGATAAGGTTGAGATGCATTTTGTTTTAAAATGCTTTTAGATAACTTTTAAATGAAGTTATATATGACAACAAGCAACATGCTTTCACTTCAAGAATCAATATCAATTAATTTATATTAAACAAGACTTAAGCACGCTTAAATTTAACCAACATAAATTAAACTTTAATTAAGATTTGCATAGTGCCCACGCATTTTAACGGCTTAAAAAGACGAAAAAAGTCGGCTATGTGCAGAACAAAACCAAAATAATTCTTCAGCCCCACTCGAAGCGTCTGAATAGAGCTAAGAGTCATTAGTGAATATCCATTTTAAGCACCTAAAGTGTTCTTTCATAACTTTTGATTTGCAATCAAAAGAGATATGTTCTATAAGTACTAAGCTGAAAGATTATTTTTGCAGTTAATGTAAACTGTTTTTTTTTCATTATAAATATATTCGTTTGACGGTATGTTATAATGTAACAATTTTTAAAAACCATATATGTACAAGAGTTTTTCCTCTATTTTCAGAAATCTGAAACATTTAAATTTCTTTAAAATTGTAGAACTTTGTATCCCAATTAAAATCTTGCATATTTGCAGTTTTATTCTTTGCGAAATTTGCTTTTTAATTTAAGCGACTTTTTACTTCAACATATAATTTGTCTACACTTATATCAAGTAAACAAGTAAACAGCTGTAGTTTGAAAAATATATTAAATAAATTAAAAGTTTTTAGACATTTTAACCAAACAAATGTAATGAATGATTATTAAAATTTATTGTTAAGAAGTGGGATCTAATTCCTATTTAGCTTCATCCTCTTATTGTGCTCCTTCTTTAGAACACCTTTTGTAGCTTCTTTAGAGAATAGAATAGAATATGAAAAATTTTATATTGTTGCTTGGCTTTGTTCATTTGTAACTTTCATACATGGGAGTTATTCATTATAAACTTTCATCTCACATTGCCATTATGTGTAGTAGTTATTTAAATGGAATCTGTATTCATAATACATGCGGGTACATAGATATAATATTAGCCATCATTATTTGACCAACTTTTATAGTCTATGGCTATCAGCGGTGGATATTTTATTTTTATATTAAAACCTGGGATTTAAATTCTCGTACAAGGTATAGGAAGAGAATAAAAACTTAATTTGAGACTTTTAAAAAGATGCGCCTAGAGTCTGCCTAGATGAAAAAAATTTTTCTACAGTTGTATATTTTTGTTCCATCTACAAATGGTTATTACTTGTTTGCTTTGAACTTATGTATGTATATTATACTGCAATTAAATATTTAAGAGTAGCAACTATTTTTCATCATTTATAATTAGCATTTAATAATATTTTAAACATTTTCTTTGCAATTACTTCGAAATAATACCGAAGAAATTGAATGGCAATAAAGACATCCCATGCGCAGCAGTTTGTGAGCAAATAAATTCACGTTTTTTTACAGTTTGATCAAATATATTTTTAAGGAAAATATTATTTTAAATGTGACCGCACATAAAACATGTTTGTCAGTATTTTATTTCACATTATTTCATAGCTGTTTGAACAAATAAAAATAGGCAAATAAATGTGCGTAGTGTGACCATAAAACAAATTTTGTATTGTTTTGAAAAAATTTAAGCCAAACAAAAGCAAACAATTTTTAGGCAAATATTTGTCATATGTGACCGTACCTTAACAACGAAATAAAAATACACAACATGTATTTTTAAATAATGATTGAAGGTTCTAGAAGTAAATAATAATGCTCACTAATGTGTCTGAGATAAAAATGGCAACGCAGCATTTTCAACTACGCAATAGATGGCTGTAGAAATCTCGAACATTCAAGAACGCCTAAAAATAGGGTATATAAAAGCAACGCCAATACGTGCTGATTCATTCGTATTGTGAGCGTCATCTAGTTAAGAACTTGTGGTACAAAAAGTAAAAGTTGCCAGTGTGTATTATTAATCGCGTATAGTTAAATCGTCAAATAATTGATTAAATAAAGTGCAATTAAATTAAAACTCTAAAAGTTGTGTGTTATTATTTTGCAAATAAAGAACTCATAACTAAAACGTTTATAGTTTAAATAAACGTAACAACTGGTGTCAGAAGTGAAATTACAAAATAATAACTAAATAGTTAAAATGAAATTTGATGAGCTTAAAGTTGAGCAGCTAAATATGGAGCTGAGTAAGTTGGGTCTGCCGACAGCGGGCAATAAAGCGGAACTACAAAAGCGGTTAATAGATGAATTTAAGCAGCGTGGTATCGATATTGGGACATACGAATTTGGGGAAAAAGAGGAAAAAGAAGAGATTGAAGTATGTTCCCCAGCAACAAACAGCGTAATGGACTTGAATTCAATATTGGCCGCTATAATGAAGAAAATGGAAGAAAACAGCGTCAAGCAAGATAACCAGATAAAGAAAATGGAAGAAAACAGCCGCAAGCAAGATAACCAGATGAAGAAGATGGAAGAAACAATACAAGAAACTGCTAAGGTCAACAGGGAAAGGCTTTTAGCAGAAGTAAACGAAAAGTTTCAAGAAGTATCGGAAGTTTTCGGCAAACGAGTGAACATCGTAGAACAGAAGGTCAGCGAGTTTGATGAAAAATTGTGCGGCCTAAACAGAAAAGTAGACGAAGAGTTACATAAATTAAAAGTGCAAATGGGCGAACTTCAAATTCGAGAGGGACCAATGAAAGTCATCTCTGAGCACGCCAGCAAGATTAACACCCCGAGCTTTGACGGCAGCGCACCTTTTAATGTTTTTAAGTTCCAGTTCGAAACAGTGGCCAGCTAAAATAGATGGGACAATGAAGAAAAAGCTATTGAGCTAATTCTGACTTTAAAGGGAGCAGCAGCACAGATACTCGAAAGCTTACCAGCCGGTTGCAGAAATAATTATGAGGACATAAAGGTAGCCTTACAACGTAAGTACGGTGGCGAGCATAAAAGAGAACTCTACAGAATGGCGTTACGAGGCAGGGTGCAGAAGGCAAATGAGACGCTGCAAGACTCCGCTATGGAAATTGAACGTTTGGTGCAGCTGACTTACCCAGGCGAAGATCACCCGTTTCTGGATCAGTTTAAGAATGAAGCATTTGTGAATGGCATACGGGATCCAGATATTAAATATGCTGTTTGTGCTATGCAAAAATCATCTTTTGCAGAAACCATCTCATATGCGCTAGCCCAAGAGACCGCAAAAGTCATCTGGAAGCCACAGATGTACAAGGTGCGATGTCTTGATACTGAAACTTATAACACAGACAGTAGAAGCGAGATAAAGGAGTTAGTCAAACAGATAATGGAGGAGGAAAAAAGTAATTCTCGCGCTAAATGCTTTAAATGCGGTAAGGCCGGCCATTTTCAGCACAACTGTAGATCCACAAGGAGAAGATCAAGATCGGCTTCCCCAGCTAGAGAGAATAAATGGGCGAAAAATACCAAAAACAATGACGTTGGCATTTTGCATAAAAAAGGCGGAAAACACAATAACGCTGATGACGTTTCAATACGACCATGCAATGTTGAGAGCAAGCACTGCACAAATCTCAAATAAAAAAGGAAAGCATCATTAATGTGCGGCTCACCCAAATTGGGTTAAGCGAGGACTGGTCGAAGGCCCAGAAAGATGACCCAATTCTAGCAAAAATTATATTAGCTAAGCAGAAAAACAGGAGACCGAATCATAATGAAATTTCGGCAGAGAGCCAACTAGCCAAGTCGTACTGGGCTCAGTGGAATAGTCTGAAAGTGAAAGATGGCTGCTTATATCTATCAAGGGAAAGCACAGATGGCAAAACTACAACGGACTTAATTGTCGTGCGAACGTCTAAGAGAAATTAGATACTTAAGCAGTTCCATAACGGTCCCAGTGGCAGCCATATGGGTATAACAAAAACTCTGGAAAAGATTAAGCAAAGGTTTTACCGGGTGGGTTGCCAACAGTACGTAGCCGATTGGATAGCTAATTGCGAAGAGTGCATAAAGGCCAAGGGTCCTTGTTTTTCTTAATATTTTTTAAGAAATATTAAATTAATTAAATTATAATTTAAAAGAAAATAGGGCACTTTGGTGAAAAAATAAAACTTTTAGAGAAACCTCTTATGAAAAAAGAAAACACGACCGTTTCAATTTAAGATTACTTTGCAAGTAGTTTTATTTTGTAGGTATACTGATGCATTAGCAATCAGCATACCCGTTACTTTTAACATTTTCAGCAAAAACTTAAAATTAAGGTAAGTATTAGGGGTAAGTATTAGTTTTAGTATTATTTATTGTAGTGTTATTATTATTTTTAGGTTTTATCAAATTCATTTATTATTATTCTTTTATTATTATTATTATTATTAATACCAGACTGGCTCAACATTCCGGCCCCATTGAAGGAGCTGAGGTCTTCAATTATCAGGTAGTGGAGCCAATTTACATATTGGGCGTTTAAATACGCCGTTTCTGGTCTTGACCTCCGCCACCCTGACCTTGCCGTCGTCTCCTTCGTGGATGTTGACGACTCTCCCGGTCAGCCAGTGCTGTGGCGGGCAATTGTCTTCGTGGATTATCACCACTTGACCGACCTTGAGACTGGGCATCTCCTCGCGCCACTTGCCTTTGCCCTGAAGTCCCAGGATATAGTCGCGAGACCAAGCCTGCCAGAATGTCTGCTTGAGACCGCAAAGCAGACGCCATCGCTTCCACGTCTGTCACGTCTTCTACGGATTCTGGCGGCAGCGAACGCAGACCCTCGCCTATCAGTAGTTGCGCTGGAGTTAGCGCTTCCCCGTCGTTGGGGTCTAGAGACAGCGGTGCGATTGGCCCACTGTTGAGCACCGCCTCTACTTCTGCAAGCATTGTGCCCATCTCTTCTTGAGTGAGCGATGCGTTGCCCACGGCTCGCAGAAGTAGGAACTTCGCCTGCTTCACGGCTGCTTCCCACAGCCCTCCAAAATGTGGCGCCCGAGGTGGTATGAAGCTGAACCTCACCCCGGACGACGCTGCGTATGATGCGACGACCTGTTGCAGCCCCTTCAGCACTCGGCTGGCTCCGACGAAGTTTGTCCCTTTGTCGCACCAAACTATTGTTGGCAGTCCTCTCCTGGCAGCGAACCTTTTAAAAGATAAAAGAAAAGAATCAGTAGACAGGTCAGACACTAATTCTAAATGAACCGCCTTAGAAGTGAAACACACGAAAACCGCTATATACATTTTAATTGGTGGTCTACCACGTATTCTCAATGACACGTTAACGGGACCACAGAAGCCTACGCCGACCGTTAAAAAGGGTCGGGTAGCTCTCACTCTACTAGTGGGTAAATTGCCCATTATTTGGGACATTAATTTTGGTTTATAACGGAAGCAATGAACACACCGGCGAACTATTCTGCTGCACTCTTCTTTCGCATTAATCAGCCATATATTCTGCCGTGAAAGAGCTACAAGTGCTTTTGTGCCAACATGACAATTTTCAAAATGAAGATTCCGCAAATACAGTGTGACAAAGCTATTTCTTTTCGGTAATAAAAGTGGGAACTTGGTATTATACTTCAAGTTTGCATTAAGCAATCTCCCACCTACCCTTAAAAGTGAAAATGTTCGTTTCTCTTCTGTGAAAGTATGAACAAATGGTGTTAATCTTTGCATGTTTGATGGCAAGACAAGAGATTTTTGCAATTTCGATATCTCCTCAGAAAATTCATTTTTCTGGATTGTCTCTACAAGCCGAAAGAATGACCATTTCAATTCGATTGCAGTAGGTCTAGAGCCTTTGTCTATTTTGCGTTTTCTCAAAACGTCAACAAATCTAAGTACAAAACTTACTCGTAGAAGCTTTTTGTAAGACGAATATTGTTCTATAAGATCCAATAGGCAATTATGTGGATCCTCTACTGCAACAAGTACATTCATTTTTTTTTTTCCAATAATTCTTGGTTCTCTGTTAACTCAAAGTGTTCGTTAACAGGCCAGTGGGAACTTTCGCTTAGTAAAAACGAAGGTCCCTCAAACCAAATCGAATTTTTTAATTCTTCAACATCGCATCCTCTTGAAACAATATCAGCTGGATTTTGCTTGGTGGGAACATGGCGCCACGAAACGTGGTCTGACCATTCTTGAATCTCAGCCACTCGATGTACAACAAAAGTGGATAGAGAGGATGGATGTGTTTTAATCCAATGAAGTGTTATTTCTGAATCAGTCCAGAAATTAACACACTCGATTTCAAAGCTCATCATTAACTTAATTCGATTCCACAACTTAGCTTATAGGTGTGCAGCACATAGCTCAAGTCTCGGAAGAGACTTGGTCTTAAGAGGAGCAACTTTAGATTTCGCCGTAAGTAGTCTCGAAACAATTCTGTTTGATTCGGAGCTTCGAATGTAGATGCAACAACCATATGCTCGAATTGAGGCATCAGCAAATCCGTAAATTTGAATTTTTGCTTTAAAAGTTGTAAAAACGAATCTTGGGATTGTTATTGAATCAATTTCCAGTAAATTAGATTTGAAATTTTCCCATGAAGTATTTAGTCTCATGGGAATTGATTCATCCCAGTCAAGTTTTTGAATCCAAAGTTCTTGTAATAACATTTTGGATTTTGTTACTATAGGGCATAAAAGTCCGAGAGGATCAAATAACCGCGAAGAAACTGACAATATGTTTCTTTTAGTAGCTTTTAATTCTTGAAAATTATTTTCCAAACGAATCTTAAATGAATCGTTCTTCGGAATCCAATGTATGCCAAGAGCTTTTGCTGAATCGGAATCGCTATGTAATAGTTTTTCATTCTGTATTGAACTCATAAATTTATGATGATTTGAAAACCCTTTCGTAAGTTTAAAACCAGCTGAACTCAAAATTTCATTAACCTGGTTACGAATTATACTCAGGTCTTGGTAGCTATCAGCACCAGTTAATAAATCATCTACATAGAAATCACTGCGAACAACTTTTGAACCAATAGGTAAAGTCTCTTTGTACAAATCGCTTAAATGAATCCAACATCTGATGGCTAAAAATGGCGCTGACGCCGTGCCGTATGTAACAGTGTTTAAACGAAACACTTTTAAGGAATCAGATGGATTTTCTCGCCAAAGGCGTAATTGAAAATTTCGGTCATTTTCGCCAATTAAAATTTGACGATACATCTTTTCAATATCTGCAGTGATTGCATATTTATGAAATCGAAAACGGATTAATGTAGAATATAATTCTTCTTGAATCGTCGGACCAACCATTAGCAAATCGTTAAGCGATACGTGCGAAGAAGTTCTACATGAAGCATCAAAAACTACTCGAAGTTTTGTAGTTGTACTCTGAGGTCGCAAAACACGTTGATGTGGAATAAAATAGTGAGGAAAATCTGGCATATTATTCAACAGTGATATATGACCTAAATCGAAATACTCTTTCATAAAATCATGATACATCTGCCTCACGATGTCATCTTTGGAAAGTCTTCGTTCCAAAGAGAGAAATCGCCTTTTGGCAGTTTCAAAAGATAAACCAAGCAATTTTGTATCAGATTTGAAAGGCAGTGAGACTTCAAATCGTCCTGACATTAAGCGCCGTACTGAATTTCTAAATTTGTCCTCACATTGTTGCTGTTCCTCAGAATATATTTTTGTTGACTCATTTGGAAGATCTTCTAATTCCCAGAATTTCCTGACTATTGAATCAACATTGCTCTCGTTTTCTACAATAGTACTTAAATGAAAAACATTATTATTGGTCGAGCCCTTTGATTGGTTGTATTTTCCAGTTACAATCCAACCAAGCGACGTCTTTTGAAGAATTGGCAGGCTCGGACCAGACTTTATTTGACCAACACACATCAAATCAAAGAAAATTCCAGCGCCAACCAACAAACCAACTTTTTGTGGCTTATGAAAGCAAGGATCAGCTAATTCTATATTCTTAGGAATATTTAAGCTAGTTGTATTTATTCTAAGATCAGGTTGCAAATTAGTTATATGACTCAATACCCAGAACTTTGAAGTAAAGTTAGTAGAGTTAACCCTTGACGTGACAGTTAAATTTACACAAGATTTGGAAACGGAATTTGTTTCACTTATGCCATTTAGACTTAATCCTTCTTTTTTCAGTCTTAGTAGCTGCGCAAGTTCCTCAGTTATCAAGTTTGGTTGAGAACCGGAATCTAAAAGTGCTCTGGCCAGTATATATTTGCCAGAATTACTTCTCACTTTCACAACAGCTGTGGCAAGAATAATTCTTTCATCCGATGATGAATAATTAACAGACGCGTGTGAAGTAGATGGCTGTTCAGCATGATTATTCAAATTATTAGAACTTGCATTAAATTTGTGCAATGGTGAATTGTGAGAACCACTACATATTCTGCACTTAGAAGATTGACATCTTGCTACTGTATGACCTTTTCTCAAACAATTAATACATGCTGGCACAGATTTTATGAAATCAAATCTTTGGGTTACAGGCTCAGCAGTAAAAGAAGGGCAATTATTTATTATATGCTGATTTGATCGGCAAAACAAGCACTTATCAGCAGATGGTTTTGATTTTGTACAATTTAATGATGTTTTGTAATTTTTCTTTTTAGAATTTTCAGTTTTATTAGTATTATTATTATTACTATTAAACCTCGGTCTTAAACTGGAAGATTCGTCAGCAGAAATATGCCGGTACCGTTCTTCCCACTTTGATCTGGTCACTGGATCTACTTTTGACATCAATAAATGTATTTATATGGCATTCGTTATTTTCTTATCGTCACCTATTGACAACAGCGAATCGTAAATAGCAGAAACGGTATCAATCATGCTTCGCAAAGCAGAAGCCGAAGGTTTTGTGATCTCTGGCAAATCAAAAAGTTTTGCAATAGTGTCACAAAATATTAGGCATTCATTGTCGTAAACCTTTTTTAAGCTGGCTAATGCTTTGGGATAATTTTCTTCTGAAATCTGAAAAGATTTCACTGTACTTAAAGCTGAATCGGACAAGCATGATATTAAATGATTAAACTTCTCAATATCTGTCAACGTCGGATCATTGTGGACTAAGTTCTCAAATAAGCTCATAAAATTCTTATAATCAGAATATTTTCCATTAAATTTGGGGAGCTTCATATTTGGGAGTCTTGACTGATGTGTATGTGCACTGAAAGAGATTTCAGTCAAGTTTGGCTGCCTATTTTTAGCCAGTAGACTCAAAAACATTGATTTTGTTGTCACACAAATGTCTTCAAGCTCAGCTCTATCGTCATTATCGGGATCTAAATTATCAACCTCTGACTGAAGCTTCATTGCTTGGTCAATATACGTTTTTAAAATGTCTAAGCGACATTCTAATTCTATAGGGTTAAAAGATATCGTCTTTTCCCTTATAGATTGCTGAATTCTAACTATATTTTGTACAACCTTTGCTTTCTTTGCCATTAATTTCTCCAAAGTTTCCGATCTGGAAGGAGAATCTTGATGTTTTCTACTAGGCATTGTATAACTTCTACTTTATTTTATTCCTCAAAACAAATTTTAAATTTACCAAATTAATTTATTGGCCGAATTGATTTTTTCGAGCAGAAATAAAAGTTATTTTTACTTTTATTTTTCCGAGTAGAAATAAAAGTTATTTTTTGACTTTTATTTTTTTGAGCAGAAATAAAAGTTAGTTTTGTGTTTTCAACTCCTTTGGAATATTATTTAATTTTCCAAATATTCTTTTCTAAATAATTAAATTTAACTATTCACTATTGCAAACGCGCCAAAATTGACGTCGAACAAAAATGACTTATAAATGTGGTCATAACGTATTTTAGAATTATAAAATGTGAAAGAAAACATATGTATTTATTTTCACATCTCTAAAATTAAAATTAAATTTTATAAAAAATAAAAAAGGTTCACTTTACTTGAGTTTCGAACTCGGGCCCCATATCTTCAGGTTGAGTACAATCATATGTGTGTAATGTTTTTTCTAAAAATAGTCCCATAAATATTTGTAGGAAGTAATTTTTTTATATTCAATAACAGAACTCCGTTATTTATTTTTCATTTGATTTTTTTAATTTTTGACGAAAATAGTATTGTTCGTAGCTCACTCCAAGATGGGTCGTAAACGTAATTATTATTTACGAGAATTTTTTATAGAAGTTGATGGTAAAGTAATTTGCAAATCGTGTAACAAATAAGTAAGTAACTTTTCCACAAATTTAAAAAGACATTTAGAAAAACAACATAGTGAAATTTTTGAAGATGTTATAAAAAAAAATGAATAAAAGTAGTGAGGACAGTGCTGTGGAAACAAAAACAAAATTTTAAATAGAAATGAACAAAAATGAGGTGACAAACGCGTGCATAGAAATGGTCACCAAAGAATCTTTTCCACTTTCATTTTTTGACTCTAATTCATTTAAAGTGTTAGTGAACCCTATATTGCACGGCTTAGATATTCCAATTATAAATTCCAGAAATATCATGGAATTGGTGGTTGTGAAGGCAAGTGAAATAAAAACCAAAATTAAAACCGTCTTGAAAAACAGAATTATTCATTTAAAAATTGACACTGCAACTCGAAGTGATCGGGCAATTTTAGGAATAAATGCTCAAATTATTTTGAAACACGAAATTTCCATTTTTTCGCTGGCGATGTTAGAACTCAAAAAAAGACACACCGCAGAAAATATAAAAATTGAAATTGAAAATGTGTTAACTAATTATGATATAAACAAAAACCAAATATATTCTGTAACAACAGATAACGGTCGCAATTTAATAAAAGCGATTGAACTTTTGTCGCCACAAGAAAGTGAAATCGAAAGTGAAGGTGAAGATGTAGATGACGATGGAGATCAAAATCAAAACGAAGATTTTGTTGAAAATATTATAACTTCTATAAGATTTGAAAATGTTATTTCCATAAAATGCGCCGCGCACACACTCCAGCTGTCTGTGAAAGATTTTCTTCGAGATTGCATGACAGATATTAACCGAGCACGCAATACTGTTAAAGTTCTGAGAGCTCCATCGTTTCGGTAAGTTATCCCGATACGAATTTTTCATTTACAAGGGGTCCAACAAATTATAGTCTTGCGATAACCACTTCAATAAAATGTGACAATTTCGATCCCGTCTCTCATTTTAGATATAAAATACAAAATTGTGGCATGCCAAAACCACAATTAGATGTTGCAACCCGATGGAGTTCCACCTATAACATGTTAAAACGTATTTTAGGGCTGAAAGAGTTTTGCATCAGCAATCTTTCAGGTTCTGAGAATCTTAAAAGTAATGAGTGGGTATTAATTGAAAATCTGGTAGTAGTTTTACAGCCGGTCCATGAACTCACCCTGAAACTCCAAAGATCGCAATTAATCTTAGGCGATTTTTATAAGTTTTGGATGGAACTAATTTTTAAGTTGAAAAATGTTAATACGGAGCATTCCAAAAAGCTTTTAACTAATATAGAGTCGCGTCAGTCAAATCTATTGGAGAATGACACAATGTATGCAGCATTATTTTTGGATCCCAGATTTAGACGTTTACTATCGTCCACAAAAAAAGAAGCTGCAAAGAGGCATTTGAAAAACCTTTTTCAGCAAACGCAATAAATTGAAAAGGTAAGCAAGCTTAATAAAAAGTTGGATTTAGCACAGTATTCGTCAAATTTTGCTTATGCTTATTTTACAGGAAATTACTATAACAGACCTCAACACTAATATTGCGGATGAAGTTTTTGTCGATGAATCCAATATGCAGAGCTCTTCATCATCATTACTGAGAAGTGGATTTCGTGAATTGGAAATTTTAAATTCGTCTTCTGATGATGACGATGTTGGGTATGAATTTTCTGAAAATACCCGCAAAGCTTTTTACGAAATTGACAATTATAAAGAAAAGAGAATAGATATTGACGATGACTTAATGGAGTACTGGAGGAAAAAAAATTTGTTCTCCCAGGTCTGCAGAAACTTGCCTTAATTTTGCACTCGGTGCCAGCTACGCAAGTTAGTGTAGAAAGATCGTTTTCGGCATTAAAGCTGATTTTGGGAGACTTGAGATACAATTTATCGGAAGAAAATTTGGAGGCAATTATGATTACAAAACTCAACTTAACTTAATTTTTGAGCATATGCAAATTATTTTACTGAAAAATTATTTTTGTTTGAAAAAGTTTTTTAATAAATATAATGAATTTATCACAAAATAACTTTTATTTCTGCTCAAAAAAATAAAAGTCTAAAAATATCTTTTATTTCTACTCGGAAAAATAAAAGTTAAAAATAACTTTTATTTCTGCTCGAAAAAATAAAAGTTAAAAAATAACTTTTATTCATGCTCGAAATAATAAAAGTCAAATATAACTGTTATTTTTGCTAGAAAAAATAAAAGATAGAAAATAACTTTTATTTTTGCTCAAAAAAAAAGTTAAAAAATAACTGTTATTTTTGCTCAAAAAAATTAAAATCAAAAACTAACTGTTATTTCTGCTCGAAAAAATAAAAGTCAAAAAATAACTTTCAGTTGTAGTTTGTAGTTTTTTAAATAAAAAATATTTCATTAGAATATCATGAAGGAATTAAGCACGTTTAAAGTAAATTAAAATCAAAAAATTACAAATAATAAATTTTCATATTGATATATTTGCATGTGCACATTGCTTATTAATAAAAATTGTTTTTATTTTTTCATTGAATCTTTAAAATACATATGAATGGTTATTTTTTCATTGAATCTTTCAAATACATATGAATGGTTATTTTTTCATTGAATCTTTCAAATACATATGAATGGTTCCCAATGGGATCCTGTAGAAAAATGAAAGAAAAAATCAAAAACAAAAATAGTTACTGAATGTTTGCCGTTTTCTTGTATAAAACATTTTGGAGTTGTTATTGTCTTTTTGTCTTATTGATTCAATGAAGTTCTCATTTAATCAATTTGGCTTTTGATATAAGACTCTCAGATTTTTTATACAAAATTTGGGTAAAATCCACTGTAATACATTTCAGTTTGTAGTTCTTTAAATAAAAAATATTTTATGATAATATCATGAAATATTTATGTTTGAAGGAATTAAGCACATTTAAAGTAAATTAAAATCAAAAAGATTCAAAATAATAAATTTTCATATTGATATATTTGCATGTGCACATTGCTTATTAATAAAAATTGTTTTTATTTTTTTATTGAATCTTTCAAATACATATGAATGGTTCCCAATGGGATCCCTTATACCCAAGGCGAATTAATACCAGGTGGCAGCGCCGCTACAACAATACAACAACAAAAAGAAAACTAGGCACTTAAATGTATGGGAAACTTGTAAGGAACCTCCGGTTACTCCGGGTTATTGTGCGGGTTTAGCTTAGCCCGCCAAGGTCCTTTTTTTTAAATAAAAGGGGGAAAAAAGAAACACAAACGTTTTTCTTTTATTTTGCTTTTATTTAACACTTTTCTCTTAACTCTTTTTTTTTGTTTTAAATACTTAGCGTAAGCCTTCGTGGTAACAGTAGCCGACGTACTAATTACTCCTATACCTCAATTTCTATTCTCTGGTTTTGCCCGAATGTTATTCAGGGCCTACACTTTCCCTAAGCTTTCCGGGTGAGAACCTCCGGGAAAAACTATCTATAGCTTTGCCCTGAGCCAGTGCCCTACACTCCTTCCTCGATAAAGAGGTAAGCCGGATGTAATCCGTCTGATATTTCCCTGCACTTATCTTTGCTAGGATTAGTGTTACTAATCCACATTTACTACTATCACTTGCTCTTTGAAATTTTATCTTTTCTTACCGGCCTTTGTTACCACTTGCTTACGTTCACCGCTTACAAATCATCCTTATTCTCTATTTCATCCTCCTTTTATAGCAATCTTGGCTACGATTCCCTAACTACAAAACCACACAACTTCGTATGGTTTGAACCGATAGCGGTTGTGTGGATTGTATTGGCTGCTGTTGCTTCTCTATGTTTTGTCTGCTGCTATTTGTTGTCCTGTGGGTTTTGTGTGTTTGGCTGCTCTTTGCTGTTTTCCTCTCTGTGTGTTGTTTTGGTATGACTGCTATTTGTGTCCTGTGTGTTTTGTGTGTTTGGCTGCTCTTTGCTGTTTTCCTCTCTGTGTGATGTTTTGGTATGACTGCTATTTGTGTGGGCTGTATTCGCTGCCGCTGCTTCTCTCTACTGACGCCTTCTGCTGAAATAAAATAAATTTAATTAAGTCGTAGCGAATATTATTCGCTTCCCCCTTAAGTGGATGTAATCCACATTCCCACTAAAACGCAACACCTGTAATTTTCATTATTTATTTAACTATTTTGTGTGGCTTTAAATTCCGTGAAGTTTAAGTCTTCACACTACTCCCCTCTCTCGCTAGTGATCGTACCACCACCCTACCCGACGCCGATATCCTGATGCGATACGACCGATCGCCAAAATCCCGCCTAAAGCACAACCGTTTACGCTTCATGAGAGCGGTGGCGATTTCCTCCTGCAACTCCTGTGGTACGTTTGCCCAGTTTTCCTCGTTCGGAGGAGCGACTACCTGAGGCTGCTGGACACGCTCCTGCTCCTGTTGCAGAGCCTGATGGACTAGCTCTTCTAGGCTTCCGAGACTTATATCGCCTAGCGACAGGACGTCCTCCTCTACCCCACTGAGCCTTAATTCCTCTGCCTCCTCTAGAAGCAGCGGGTCCTCAACTTCTCGCTCCAGCTCCGGGCTCACCCGACCGTCCAAAATCGCCAGCTTTCTGGGCGATACAGGGAATTCCACAAGAGGATCTGGATCCTCCCCCTCACTATCCGTTTCCCCCACGGTCCAAGTGATTCCCACGTTGGCGATGTACTGGCGGTACTTTCGGCGCCTAATCACGCAGCGATCAATCCTCGCCTCTACCCAAATCCTTGTCTCCCACTCCCTCTCTGAAGCCTGCGACACCTGTGAGCTTGATGGTTGCTCATCCGGGTCAAACCACCCACCTTCGGCTTCCGTTAGCAGACTCCCATTTGATATGGTGGTCGATTGCGAACAGCGAATTTCACCGGCCGCGTCTTCGCCCTCAGACTCCGTGTCCGAAATGGTAATGGTTTCACCAACCCAGAGGGGTACTCTTCCGCTCTGGTTTTCGCGAGAGTTCATCTGCAAATAACATTCTGTTAAATTAAACGCATGTCAAAGACACGGACCACACAACCACAGCTCTACTACACACACACTTATTTTATATACATGTATATATATATAAATACAACTACTCTCAAAACTAATCAATAGTAATATTTTTGTTTTACAATGTATGTAAATACATATAAATATCACTATGTTAACTAATAATAATATATGTATGTAAATACATATAAACATTAATTTATATTTTTTTTTTTTTTATTTTATGTATGTATATACATATAAACTGTTTTTTTTTTCTTCTAGTTGTTTTATTTACACATTTTTTTTATTTTATTATTTTGCATTATTATACACATCACTATTACTCACATTCAACCACCGTTGTACTTGCTTGTTTTGTTTAATTCTTATTTTGTTTGTTGTTGTTTTTTTTTTTTTATTTTTTTTTGCTGCCGGTCGTAAAAATTGCGACTGCTTGTATGCACTGTTTTAACTAAACTGACGTAAGATGATTTAATTTGAGCATACTCTCATGATCATACCAAAGCGTTTGATCGAACTTCCACCAAATGTTGCCATTGTAGTTTTTTTTTTTCTTTTTTTTTTTTTTTTTGTTTGTGTAATTCATTTATTATATTAGTTCATCGATATTAAATTACTCACGGCATACATTTTTTTTTTTAATTGATTTTATTATTAATATTATTATTATTATTATTATTATTATTATTATTATTATTATTATTATTATTATTATTATTATAATTATTATTATTATTATTTATTATTATTATTATTATTATTATTCCTTTAATTGACTCGGCTCTGGTTAGTTATTTCTATTCTTTTCTCCGCTAGATCCCATGTACACTTTTAAATCACTGATGTGAGCAGTGCGCAGGGCCTTCTGACCGTCCTTTTGTACCTGTACAATAACTGGGGAAATTAAGGAGCGAATTCGGTAAGGGCCATCAAACTTCGGTGCAAGCTTGGCCGCAAAACCTTCGGCCGCGTTGGACAAATGATGTTCTTTCACCCAGACTAATTCGCCTATCCTCGGACTCCATTTCCTACGCCGCAGATTATAATAACGGGCTTGGTCTTTTGCCGCTCGTACCAGGTTTCTCCTGACCAGATTAAAAATTTGTTTCATCATTTCGGCCTTTTCTTCGGGCGGCCTTACCTCCGTGCCTGTTCCCGGTGTTACTTCGTCGTACAAAGCAGCTGGAAGTCTCGGTTCTCTGCCTTGAACCAAGAAGGCGGCCGTATACTGCGTAGAGTCCGACTTGGACGTGTTCAATGCAAGTTGTATTTCTGGTAGGACTTCATCCCAAGTTTTCTGATTCGAGCCAGCGTATTGCGCTATCATGGTTTTCACCGTGCGGTTGACGCGTTCAGTGGGGTTTTCTTGAGGTGTGTAGGGGGCCGTTAGCTGGTGATGCACCCCGATCTCCTTTAGGTATGCTCTAAACGCCTTACTTGTGAATTGTGAGCCGTTATCTGTAATAAGTACCTTTGGTACCCCGAAATTTGCTAAAATTATTTCCCGAAATGATTTTCGCAGTATTTCACCCGTAGCTCGACGCAGGGGTATCAGCTCAGACCATTTAGAGAACTTGTCGGTAAAGACTAGTAACATCGCGTTCCCGTGTTTCGACCTTGGTAATGGCCCCACAAAATCGGCACAGACGATAGCCCATGGCTCTTCCGCAATTGTTGACAGCATTCTGCCTGCCGGCCGTTGTTGGTCAGGTTTATGCTGCTGACACACTTGACACCTGCGGACATACGTTCGAATATCTCTGTACATCCCTGGCCAATAATACCTATTACAGACACGCGCTATTGTTTTTCGTACTCCCAGATGTCCAGCTGTGGGTGAATCATGATTCTCCTCTAGCACTCTATTCCTCTGAAATGAGGGGACACACAATTTCCATGCTACTGCCTCCTCGTCGTTATCTGCTGTCGGCAAATGGCGGTAGAGTTGGCCCTCTTGAATGGTGAAATCTGGGAATTTGTCTGGCTCCTTTTCTACCTCATTGCATTTTTTTCTCCACCAATTCCACTCTAGTGAGTTCTCCTGCAAGGCTTGACGTACTGTGACTGGGTCCCTGGATAAGGCATCGGCTACCACATTAAGTTTACCTCGACGATACTGTACTTCAAAATTGAACTGCTGGAGTTCTAAGGCCCAACGCGCTATTCTTCCAGATAGGCTTTCGATCGAATTAAGCCATTTCAACGCCAGATGATCTGTCACTACTGTAAAGGGGTAGCCTTCAAGGTAAGGTCTTAGTTTCCTTATTGCCCATACGATGGCTAGACACTCTTTCTCCGTTGCCGAGTAGTTCATCTCTACCGGGCTTAGCCGACGGCTCGCGTAAGATATCACCTTTTCCTGACCGTCAAGCTGCTGCGTCAGCACCGCTCCCAATCCGTAGTCACACGCATCAGTTTGTAGAGTAAACCTCTTCGTAAAGTCCGGGCACGCTAAAACCGGGGCTTCGGTAAGCTGTTTTTTTAACTTGTCAAACGCCTCCTGCTGCTCTTGGTTCCATCGAAAGTGTTTTCCCTTCTTCAGCAACACGTTTAGTGGATAAACCATTTTGGCAAAATCAGGCACAAATCTTCTGTACCACGACGCTACCCCAAGGCATCTTCGTAGCTCTCTTACATTTTTAGGGGGTTGCAACTCTTGAATGGCCGCTATCTTTTCAGGATCTGTTTTTATGCCACTTTCATTGACCACATGGCCTAAATATTTTATTTCCTTTTGGAAAAACTTACTCTTCTCATGGTTAATAGTCAACCGAGCCTCTCGCAGTCTTTTAAACACCTTCTTTAAGTTTTCCATGTGTTCTTGTAAGGATTTACCTAATACCACAATGTCATCCAGGTAAGCAAACGCATGAGGCTCCATTTCCGCGCCAATCACCTGGTCTAGCGTTCGTTGAAAAGTTGCGGGGGCTGACGTCAACCCAAAAGGCATCACCCTCCACTGAAACAAGCCCTTGCCAGCTACCGTGAACGCTGTGTAGCGCTTGCTATCTTTTGCCATAGGTATCTGCCAGTAGCCGTTTTTGAGGTCTATACTGCTTATAAACTTGGCCTCTCTTAGACGATCCAGTATAGCGTTAATTCTAGGCAATGGATAAGCGTCGGCCACCGTTTTGGCGTTGAGCAGCCTATAGTCCACACAGAGCCTGAGGGAACCGTTTTTCTTTGGTGCCATCACAATAGGTGCGCTATACGGGCTCGTTGATGGCTCGATATACCCGTTCTTCAACAGCTCATCAATCTCCTCATTTATACGTCTTTGCATCTCGGGATTACGTTGCGCGTACCTTTGGCGGACCGGTCTATCATCTTTAAGAATTATTTTGTGTTCGGCCAAAGACGTCGGGCCTCTTACCTCCTTGAATTTTCCTAACTCATGGTTTAGGAACGTCGCAATCAAAAACTCTTCGTCTGAAACGGATGTACCAGGGTTTTCGTCCTCCTGCTGCTCATGTGCCGCCATTACTCGGTGCTGAACTTGTGAAAACCGTATTCGCTGGTCACCACAACGTAGCTCGCACTCCACCGCCTTCAAGAAATCTATCCCCAGCAACACATTGTCCCACATTTGGGGCATTACCCCTAGCTCTAAACGGCAACACTTACCACCTAATCGTACCTCCGTCCGTATGGCCTTCTTTACCTCCACGGTTGTTCCGTTCGCCAGTCTGATTCGACTTTCTGATGGACTCACTTCGATGCTTCTTCGCAGGCCCCTCGCCACACTCTCACTTACATAGCTTCTGGAGGCACCGGTGTCAATGGTGGCCTCCCAACGCTGTCCGCCAAGCTGAACTTGTGCCAGTAAACGGGTGTCTGTTAGCTTGAAAACATTTATTGGCGCAGGGGCTGACTTCCTTGGTTCGCTACCACCCCTTGCTCCTGGCGCGACCCTCTGGCGTTTCCCTGTTGTCTTCGACAGCACTCCCGAGTTCTTATCCCTCTTCTACCGCACTCCCAGCAAAACAGTATGCTTGGGTTGGTACAAAATCTATACCCGTGGCCTTCTTGACCACATCTGCGGCAGGCAGTCACGGGATTAATGGCTGCTTCTTCGGCGGGAACCACTTGTCGGGTTCTGTCGTCTCTTCGCTGTGGTTACCGAACCTCCCGGCGCTCGTGGCCTACCTCCGGGTGCGATGCCTTTATTACCTCATAGTCTTCGGCCATTCTTATAAGTTCGTCTAGCGAGGTGAAATCTTTTCTTCTAATGTATAGCTGATAGTCTACTAGACAATTTTTAAAAATTCTATCTAGCTGGTTTTCTGTTGTATATCCCGCATGGCGCATCATGTTTTGCAGTACCACGACAAAGTCTTTAAAAGACTCTCGTGGTTTTTGTAGTCGTCGACGGATGTCGTCCTCCAGGCCCTCGAAGTACTGTGGTGGCAAAAAAAACCTTAGAAAATGTTCTCTGAACCCCTTCCATGTTGGCCACTGGCGGTTGTTGTTTCGGTACCACAATAGGGCCGTATCCTTAAGCAATTCAGGCATTGTTCGGGGCAGCATGTCCTTGTTAAGGCCATAGACTTCTGCCAGTTCTTCTACCCTTTCTATAAACGAGATTGGGTCTTTCCCGCCATCATAACGAAATGACCACTTTCTTACTATATCAATTACGGCCGCATAAGGTAGACCCATGGCTTGGCTGCTGACGTTTTGTTGTTGGGGAATGTCTTGGGCGTTGACATGTTGTTGTTGTTGGAGATCATCGTGGGCGTTAGTACCCCGTGGTGATGGGTACAACAGGTGGCCTGTGGCCGCCTGTTGCCCCATTTTAAACGATGTGACAGGCAATTCCACTTGCGGAGTCATCCCTGGCGTGTTGGGTGTCGGGCAACGGCCATGCTTACTTTCCAGCTCTTCGAGCCGGTTCAGCACCTTCCCTTCGTGTCCAGTTGCCGCAAAGGTTGACAACCTTTTTCTCATATCATCGACGGTTCCACCAGTATCTAGACCAAACTCGTCCAGGTATTGTACCAGCTCGTCCTTACGTAGCGAATAAATCCACGCTGTGCGAACCATGTTTGCAGCCTCTATACTTTTGTTTCCGGGTCCCTGCTCGGGCACCAAATGTAAGGAACCTCCGGTTACTCCGGGTTATTGTGCGGGTTTAGCTCAGCCCGCCAAGGTCCTTTTTTTTAAATAAAAGGGGGGAAAAAGAAACACAAACGTTTTTCTTTTATTTTGCTTTTATTTAACACTTTTCTCTTAACTCTTAAATACTTAGCGTAAGCCTTCGTGGTAACAGTAGCCGACGTACTAATTACTCCTATACCTCAATTTCTATTCTCTGGTTTTGCCCGAATGTTATTCAGGGCCTACACTTTCCCTAAGCTTTCCGGGTGAGAACCTCCGGGAAAAAACTATCTATAGCTTTGCCCTGAGCCAGTGCCCTACACTCCTTCCTCGATAAAGAGGTAAGCCGGATGTAATCCGTCTGATATTTCCCTGCACTTATCTTTGCTAGGATTAGTGTTACTAATCCACATTTACTACTATCACTTGCTCTTTGAAATTTTATCTTTTCTTACCGGCCTTTGTTACCACTTGCTTACGTTCACCGCTTACAAATCATCCTTATTCTCTATTTCATCCTCCTTTTATAGCAATCTTGGCTACGATTCCCTAACTACAAAACCACACAACTTCGTATGGTTTGAACCGATAGCGGTTGTGTGGATTGTATTGGCTGCTGTTGCCTCTCTATGTTTTGTCTGCTGCTATTTGTTGTCCTGTGGGTTTTGTGTGTTTGGCTGCTCTTTGCTGTTTTCCTCTCTGTGTGTTGTTTTGGTATGACTGCTATTTGTGTCCTGTGTGTTTTGTGTGTTTGGCTGCTCTTTGCTGTTTTCCTCTCTGTGTGATGTTTTGGTATGACTGCTATTTGTGTGGGCTGTATTCGCTGCCGCTGCTTCTCTCTACTGACGCCTTCTGCTGAAATAAAATAAATTTAATTAAGTCGTAGCGAATATTATTCGCTTCCCCCTTAAGTGGATGTAATCCACATTCCCACTAAAACGCAACACCTGTAATTTTCATTATTTATTTAACTATTTTGTGTGGCTTTAAATTCCCTGAAGTTTAAGTCTTCACAAACTTCAAAACATAGTTAATTATTTCACTTTTTTCTTACCCTTTTCAATAACGTTTTCAATAAGTTTTGCTTTTTAAATTGAGTTAAAACATTTTTTTTAAATTTTATTTAAAAGAACATAAAAAGAAACTTTTGTAATATAAAAATAATACACTTTTGACAGCTGCTTTACACATAAGAAAATTAACAAAAAATAGTCAGCTGCCGCAGCGATGCCACCTGATAAAATTAATTCGCCTTGCCTTATACCCTGTTCAGACATACGTTTTAATTGCGCTATAAAGGAATTTACGCAATTAAGTCCCTAATTGAATTTAATATATAAGAAATTAATTAATAAATTTTTCAATTAGCACTTAATTAAGTCGATAATTGATTAAATTTCCTAATACAACCCTTGTGATGTGTTCAGTGAGAGAAAATTTTATACAATGACAAAACTAAATGCCATAAAAGTGAAAAATAAAATACTGTTACAAAGATGCTTTATTTAAATCATAAAAAAATGTTAAAAATAATTGAGGCCAAGAAAGTAAAACGAAATGGCCTATTGTGTTTGTTTTCAAAGCTATAAGTTTCTATAAAACATCTTTATCGCAAAACAAAAACAACTAACGCAAAGCGATGACTAAACAAACACAATACACAAACATACACACACCTTCATTGTATAAAGGTACGGTCACATTAGTCAACACACAGCTGATTTTGGGCAAATAAAATTATTTGCCAGTAAACAAAAATGCTTCTAATGTGAACATAGTGTGACCACTCGACGTCAAATATTTGACTCATTTTTAGGCAAATAAATATTTGTTCTTACAAAGTTTTTGTAAGAACAAACAGAGACAAATAACAGCTGTATCAACAATGTTGCCCAGTATTTAAACTAAATTATTAAGTTTCGGAAAAACTCGCTGATAATTTTAAACTTATATGTGTATTAAATAAAAACAAAATACTGTAAGCAATTAATAATAAAATTATAGATAAAAAATAATAAAGTGCAATTTTTGGAAGAAATAGTAAATTAAAAAAGTTGTCGGGCCACATATTTTTCGAGTTATATATCATCAAAGTATTTTATATATAATTTCAGAATGGTGCAAAGTTTCAAAATTATATATAAAAAAGATATTATTGGAGATTATTAAATGTTCTTTTATAAATTTTTAGTTAAGTATTGATTTAAAGTAAAGTCGCAAGAAATTATATAACTTGAAAAATATGCGTTGGCGCTAAATTATTTACTCAACATTTTGTTCTTGAAATAGTCATTCCTACAACGTAAGTAACTTTTGTTTTCATTTTGGAATTTTATATTAAACTAGACTGAAGCAAATATATCTTTACTTATGCTGAGGGCAAGTAATATTGCCGGAAGCTATAATTCGGGAATTATAGAATTTTAAAGTTATAAATTATATACTATTATGTATCTGAACATAAGCCCATGATAAGGTTGAGATGCATTTTGTTTTAAAATGCTTATAGATAACTTTTAAATGAAGTTATATATGACAACAAGCAACATGCTTTCACTTCAAGAATCAATATCAATTAATTTATATTAAACAAGACTTAAGCACGCTTAAATTTAACCAACTGTAAAGTTTAAATAATACTTTTAGCGTTCACAATTTATGATCAAGATTAATTGATACTTTATTTAAAATTTCTTTGCCTTATATACTACTTATGAGAATTTACTAGATTTACAATTGAGTGATTTTTATTATCGAGCTCAATTTTACTTACAATCTATTTACATGTATTTTATTCTTAATCTATCAGGGAATCAGAAATAATGAGTGAAATGCCATTTGCTCCAAAAATTATTGAGTTCATTTCAAAGTTCAATATTAAAGTAACTCATTACTTCAAATTCTTTGTTTACCAAAAAACATTCTTCAAAGCGTCAAATATCCGAATTTCAGTTTAAACATTTTTCTTTGTGTGACGTCACTTTGTTTCATACATTTTGTTTCTTATTGTGACGTATCAGTCAATCAGAAAAATAGAACGTTTACTAACAATAATGTATTTATTTATAAATGTATTTGAGTGTGTGTGTATGTATGTCGTAAATTTCAAGTGTCCAGTATCCATAATTAAAATACTGCATGTAAAGCATAATTGGTTAACAGTTCGCTAGGGTCTTATTGCTTAGAACAATTAAATCGCTAAACATTGTTAAATTATGAGTCAAGCAATTCAATTACTGACCTATCGCAACAAAACAATTTAGTTAAAGAAAAACGAATGAACTATGGTTTTTGTTTATACACTACACCCCCAATCTTTTAGTTAAAATTTTACAGCTTTGAAGAAGTTTTAAAATTTTAATTACATAATAAAGTTAAACATTTAGATATTTTTATATTTTTACTTAAGAAAGTATTGTATGCATATTATTTTATAGCTTAATAATAAAAAGTACATAAAAAAATTTTTTTTTTTTTTTTTTATATTGTAAAGTTATTTTCTATTATATTTCTTTAATAAATTCTTATGAACAATTTTGTTTTTTCCATTCATTCTTATTTCTACATTTACATTGTCTATGTTTATAATTTCAAAGGGACCTTGATATGGTGCTTCATTTTTCTTTCTATTTGCTACTTTTATTAAAACTAGGTCTCCTATCTTAAGATCTATACTGTTAAATTTATTATATGACTCTAGACTTCTTTTTTCTTTTGATACTTCTGTAAGTTTTCTAGCGTTTTGTAATGAATTTCTTAATCTAGTCTTTAATTCATTTGCATAATTTTCTAAATCATATATATTATTATTATTATTCATTATTTCCTCACCTGGCAAATTAGGTAATTTACCAAATATTAATTCAAATGGCGAGTAATCTGTGTCTATATGTGGAGTTATGTTGTACGCAAAACAATAGTATGGTATCCAGTTATTCCAGTTATCATCATTTACAAAGGATAAAAAGTATTCATTGAGAACTCTATGATTTCTTTCTATAGTACTAAGGGTTTCATGGTGATAAGGTGTGGAAGTTTTATGTTCTATTTTAAGTAGAGTACATATTTCTTTTAATAGTTCGTTAACAAATTCTGTACCTCTATCTGATTTAAGAGTTTTAAATATACCATATTTTAATATCAAATTTTCAATTAAACATTTTGCTACTGATTTGGCTTCCTTTGTTTCCATTGGGGCTGCTATTACATATTTAGTTAACTCGCATTGCATAGTTAGTATGTATCGATAATTTACAGATGGTCGTAAGGGTCCAACTGTATCTATGACTACAGTGGAAAAGCTATCTTTTGGTGTATCTGTGATACAAAGTGGTTCTCTAGTATGTCTTATTTGTTTGTTTCTTTGGCATAAATCACATCCTAAAACGTACTTTTTAACCATTTTATACATATTTTTCCATATATATTTTTGTTTTAATTTGTTTACAGTTTTTCTTATTCCGAAATGTCCTCCGCATGGTGTATTATGATACAATTCAATTAATTCGTGTTTTCTTTTTTCATCTGTAATTTTCTGAGGATAATTATATAACATTATTATGACGTCATTTTCTTTATTCTTATTCATTTTTATTTTAAATTTCTTTATACTTATCTTTTTAAATATTTCTTCACTTTTCTCTAGTGCGAATTTTACACAATTTGTTCTGCCTAAAACAGAAGGTAGTTTGTCCAACATATTATCTAAATAATAGGGATTATCGCTACATCTGATGCGCATTTCATTTAGAACAGAATCATTTTCAATTTTTATTTCTTTTGTCGACTTTTCTGATATAAATTTCAACTTTCTTGCAAGTTTTATATCATTTATGGATGTACAGTCCCAAACTTTGAGTTGATCAAACCCTTCAGGATTTGTATTACCATTTTCTTTTGATGCATCCCCTTTCTTTTCATTATTCTTTTTATTTTCCTCATTTTTTATTTCCTCATTTTGTATCATTTTTCTTTTCATATTTCTAGTTATCACCAGCGATTTCTTTACTGTTTCATCAATTTTATCAGGAACCATTGTTTTTAACATATCTGAGTTTAATTTTACTCTTGATAGTGCATCTGCGTTAGTGTTATTTTTACCTTTTTTGTAGATTATCTCAAAATCGTAATCTGACAGTTCTAATCGAATTCTTGTTAATTTAGAACTTGGGTTTTTATGTGAAAATAATGCAATTAATGGACGGTGCTCTGTCACTACTATAAACTTTCTGCCATATAAGTATGGTCTAAAAAATTGTATTGTCCAGTATATACCAAGTAATTCTTTTTCCATATTTGCCGTCGCATTTTTTTTACAATAATGTTTTTGGTTATTTGAGCTGTTATAAAAATACTTGTTTTTGTTTTACTCTCGATGAGATATTTTCTGCGATTTTTAAGGCTTCAGAAAATGTATTTACCTGACTTGCGTCAATTGTGGATATTATTTGTGGATAAGTAAGACCATTTATAAATGCATTGAATGTTATTTGTTGCTACAAAAGAGTCCCTCTTAGATTCTCCTTCTTCTGATATCTGTAATTCATTTAATTCCGCTATGAGGTTTTCTATTTTCGTAGCAAAACCCATTAAATTGTTATCTTTTTGAGATATTCGAGTTATTTAATTTAACAACGTATTTGAAGTTTTTAATGGTTTATATGTTGTTTTTAAAATTTGTACTAGCTCGTCAATAAATGTTGGTACAGATATTTGTTTTACTCTATTTTGGACACGTAACTCTAATCTTGATTTAAAAATAAAATTGAAAAATGAATTTTGTATTTCATTTGGTATTGTTAAGGAAATTGTTTCCAAATTTGTAAGAAATTCATGTAATTCATCAGGCCTACCACTGAATTTTGGTACTAGCTTTGTTATTAAAGATAATTTATTTATGTCTAAGTTCGCCATGGTTCTATTTTGCGTAGACTCTAGAGAGTTTCTTTTCTTAGAATGTTGTTCAAGTAAATTAATTGCCTCTTCCTTAAGAATAGCAAATCTTTTTAATATGTCGTCTTTTTCTATGGAAAATTTGTTAAAAGCTTTTTCTATATTCTGTATTTCTAACTTTTTCTCATTTATTGTATTTAAGCTATATGGTTTGTTTAATGATTTTTTTGCATTTATTATTAACTGTTCTAATATTTTTAAAGATTCCATCCTTTACCAGTCGAGAACTTTTCTATTTTCATAATATTTATCTGCCTTTCTCATTGATAGTATCGTTTCTAATTCTACTGTTGTTCTGTAAATAATATCTTCTCTAGTAGGAGTACCTTCTATTCCTAAAAATTGCCAAAGTCTCGTTAGCATTTTTATACCTGATTCTATTTCTTCTTCTTGGAATTCTAAGTTTGATTGGTTTTTATTTTCCATTTTACATAAAATATATTTTTCAGAAAGAATAAAATGTATTATGAAAATTTTAACATATATCTAATAGTTAATTTTATAAGTTTTAATATTTTCATGTCTAAGACTGTAAACAATGGAATTAATATTAGTGCTAAAATTATCCAACCTATACATGCATGGTATATTTTTTGAACAATTGTACAATTCATTTTAAAAGTGGAAAAAATAGCTTTTTGTGAACAAATAATTAATTAGTTTATGTATAATCTTCTTTTTTTTACAAATTAAGCTTTTATTTTAATTAGTTAATTAATTGGCTTATTTCCAAAATTAATTTTATGGTTTTTATAAATATAAAAAAACATGTTTGTTGAAAAATAAACATTAACAATAATAATATTAATTTTGTAAAAATGTCTTGTTTCATTTTATTTTTATTTTCTATTTTTGCTTCTTCTTTTGATTTTTCTTAATGTTTTTAATGGTGTCTTTCAGTTCATCAATTTGTTGCCCTATCTGCTGAGCGTTGTCTGTGTCGTATTTCTGTATGTCCAAAAGCACTCTTAGCTCCTTCTTCATACGATTTAAACCGCCTCCTCTGGATTTGTTGCAGTTTTGTACCGGGAGTTTGTGGTACTTTATAGCTGATTCGGTCTTTTTATAACTCGTGGTCTCGGTCCTTGTTGTAATATTGCTGGCTTTTCAGATAAGCGGTTTTCTTCGAGGAGTCTAGCCTAACGGCCTCTTCCAGTTCCTTGAGGACCTCCTCCCATGGTTGGTTCATCAAATATTCGAAAAACTTGCTTCTAAAAAAATTCTAGGTCCTTCAATAGAATTCAGCTGAGCATAAGCTATGTATGCTGCAATCTATTGTCCGTTTTTATTTTAGATGTAGCAGAAAGGATAAGCAAATTTGCTATATAGTCCTTTTTGCTGTTTTTCTAAAATAATTTAGGAAAGCAGGATCGCCATGTAAAGTTTAAATAATACTTTTAGCGTTCACAATTTATGATCAAGATTAATTGATACTTTATTTAAAATTTCTTTGCCTTATATACTACTTATGAGAATTTACTAGATTTACAATTGAGTGATTTTTATTATCGAGCTCAATTTTACTTACAATCTATTTACATGCATTTTATTCTTAATCTATCAGGGAATCAGAAATAATGAGTGAAATGCCATTTGCTCCAAAAATTATTGAGTTCATTTCAAAGTTCATTATTAAAGTCACTCATTACTTCAAATTCTTTGTTTACCAAAAAACATTCTTCAAAGCGTCAAATATCCGAATTTCAGTTTAAACATTTTTCTTTGTGTGACGTCACTTTGTTTCATACATTTTGTTTCTTATTGTGACGTATCAGTCAATCAGAAAAATAGAACGTTTACTAACAATAATGTATTTATTTATAAATGTATTTGAGTGTGTGTGTATGTATGTCGTAAATTTCAAGTGTCCAGTATCCATAATTAAAATACTGCATGTAAAGCATAATTGGTTAACAGTTCGCTAGGGTCTTATTGCTTAGAACAATTAAATCGCTAAACACTTAGCATTGCTTTCAAACATTGTTGAATTATGAGTCAAGCAATTCAGTTACTGACCTATCGCAACAAAACAATTTAGTTAAAGAAAAACGAATGAACTATGGTTTTTGTTTATACACTACACAACATAAATTAAACTTTAATTAAGATTTGCATAGTGCCCACGCATTTTAACGGCTTAAAAAGACGAAAAAAGTCGGCTTTGTGCAGAACAAAACCAAAATAATTCTTCAGCCCCACTCGAAGCGTCTGAATAGAGCTAAGAGTCATTAGTGAATATCCATTTTAAGCACCTAAAGTGTTCTTTCATAACTTTTGATTTGCAATCAAAAGAGATATGTTCTATAAGTACTAAGCTGAAAGATTATTTTTGCAGTTAATGTAAACTGTTTTTTTTTTCATTATAAATATATTCGTTTGACGGTATGTTATAATGTAACAATTTTTAAAAACTATATATGTACAAGAGTTTTTCCTCTATTTTCAGAAATCTGAAACATTAAAATTTCTTTAAAATTGAAGAACTTTGTATCCCAATTAAAATCTTGCATATTTGCAGTTTTATTCTTTGCGAAATTTGCTTTTTAATTTAAGCGACTTTTTACTTCAACATATAATTTGTCTACACTTATATCAAGTAAACAAATAAACAACTGTAGTTTGAATAATATATTAAATAAATTAAAAGTTTTTAGAAATTTTAACCAAACAAATGTAATGAATGATTATTAAAATTTATTGTTAAGAAGAGGGATCTAATTCCTATTTAGCTTCATCCTCTTATTGTGCTCCTTCTTTAGAACACCTTTTGTAGCTTCTTTATAGAATATAATAGAAGAGAATATGAAAAATTTTATATTGTTGCTTGGCTTTGTTCATTTGTAACTTTCATACATGGGAGTTATTCATTATAAACTTTCATCTCACATTGCCATTATGTGTAGTAGTTATTTTAATGGAATCTGTATTCATAATACATGCGGGTACATAGATATAATATTAGCCATCATTATTTGACCAACTTTTATAGTCTATGGCTATCAGCGGTGGATATTTTATTTTTATATTAAAACCTGGGATTTAAATTCTCGTACAAGGTATAGGAAAAGTATATTAAAGGAAGAGAATAAAAACTTAATTTGAGACTTTTAAAAAGATGCGCCTAGAGTCTGCCTAGATGAAAAAAATTTTCTACAGTTGTATATTTTTGTTCCATCTACAAATGGTTATTACTTGTTTGCTTTGCAATTAAATATTTAAGAGTAGCAACTATTTTTCATCATTTATAATTAGCATTTAATAATATTTTAAACATTTTCTTTGCAATTACTTCGAAATAATACCGAAGAAATTGAATGGCAATAAAGACATCCCATGCGCAGCAGTTTGTGAGCAAATAAATTTACGTTTTTTTACAGTTTGATCAAATATATTTTTAAGGAAAATATTATTTTAAATGTGACCGCACATAAAACATGTTTGTCAGTATTTTATTTCACATTATTTCATAGCTGTTTGAACAAATAAAAATAGGCAAATAAATGTGCGTAAGGTGACCATAAAACAAATTTTGTATTGTTTTGAAAAAATTTAAGCCAAACAAAAGCAAACAAATTTTAGGCAAATATTTGTCATATGTGACCGTACCTTAACAACGAAATAAAAATACACAACATGTATTTTTAAATAATGATTGAAGGTTCTAGAAGTAAATAATAATGCTCACTAATGTGTCTGAGATAAAAATGGCAACGCAGCATTTTCAACTACGCAATAGATGGCTGTAGAAATCTCGAACATTCAAGAACGCCTAAAAATAGGGTATATAAAAGCAACGCCAATACGTGCTGATTCATTCGTATTGTGAGCGTCATCTAGTTAAGAACTTGTGGTACAAAAAGTAAAAGTTGCCAGTGTGTATTATTAATCGCGTATAGTTAAATCGTCAAATAATTGATTAAATAAAGTGCAATTAAATTAAAACTCTAAAAGTTGTGTGTGTTATTATTTTGCAAATAAAGAACTCATAACTAAAACGTTTATAGTTTAAATAAACGTAACAACTGGTGTCAGAAGTGAAATTACAAAATAATAACTAAATAGTTAAAATGAAATTTGATGAGCTTAAAGTTGAGCAGCTAAATATGGAGCTGAGTAAGTTGGGTCTGCCGACAGCGGGCAATAAAGCGGAACTACAAAAGCGGTTAATAGATGAATTTAAGCAGCGTGGTATCGATATTGGGACATACGAATTTGGGGAAAAAGAGGAAAAAGAAGAGATTGAAGTATGTTCCCCAGCAACAAACAGCGTAATGGACTTGAATTCAATATTGGCCGCTATAATGAAGAAAATGGAAGAAAACAGCGTCAAGCAAGATAACCAGATAAAGAAAATGGAAGAAAACAGCCGCAAGCAAGATAACCAGATGAAGAAGATGGAAGAAACAATACAAGAAACTGCTAAGGTCAACAGGGAAAGGCTTTTAGCAGAAGTAAACGAAAAGTTTCAAGAAGTATCGGAAGTTTTCGACAAACGAGTGAACATCGTGGAACAGAGGGTCAGCGAGTTTGATGAAAAATTGTGCGGCCTAAACAGAAAAGTAGACGAAGAGTTACATAAATTAAAAGTGCAAATGGGCGAACTTCAAATTCGAGAGGGACCAATGAAAGTCATCTCTGAGCACGCCAGCAAGATTAACACCCCGAGCTTTGACGGCAGCGCACCTTTTAATGTTTTTAAGTTCCAGTTCGAAACAGTGGCCAGCTAAAATAGATGGGACAATGAAGAAAAAGCTATTGAGCTAATTCTGACTTTAAAGGGAGCAGCAGCACAGATACTCGAAAGCTTACCAGCCGGTTGCAAATAATTATGAGGACATAATGGTAGCCTTACAACGTAAGTACGGTGGCGAGCATAAAAGAGAACTCTACAGAATGGCGTTACGAGGCAGGGTGCAGAAGGCAAATGAGACGCTGCAAGACTCCGCTATGGAAATTGAACGTTTGGTGCAGCTGACTTACCCAGGCGAAGATCACCCGTTTCTGGATCAGTTTAAGATTGAAGCATTTGTGAATGGCATACGGGATCCAGATATTAAATATGCTGTTTGTGCTATGCAAAAATCAGCTTTTGCAGAAACCATCTCATATGCGCTAGCCCAAGAGACCGCAAAAGTCATCTCGAAGCCACAGATGTACAAGGTGCGATGTCTTGATACTGAAACTTATAACACAGACAGTAGAAGCGAGATAAAGGAGTTAGTCAAACAGATAATGGAGGAGGAAAAAAGTAATTCTCGCGCTAAATGCTTTAAATGCGGTAAGGCCGGCCATTTTCAGCACAACTGTAGATCCACAAGGAGAAGATCAAGATCGGCTTCGCCAGCTAGAGAGAATAAATGGGCGAAAAATACCAAAAACAATGACGTTGGCATTTTGCATAAAAAAGGCGGAAAACACAATAACGCTGATGACGTTTCAATACGACCATGCAATGTTGAGAGCAAGCACTGCACAAATCTCAAAAAAAAAAAGGAAAGCATCATTAATGTGCGGCTCACCCAAATTGGGTTAAGCGAGGACTGGTCGAAGGCCCAGAAAGATGACCCAATTCTGGCAAAAATTATATTAGCTAAGCAGAAAAACAGGAGACCGAATCATAATGAAATTTCGGCAGAGAGCCAACTAGCCAAGTCGTACTAGGCTCAGTGGAATAGCCTGAAAGTGAAAGATGGCTGCTTATATCTATCAAGGGAAAGCACAGATGGCAAAACTACAACGGACTTAATTGTCGTGCGAACGTCTAAGAGAAATTAGATACTTAAATAGTTCCATAACGGTCCCAGTGGCAGCCATATGGGTATAACAAAAACTCTGGAAAAGATTAAGCAAAGGTTTTACTGGGTGGGTTGCCAACAGTACGTAGCCGATTGGATAGCTAATTGCGAAGAGTGCATAAAGGCCAAGGGTCCTTGTTTTTTCTTAATATTTTTTAAGAAATATTAAATTAATTAAATTATAATTTAAAAGAAAATAGGGCACTTTGGTGAAAAAATAAAACTTTTAGAGAAACCTCTTATGAAAAAAGAAAACACGACCGTTTCAATTTAAGATTACTTTGCAAGTAGTTTTATTTTGTAGGTATACTGATGCATTAGCAATCAGCATACCCGTTACTTTTAACATTTTCAGCAAAAACTTAAAATTAATTAGGGGTAAGTATTAGTTTTAGTATTATTTATTTTAGTGTTATTATTATTTTTAGGTTTTATCAAATTCATTTATTATTATTCTTTTATTATTATTATTATCATTATTATTATTATTAATACCAGACTGGCTCAACATTCCGGCCCCATTGAAGGAGCTGAGGTCTTCAATTATCAGGTAGTGGAGCCAATTTACATATTGGGCGTTTAAATACGCCGTTTCTGGTCTTGACCTCCGCCACCCTGACCTTGCCGTCGTCTCCTTCGTGGATGTTGACGACTCTCCCGGTCAGCCAGTGCTGTGGCGGGCAATTGTCTTCGTGGATTATCACCACTTGACCGACCTTGAGACTGGGCATCTCCTCGCGCCTTTGCCCTGAAGTCCCAGGATATAGTCGCGAGACCAAGCCTGCCAGAATGTCTGCTTGAGACCGCAAAGCAGACGCCATCGCTTCCATAATTTCGCCTCTTTGCCTGTCACGTCTTCTACGGATTCTGGCGGCAGCGAACGCAGACCCTCGCCTATCAGTAGTTGCGCTGGAATTAGCGCTTCCCCGTCGTTGGGGTCTGGAGACAGCGGTGCGATTGGCCGACTGTTGAGCACCGCCTCTACTTCTGCAAGCATTGTGCCCATCTCTTCTTGAGTGAACGATGCGTTGCCCACGGCTCGCAGAAGTAGGAACTTCGCCTGCTTCACGGCTGCTTCCCACAGCCCTCCAAAATGTGGCGCCCGAGGTGGTATGAAGCTGAACCTCACCCCGGACGACGCTGCGTATGATGCGACGACCTGTTGCAGCCCCTTCAGCACTTGGCTGGCTCCGACGAAGTTCGTCCCGTTGTCGCACCAAACTATTGTTGGCAGTCCTCTCCTGGCAGCGAACCTTTTAAAAGATAAAAGAAAAGAATCAGTAGACAGGTCAGACACTAATTCTAAATGAACCGCCTTAGAAGTGAAACACACGAAAACCGCTATATACATTTTAATTGGTGGTCTACCACGTATTCTCAATGACACGTTAACGGAATCACAGAAGTCTACGCCGACCGTTAAAAAGGGTCGGGTAGCTCTCACTCCACTAGTGGGTAAATTGCCCATTATTTGGGACATTAATTTTGGTTTATAACGGAAGCAATGAACACACCGGCGAACTATTCTGCTGCACTCTTCTTTCGCATTAATCAGCCATATATTCTGCCGTGAAAGAGCTACAAGTGCTTTTGTGCCAACATGACAATTTTCAAAATGAAGATTCCGCAAATACAGTGTGACAAAGCTATTTCTTTTCGGTAATAAAAGTGGGAACTTGGTATTATACTTCAAGTTTGCATTAAGCAATCTCCCACCTACCCTTAAAAGTGAAAATGTTCGTTTCTCTTCTGTGAAAGTATGAACAAATGGTGTTAATCTTTGCATGTTTGATGGCAAGACAAGAGATTTTTGCAATTTCGATATCTCCTCAGAAAATTCATTTTTCTGGATTGTCTCTACAAGCCGAAAGAATGACCATTTCAATTCGATTGCAGTAGGTCTAGAGCCTTTGTCTATTTTGCGTTTTCTCAAAACGTCAACAAATCTAAGTACAAAACTTACTCGTAGAAGCTTTTTGTAAGACGAATATTGTTCTATAAGATCCAATAGGCAATTATGTGGATCCTCTACTGCAACAAGTACATTCATTTTTCTTTTTTCCAATAATTCTTGGTTCTCTGTTAACTCAAAGTGTTCGTTAACAGGCCAGTGGGAACTTTCGCTTAGTAAAAACGAAGGTCCCTCAAACCAAATCGAATTTTTTAATTCTTCAACATCGCATCCTCTTGAAACAATATCAGCTGGATTTTGCTTGGTGGGAACATGGCGCCACGAAACGTGGTCTGACCATTCTTGAATCTCAGCCACTCGATGTACAACAAAAGTGGATAGAGAGGATGGATGTGTTTTAATCCAATGAAGTGTTATTTCTGAATCAGTCCAGAAATTAACACACTCGATTTCAAAGCTCATCATTAACTTAATTCGATTCCACAACTTAGCTTATAGGTGAGCAGCACATAGCTCAAGTCTCGGAAGAGACTTGGTCTTAAGAGGAGCAACTTTAGATTTCGCCGTAAGTAGTCTCGAAACAATTCTGTTTGATTCGGAGCTTCGAATGTAGATGCAACAACCATATGCTCGAATTGAGGCATCAGCAAATCCGTAAATTTGAATTTTTGCTTTAAAAGTTGTAAAAACGAATCTTGGGATTGTTATTGAATCAATTTCCAGTAAATTAGATTTGAAATTTTCCCATGAAGTATTTAGTCTCATGGGAATTGATTCATCCCAGTCAAGTTTTTGAATCCAAAGTTCTTGTAATAACATTTTGGATTTTGTTACTATAGGGCATAAAAGTCCGAGAGGATCAAATAACCGCGAAGAAACTGACAATATGTTTCTTTTAGTAGCTTTTAATTCTTGAAAATTATTTTCCAAACGAATCTTAAATAAATCGTTCTTCGGAATCCAATGTATGCCAAGAGCTTTTGCTGAATCGGAATCGCTATGTAATAGTTTTTCATTCTGTATTGAACTCATAAATTTATGATGATTTGAAAACCCTTTCGTAAGTTTAAAACCAGCTGAACTCAAAATTTCATTAACCTGGTTACGAATTATACTCAGGTCTTGGTAGCTATCAGCACCAGTTAATAAATCATCTACATAGAAATCACTGCGAACAACTTTTGAACCAATAGGTAAAGTCTCTTTGTACAAATCGCTTAAATGAATCCAACATCTGATGGCTAAAAATGGCGCTGACGCCGTGCCGTATGTAACAGTGTTTAAACGAAACACTTTTAAGGAATCAGATGGATTTTCTCGCCAAAGGCGTAATTGAAAATTTCGGTCATTTTCGCCAATTAAAATTTGACGATACATCTTTTCAATATCTGCAGTGATTGCATATTTATGAAATCGAAAACGGATTAATGTAGAATATAATTCTTCTTGAATCGTCGGACCAACCATTAGCAAATCGTTAAGCGATACGTGCGAAGAAGTTCTACATGAAGCATCAAAAACTACTCGAAGTTTTGTAGTTGTACTCTGAGGTCGCAAAACACGTTGATGTGGAATAAAATAGTGAGGAAAATCTGGCATATTATTCAACAGTGATATATGACCTAAATCGAAATACTCTTTCATAAAATCATGATACATCTGCCTCACGATGTCATCTTTGGAAAGTCTTCGTTCCAAAGAGAGAAATCGCCTTTTGGCAGTTTCAAAAGATAAACCAAGCAATTTTGTATCAGATTTGAAAGGCAGTGAGACTTCAAATCGTCCTGACATTAAGCGCCGTACTGAATTTCTAAATTTGTCCTCACATTGTTGCTGTTCCTCAGAATATATTTTTGTTGACTCATTTGGAAGATCTTCTAATTCCCAGAATTTCCTGACTATTGAATCAACATTGCTCTCGTTTTCTACAATAGTACTTAAATGAAAAACATTATTATTGGTCGAGCCCTTTGATTGGTTGTATTTTCCAGTTACAATCCAACCAAGCGACGTCTTTTGAAGAATTGGCAGGCTCGGACCAGACTTTATTTGACCAACACACATCAAATCAAAGAAAATTCCAGCGCCAACCAACAAACCAACTTTTTGTGGCTTATGAAAGCAAGGATCAGCTAATTCTATATTCTTAGGAATATTTAAGCTAGTTGTATTTATTCTAAGATCAGGTTGCAAATTAGTTATATGACTCAATACCCAGAACTTTGAAGTAAAGTTAGTAGAGTTAACCCTTGACGTGACAGTTAAATTTACACAAGATTTGGAAACGGAATTTGTTTCACTTATGCCATTTAGACTTAATCCTTCTTTTTTCAGTCTTAGTAGCTGCGCAAGTTCCTCAGTTATCAAGTTTGGTTGAGAACCGGAATCTAAAAGTGCTCTGGCCAGTATATATTTGCCAGAATTACTTCTCACTTTCACAACAGCTGTGGCAAGAATAATTCTTTCATCCGATGATGAATAATTAACAGACGCGTGTGAAGTAGATGGCTGTTCAGCATGATTATTCAAATTATTAGAACTTGCATTAAATTTGTGCAATGGTGAATTGTGAGAACCACTACATATTCTGCACTTAGAAGATTGACATCTTGCTACTGTATGACCTTTTCTCAAACAATTAATACATGCTGGCACAGATTTTATGAAATCAAATCTTTGGGTTACAGGCTCAGCAGTAAAAGAAGGGCAATTATTTATTATATGCTGATTTGATCGGCAAAACAAGCACTTATCAGCAGATGGTTTTGATTTTGTACAATTTAATGATGTTTTGTAATTTTTCTTTTTAGAATTTTCAGTTTTATTAGTATTATTATTATTACTATTAAACCTCGGTCTTAAACTGGAAGATTCGTCAGCAGAAATATGCCGGTACCGTTCTTCCCACTTTGATCTGGTCACTGGATCTACTTTTGACATCAATAAATGTATTTATATGGCATTCGTTATTTTCTTATCGTCACCTATTGACAACAGCGAATCGTAAATAGCAGAAACGGTATCAATCATGCTTCGCAAAGCAGAAGCCGAAGGTTTTGTGATCTCTGGCAAATCAAAAAGTTTTGCAATAGTGTCACAAAATATTAGGCATTCATTGTCGTAAACCTTTTTTAAGCTGGCTAATGCTTTGGGATAATTTTCTTCTGAAATCTGAAAAGATTTCACTGTACTTAAAGCTGAATCGGACAAGCATGATATTAAATGATTAAACTTCTCAATATCTGTCAACGTCGGATCATTGTGGACTAAGTTCTCAAATAAGCTCATAAAATTCTTATAATCAGAATATTTTCCATTAAATTTGGGGAGCTTCATATTTGGGAGTCTTGACTGATGTGTCTGTGCCAGGGCTGCGTTTTTGGTTATTTCTAACCAAAAGTGGTTATTTTTTTCTTTAATGTGGAGATGTGAATATTTTTCTCAGTTTGGTTGTTTTTTCTCCAAAATGATAATACACATGTACATATTTTTTATGTTATACTTTTTAAGCTTTTATATTCTTCAATTTTTCGAATTGCTACCAAGACAACTGAAAATAAAACAGCTGTGACTTAAATCGCTAGTGCAGCCACCTTTTATGAATTCGCCTTTATTGCTACTCACTTGCTTATAATACTTTTCTTTTACAACACTGTCAACAGCTTTTAATTTTGCTTAATGTGAAATTTCACTTCAAAATGCAATGAACTTTTAATAAGTAAATCTATGGTCTCAAACTATTATACTGTGAACTGCAAGTTTTGTTTACTGTGTTTTAAACAAACTTTTATTATTTTGAACATACGTGTACAATCGTTACTTATTACATACATACATATGTAGGTAGAAGAATTTTATTTTTGTTATTATTATTATTAACTGAATTTAAATCAAATAAGTTACATTATAATAATATATCCATTTTAAATGTTACTTAATAAAAATACTACATATTGAAATTTGGTTATTTTTTTCTCATTTGGTAACTTTTAAAGCAAATTTTGGTTGTAAAAATTTTTTGGTTGTGGCAGCACTGGTCTGTGCACTGAAAGAGATTTCAGTCAAGTTTGGCTGCCTATTTTTAGCCAGTAGACTCAAAAACATTAATTTTGTTGTCACACAAATGTCTTCAAGCTCAGCTCTATCGTCATTATCGGGATCTAAATTATCAACCTCTGACTGAAGCTTCATTTCTTGGTCAATATACGTTTTTAAAATGTCTAAGCGACATTCTAATTCTATAGGGTTAAAAGATATCGTCTTTTCCCTTATAGATTGCTGAATTCTAACTATATTTTGTACAACCTTTGCTTTCTTTGCCATTAATTTCTCCAAAGTTTCCGATCTGGAAGGAGAATCTTGATGTTTTCTACTAGGCATTGTATAACTTCTACTTTATTTTATTCCTCAAAACAAATTTTAAATTTACCAAATTAATTTATTGGCCGAATTATATTCCAAATTAGAAATTAAAAATGTTTTGGACCACAAGAATTATAAAATATTATTCTCTCGTCGGTTACACGGTATTCGGATTCTTTACAATTTTCAGATCTATTTTTATTTTGCAAAAAATAGTAAATTTTGATCAGTATGTTCAAAAATTAAAAGTAATTTATTTAATATTTGCCTAAAACCACTTTAACAGCCTTTGGTATAATAAAAATATTTATCTTACCAAGTAAAATCGTTTATAAGTTAATTTTTTAAGTATTATAAAATATAATCTGCTGGTGTGGACACGCGAGCATATTTGTCTTATAAAGATGTAGAATAAAAATTTTTGAAGCTAGTGTGAACACACAAACAAATTGATATTTTAAAACTGTATGAATTTGAATGAAAATTAACTTTTCGATGCCAGTGTGAACGCACCCACTGTTATTAGCTGAGAGTAAATAATAATACAAGTGGTATAGGAACAGTCGGAATGAAACACTGATCTTAATAATTTAATAACAACGAATGTTAAAATAAAAGAAAATGTAAATATAGTATTAATTAATTTATTTAAAATAAACACAATTAACACTCGCGAATAATTTCGTGTGTTTTTTAAAGCAATAAAAATTATTTTAATGATATTGCAATACCGACGGCAGTTAAAGAATATTAATTTATCTCTCAATAATAAAGAGATTGAATTATAAATGTATGTTTGTATATTAACAAAATTATTAACACTCGCGTTTAGTTTCACTTTTAAGGGTGGGTTTTGTTTAAATATAACAAATAAATAAATTGTTTCACAATTATTTAAGTGTAAAAAATATATTTTGTGTTCGACTTGCAAAGTGAAATTCATTTTTGAATAATTTACAAAAATCTCTTAAATTTGATTAATTTACAAATTTAAGGTGATAACACAAATATTTTTTACACTTTTTACCTCTGGCTCTGTTTCGGAGTTACTCCCCTGATTACGTTCTGCTCTACAGATGATACAGCGGCAACGGGGCATCTGGGTGAACTTCTGGATAAGATGTGGACGAGATTATTTTAACGTTTTTGTTTTTGTGTTTTTTAAAACTTTTGCACTGTTTGTTTGTATAAAAACTTGTGTATTTTTATGTTTTATTGTTGTTTTATTTTATTTGTTGTTTTGTTTAAAACAGTTTAGTTTGTGTGATTGTGTTTTGTTTTATTATTTGTTTTGTATGTTTTAAAAACTTGTGACACTGTTTAATGTATGTAATTTTTATATAATTGTTTGATTGACTGTTAAACTGTTCACTTTTTAAAAAATTGTTAATTGTTTTAAAAAATGAAATAACTTATCACTTTTGTTTTTGTTAAACTGTTTATTGTTTTTTTTTTTTTTTTTTGTTTTCAGAAATTTAAGTTTTAATTAAATTATAAAACTTAATTGGTTTTAAAGTGAAGTAATTTATCACTATTAATTTTTTATTTTTCACTGGTCTCTGCTCGGGCGCCAAAATGTTTTTTCTTAATATTTTTTAAGAAATTTAAATTAATTAAATTATAATTTAAAAGAAAATAGGGTACTTTGGTGAAAAGATAAAACTTTTAGAGAAACCACTTATGAAAAAAGAAAACACGACCGTTTCAATTTAAGATTACTTTGCAAGTAGTTTTATTTTGTAGGTATACTGATGCATTAGCAATCAGCATACCCGTTACTTTTAACATTTTCAGCAAAAACTTAAAATTAAGGTAAGTATTAGGGGTAAGTTTTAGTATTATTTATTTTAGTTTTATTATTATTTTTAGGTTTTATCAAATTCGTTTATTATTATTATTTTATTATTATTATTATCATTATTATTAATACCAGACTGGCTCAACAGTCCTGTAAGAAAAAGTCGTGGCAAACTTCAACAGTACAACGCAGGTGCACCCTTTGAGCGGATAGCTATTGATATCACAGGTCCATTTCCTGTCAGTGATGCTGGAAACCGATATGTACTAGTGGTAATGGATTATTTTAGCAAATGGCCCGAAGTGTATGCCATTCCAAACCAAGAATCTAAAACAGTGGTTGACGCCCTTGTGAACAATTGGGTGTGTCGATACGGTGTTCCACTAGAACTACATTCAGACCAGGGACGAAATTTTGAATCAGCTATATTCAAAGAGATGTGTGACGTTTACGGTATTAAAAAGACGAGAACAACACCGCTGCATCCACAGTCTGATGGAATGGTGGAACGATTCAATCGTACCCTAGCAGAATATCTCAGAAAAGTGGTCAGTTCACACCAAAAGGATTGGGGTGAGCATATACCCAAATTTCTACTGGCGTACCGGTCAGACGTACACGATTCAACCTCACGTAGTCCAGCAAAAATCTTGTTTGGGACAGAACTAAAACTGCCAGCAGATTTAGAATTTGGTGTTAAACCTGGACAAGTGCACGAAGACAATGAAAACGTTCCCCAGGCACAAGAAGAACTGCATGAGCTTCATGAATTTGTACGTAACCGCATTAAAATGACAAGCGATAAGATGAAAGCCAGATATGATCGAGCAGCAAATACGGAGGGATTTACCGATGGACAAATGGTTCTACTATATAACCCGCAACGCAAGAAAGGATTATCCCCTAAACTGCAAACCCACTGGGAGGGACCGTACAAGGTGATAAAGAAATTGAATGACGTGGTTTACCGAATTCAGAGATATCATAATCCGAGGTCCAAAATGAAGGTGGTCCACCTGGAGCGGTTGGCCAAGTATGGCAGAGGTAATGTTGAGCCTATTCGGGACGAAAAGGCTTAAGTGGGCGGCAGTGTTACAAAGATGCTTTATTTAAATCATAAAAATATTTTAAAGATAATTGAGGCCAAGAAAGTAAAACGAAATGGCCTATTGTGTTTGTTTTCAAAGCTTTATTGCAAAACAAAAACAACTAACGCAAAGCGATGACTAAACAAACACAATACACAAACATACACACACCAGCATTGTATAACAACGAAATAAAAATACACAACATGTATTTTTAAATAATGATTGAAGGTTCTAGAAGTAAATAATAATGCTCACTAATGTGTGGCAACGCAGCATTTTCAACTACGCAATAGATCGCGGTAGAAATTCTCGAACATTCAAGAACGCCTAAAAATAGGGTATATAAAAGCAACGCCAATACGTGCTGATTCATTCGTATTGTGAGCGTCATCTAGTTAAGATCTTGTGGTACAACAAGTAAAAGTTGCCAGTGTGTATTATTAATCGCGTATAGTGAAATCGTCAAATAATTGATTAAATAAAGTGTAATTAAATTAAAACTCTAAAAGTTGTGTGTGTTATTATTTTGCAAATAAAGAACTCATAAATTAAACGTTTATAATTAAACGTAACAATACTATTAAATTAAATAAAATGAAAAATTGTTGAGAATTTAATGGAGATTCAAAGCTAGCGTGCAGTCAAAACTTGATCGTACTGACTGGAAGAGTTCCATATTTCAAATAAAAACAAGCAAAATTTCTTTTAAAGCCGAACTTTTCTTCATTCTTCCAAATTTACAAACACAAATTTCTGATGTAAAAATTAGGTCTGTTCAATAAATTTTCAGCAGAAACTAGCATCGATAGAGTAAAATAAAAATTTACAACATTACTATTCCAAATAAAAAAAGGAATAAACTCATTTTTGGAAAAAAATAGCAAAGTAAAGCCTAACTGACCGTAATAACAAACAACCATAAAAATAAATATCGGTATTCGATGCTTAAAGCATTTTGTATTGCAACAGTTAGCATTTGCAAGAGCTTTGTCATCGATTGTGAACACCTTTTTTCGAATACTTTGCAAAATTGCCAAAATTTTTTCGTTTTCTTTTTTGAAAAACTTTTAGTTTAGTTTATTTTATCCTATTTCTTTTGATTATTGTTTTGTTATCCTGGCGTTTACTTGGACCTATATAGTTTTCTCAGCTTTATTGTAACTGTTATACAAACGTTAGTTTTAATTCAAAATATTTTTAATTAAAACCGAAAACTATAAATATTATGAATGTTTTGTGCTCTGTGGTTGTAAAAAATTTTAGGTGTAGATATTTGGTTTTGAAATCGCCATACAAATTATGGCAAAAAAGCTGCAAAGAGGCATTTGAAAAACCTTTTTCAGCAAACGCAATAAATTGAAAAGGTAAGCAAGCTTAATAAAAAGTTGGATTTAGCACAGTATTCGTCAAATTTTGCTTATGCTTGTTTTACAGGAAATTACAATAACAGACCTCAACACTAATATTGCGGATGAAGTTTTTGTCGATGAATCCAGTATGCAGAGCTCTTCATCATCATTACTGAGAAGTGGATTTAGTGATTTAAATTCGTCTTCTGATGATGACGATGTTGGGTATGAATTTTCTGAAAATACCCGCAAAGCTTTTTACGAAATTGACAATTATAAAGAAAAAAGAATAGATATTGACGATGACTTAATGGAGTACTGGAGGAAAAAAAATTTGTTCTCCCAGGTCTGCGGAAACTTGCCTTAATTTTGCACTCGGTGCCAGCTACGCAAGTTAGTGTAGAAAGATCGTTTTCGGCATTAAAGCTGATTTTGGGAGACTTGAGATACAATTTATCGGAAGAAAATTTGGAGGCAATTAAGATTACAAAACTCAACTCCATTAATTTTTGAGCATATGGAAATTATTTTACTGAAAAATTATTTTTGTTTGAAAAAGTTTTTTAATAAATATAATGAATTTATCACAAAATAACTTTTATTTCTGCTCAAAAAAATGAAAGTCAAAAAATATCTTTTATTTCTACTCGGAAAAATAAAAGTTAAAAATAACTTTTATTTCTGCTCGAAAAAATAAAAGTTAAAAAATAACTTTTATTCACGCTCGAAATAATAAAAGTCAAAAATAACTGTTATTTTTGCTAGAAAAAATAAAAGTTAGAAAATAACTTTTATTTTTGCTCAAAAAATTAAAATCAAAAACTAACTGTTATTTCTGCTCGAAAAAATAAAAGTCAAAAAATAAATTTTATTTTCTGACTTTTACGATAAAAGTTATAACAGTTACGGTCCCTGGTGTCGTCAACTGCAATGGCGGGACATACTCAGGATTCATCATTTCCAAAAGTGGTAAGTACATGTAAAAACAAGTAAGAGTGTTATATTCGATCTTGCCGAATCTTATATCACCAATGTAACGTAATTTAATTTAACTTTAAATTTATCGTGCTATTTTCCCGGTATTGATTATTGAAGGTAAAAGCACGTATCGATGGCCATTTCGCTATCGCTTACTTAGCTCGTCAGGAAACTCCTCACAAATATTTTAAATGAACTAAAGATTTTTGTCCAAACTACAAAGAAAAGACAAAAATCAAAGTTCAAGCAAAAACAACAATAATCAACTTTGATTTTATTTTTCTTTTTACACTGCATACGGCAGACTTTTTTTCTGCTCTTTTATACAGTTTAAAGATGTTGAAAAATAAAAACAACAAAACACTACGTTATTTAATTCTATTTTTTTATGCACAGGCACTTGCAATTTTAATATTTAAAAATTAACAACATGGGAATAATTAATAATATAATTTAACTTTAAATTTATCGTGCTATTTTCCCGGTATTGATTATTGAAGGTGAAAGCACGTCTCGATGGCCATTTCGCTATCGCTTACTTAGCTCGTCAGGAAACTTCTCACAAATATTTTAAATGAACTAAAGATTTTTGTCCAAACTACAAAGAAAAGACAAAAATCAAAGTTCAAGCAAAAACAACAATAATCAACTTTGATTTTATTTTTCTTTATACACTGCATACGGCAGACTTTTTTTCTGCTCTTTTATACCGTTTAAAGATGTTGAAAAATAAAAACAACAAAACACTACGTTATTTAATTCTTTTTTTATGCACAGGCACTTGCAAAAAAAAATAGTTACTGAATGTTTGCCGTTTTTTTGTAGAAAACATTTTTAAAGTTATTATTGTCTTATCGATTCAATGAAGTTCTCATTTAATCAATTTGGCTTTTGATATAAGACTCTCAGATTTTTTTATACAAAATTTGGGTAAAATCCACTGTAATACATTTCAATTTGTAGTTCTTTAAATAAAAAATATTTTATGATAATATCATGAAATATTTATATTCGAAGGAATTAAGCACATTTAAAGTAAATTAAAATCAAAAAGATTCAAAATAATAAATTTTCATATTGATATATTTGCATGTGCATGGTTCCCAATGGGATCCCTTATACCCAAGGCGAATTAATACCAGGTGGCAGCGCCGCTACAACAATACAACAACAAAAAGAAAACTAGGCACTTAAATGTATGGGAAACTTCAAAACATAGTTAATTATTTCACTTTTTTCTTACCCTTTTCAATAACGTTTTCAATAAGTTTTGCTTTTTAAATTGAGTTAAAACATTTTTTTTTTAATTTTATTTAAAAGAACATAAAAAAGAACTTTTGTAATATAAAAATAATACACTTTTGACAGCTGCTTTACACATAAGAAAATTAACAAAAAATAGTCAGCTGCCGCAGCGATGCCACCTGATAAAATTAATTCGCCTTGCCTTATACCCTGTTCAGACATACGTTTTAATTGCGCTATAAAGGGATTTGCACAATTAAGTCCCTAATTGAATTTAATATATAAGAAATTAATTAATAAATTTTTCAATTAGCACTTAATTAAGTCGATAATTGATTAAATTTCCTCATACAACCCTTGTGATGTGTGTTCAGTGAGAGAACATTTTATACAATGACAAAACTAAATGCCATAAAAGTGAAAAATAAAATACTGTTACAAAGATGCTTTATTTAAATCATAAAAAAATGTTAAAAATAATTGAGGCCAGGAAAGTAAAACGAAATGGCCTATTGTGTTTGTTTTCAAGGCTAGAAGTTTCTATAAAACATCTTTATCGCAAAACAAAAACAACTAACGCAAAGCGATGACTAAACAAACACAATACACAAACATACACACACCTGCATTGTATAACAACGAAATAAAAATACACAACATGTATTTTTAAATAATGATTGAAGGTTCTAGAAGTAAATAATAATGCTCACTAATGTGTCTGAGATAAAAGTGGCAACGCAGCATTTTCAACTACGCAATAGATGGCGGTAGAAATTCTCGAACATTCAAGAACGCCTAAAAATAGGGTATATAAAAGCAACGCCAATACGTGCTGATTCATTCGTATTGTGAGCGTCATCTAGTTAAGAACTTGTGGTACAACAAGTAAAAGTTGCCAGTGTGTATTATTAATCGCGTATAGTTAAATCGTCAAATAATTGGTTAAATAAAGTGTAATTAAATTAAAACTCTAAAAGTTGTGTGTGTTATTATTTTGGAAATAAAGAACTCATAACTAAAACGTTTATAATTTAAATAAACGTAACAACTGGTGTCAAAAGTGAAATTACAAAATAATAACTAAATAGTTAAAATGAAATTTGATGAGCTTAAAGTTGAGCAGCTAAAAATGGAGCTGAGTAAGTTGGGTCTGCCGACAGTGGGCAATAAAGCGGAACTACAAAAGCAGTTAATAGATGAATTTAAGCAGCGTGGTATTGATATTGGGACATACGAATTTGGGGAAAAAGAGGAAAAAGAAGAGATTGAAATATGTTCCCCAGCAACAAACAGCGTAATGGACTTGAATTCAATATTGGCCGCTATAATGAAGAAAATGGAAGAAAACAGCGTCAAGCAAGATAACCAGATAAAGAAAATGGAAGAAAACAGCCGCAAGCAAGATAACCAGATGAAGAAGATGGAAGAAACAATACAAGAAACTGCTAAGGTCAACAGGGAAAGGCTTTTAGCAGAAGTAAACGAAAAGTTTCAAGAAGTATCGGAAGTTTTCGACAAACGAGTGAACATCGTGGAACAGAGGGTCAGCGAGTTTGATGAAAAATTGTGCGGCCTAAACAGAAAAGTAGACGAAGAGTTACATAAATTAAAAGTGCAAATGGGCGAACTTCAAATTCGAGAGGGACCGGTGAAAGTTATCTCTGAGCACGCCAGCAAGATTAACACCCCGAGCTTTGACGGCAGCGCATCTTTTAATGTTTTTAAGTTCCAGTTCGAAACAGTGGCCAGCAAAAATAGATGGGACAATGAAGAAAAAGCTATTGAGCTAATTCTGGCTTTAAAGGGAGCAGCAGCAAGCTGCTTACCGGCTTACCAGCCGGTTGCAGAAATAATTATGAGGACATAATGGTAGCCTTACAACGTAAGTACGGTGGAGAGCATAAAAGAGAACTCTACAGAATGGCGTTACGAGGCAGGGTGCAGAAGGCAAATGAGACGCTGCAAGACTCCGCCATGGAACTTGAACGTTTGGTGCAACTGACTTACCCAGGCGAAGATCACCCGTTTCTGGATCAGTTTAAGATTGAAGCATTTGTGAATGGCATACGGGATCCAGATATTAAATATGCTGTTTGTGCTATGCAAAAATCATCTTTTGCAGAAACCATCTCATATGCGCTAGCCCAAGAGACCGCAAAAGTCATCTCGAAGCCACAGATGTACAAGGTGCGATGTCTTGATACTAAAACTTATAACACAGACAGTAGAAGCGAGATAAAGGAGTTAGTCAAACAGATAATGGAGGAGGAAAAAAGTAATTCTCGCGCTAAATGCTTTAAATGCGGTAAGGCCGGCCATTTTCAGCACAACTGTAGATCCACAAGGAGAAGATAAAGATCGGCTTCGCCAGCTAGAGAGAATAAATGGGTGAAAAATACCAAAAACAATGACGTTGGCATTTTGCATAAAAAAGGCGGAAAACACAATAACGCTGATGACGTTTCAATACGACCATCCAATGTTGAGAGCAAGCACTGCACAAATCTCAAGAAAAAGGAAAGCATCATTAATGTGCGGCTTACCCAAATTGAGTTAAGCGAGGACTGGTCGAAGGCCCAGAAAGATGACCCAATTCTGGCAAAAATTATATTAGCTAAGCAGAAAAACAGGAGACCGAATCATAATGAAATTTCGGCAGAGAGCCAACTAGCCAAGTCGTACTGGGCTCAGTGGAATAGCCTAAAAGTGAAAGATGGCTGCTTATATCTATCAAGGGAAAGCACAGATGGCAAAACTACAACGGACTTAATTGTCGTGCCAACGTCTAAGAGAAATGAGATACTTAAGCAGTTCCATAACGGTCCCAGTGGCAGCCATATGGGTATAACAAAAACTCTGGAAAAGATAAAGCAAAGGTTTTACTGGGTGGGTTGCCAAAAGTACGTAGCCGATTGGATAGCTAATTGCGAAGAGTGCATAAAGGCCAAGGGTCCTGTAAGAAAAAGTCGTGGAAAACTTCAACAGTACAACGCAGGTGCAACCTTTGAGCGGATAGCTATTGATATCACAGGTCCATTTCCTGTCAGTGATTCTGGAAACCGATATGTACTAGTGGTAATGGATTATTTTAGCAAATGGGCCGAAGTGTATGCCATACCAAACCAAGAATCTAAAACAGTGGTAGACGCCCTTGTGAACAATTGGGTGTGTCGATACGTTCCACTAGAACTACATTCAGACCAGGGACGAAATTTTGAATCAGCTATATTCAAAGAGATGTGTGACGTTTACGGTATTAAAAAGACGAGAACTACACCGCTGCATCCACAGTCTGATGGAATGGTGGAACGATTCAATCGTACCCTAGAAGAATATCTCAGAAATTGGTCAGTTCACACCAAAAGGATTGGGATGAGCATATACCCAAATTTCTACTGGCGTACCGGTCAGATGTACACGATTCAACCTCACGTAGTCCAGCAAAAATCTTGTTTGGGACAGAACTAAAACTGCCAGCAGATTTAGAATTTGGTGTTAAACCTGGACAAGTGCACGAAGACAATGAAAACGTTCTCGAGGCACAAGAAGAACTGCATGAGCTTCATGAATTTGTACGTAACCGCATTAAAATGACAAGCGATAAGATGAAAGCCAGATATGATCGAGCAGCAAATACGAAGGGATTTACCGATGGACAAATGGTTCTACTATATAACCAGCAACGCAAGAAAGGATTATCCCCTAAACTGCAAACCCACTGGGAGGGACCGTACAAGGTGATAAAGAAATTGAATGACGTGGTTTACCGAATTCTGAGATATCATAATCCGAGGTCCAAAATGAAGGTGGTCCACCTGGAGCGGTTGGCCAAGTATGGCAGAGGTAATGTTGAGCCTATTCGGGACGAAAAGGCTTAAGTGGGCGACAGTGTTACAAAGATGCTTTATTTAAATCATAAAAAAATTTTAAAAATAATTGAGGCCAAGAAAGTAAAACGAAATGGCCTATTGTGTTTGTTTTCAAAGCTAGAAGTTTCTATAAAACATCTTTATTGCAAAACAAAAACAACTAACGCAAAGCGATGACTAAACAAACACAATACACAAACATACACACACCAGCATTGTATAACAACGAAATAAAAATACACAACATGTATTTTTAAATAATGATTGAAGGTTCTAGAAGTAAATAATAATGCTCACTAATGTGTCTGAGATAAAAGTGGCAACGAGGCATTTTCAACTACGCAATAGATCGCGGTAGAAATTCTCGAACATTCAAGAACGCCTAAAAATAGGGTATATAAAAGCAACGCCAATACGTGCTGATTCATTCGTATTGTGAGCGTCATCTAGTTAAGATCTTGTGGTACAACAAGTAAAAGTTGCCAGAGTGTATTATTAATCGCGTATAGTTAAATCGTCAAATAATTGATTAAATAAAGTGTAATTAAATTAAAACTCTAAAAGTTGTGTGTGTTATTATTTTGCAAATAAAGAACTCATAAATTAAACGTTTATAATTTAAATAAAGGTAACAATACGAGGGCAGCTTTATATATTTCTGGCCTAATAGTGAAAATACGAGTATTTATAATCAAAAATGGTTTTATTGTTTTTCAAAGTATTCTCCCGCATGATTTATACACTTTTGCATGCGCTCAAACCAGTTGTCGAAGCACTTTTTCCACTCCGATGGAGACACCTCTAAAACATGGTTTTTGAACACTTCAACAGCTTCTTCTGGCGACGAAAATTGTTGACCACGCATTTTTTCTTGATGTGCGGAAACAAGAAGATATCATTAGGTGCCAAGTCAGGGCTGTACGGCTGTACGACGTTTTGGCCGGTCAAAAACGCTCTGGTTTGAGCCGATGTTTGAGAGCTCGCATTGTCATGGTGAACAATGATTCGTCTTCTCTTGTTGGTTTTTCGAATTTCTCCGATGACCTCAGGCAAACAAATTGTAGTGTACCACTCAGAAGTGACCGTCCTACGTTGCTCAAGCGGAACAGTCGCCACATGACCAGTTTTGTCGAAGAAACAGGCGACCATTTGCTTCGAAGTGCTTCTTCCACGAACAACTTTCGTTGGATTTTGCTCGTCTTTGAAGACCCTCACGGTCGATTGTTGTTTTGTTTCGGGCTCATACGCATAGATCCATGATTCGTCACCTGTGACGATCTTATAAACGTCTTTTGAAGCACCGCAGTCGTATTTTTGCAACATTTCTTTGCACCAATCGACATGAGCCTTTTTCAAATTGTGCGGGATCCAACGAGAACAAACCTTTTTTACGGCCAGGTGTTCATGCAGTATCGAATGTATGATGGTGGAAGAAATCTCCAAGGATGTCTCTATCTTTCGGTATGTCGCATGTCGATCTTGCATTATGAGTTCACGCACGGCATCAATGTTCTCTGGCACAACAGCCGTTTTTGGACGACCTTCACGGAATTCGTCTCTGAGCGAGCTTCGGCCACGATTAAATTCATTATACGAATTTTTCACAGTGCTATAGGATGGTGCTTCATCGCCATACAAAGATTTAAGTTCATCAATGCACTCTTGTCGTGATAATCCACGTTGAAAGTTGTGAAAAATGATGGCACGAAAATGTTTACGAGTTAATTCCATTTTTTTCTATATTAATTTTTTCAAGTCACTGTAAACAACACAAATAATGGTCGTACGTCAAAACGTTTTGAGTACGATTATGCTTAAAAATGACAAACTTTCCAATGGAAATGTCAGATTGCACTTGGCAGCATTCAGTGTTGCAAGGCCAGAAATATAAATAGCAGCCCTCGTACTTTCAAATTAAATTAAATAAAATGAAAAATTTTTGAGAATTTAATGGAGATTCAAAGCTAGCGTGCAATCAAAACTTGATCGTACTGACTGGAAGAGTTCCATATTTCAAATAAAAACAACCAAATTTCTTTTAAAGCCGAACTTTTCTTCATTCTTCCAAATTTACAAACACAAATTTCTGATGTAAAAATTAGGTCTGTTCAATAAATTTTCAGCAGAAACTAGCAACGATAGAGTAAAATAAAAATTTACAACATTACTATTCCAAATAAAAAAAAGGAATAAACTCATTTTTGGAAAAAAAATAGCAAAGTAAAGCCTAACTGACCGTAATAACAAACAACCATAAAAATAAATATCGGTATTCGATGCGTAAAGCATTTTGTATTGCAACAGTTAGCATTTGCAAGAGCTTTGTCATCGATTGTGAACACCTTTTTTCGAATACTTTGCAAAATTGCCAAAATTTTTTCGTTTTCTTTTTTGAAAAACTTTTAGTTTAGTTTATTTTATCCTATTTCTTTTGATTATTGTTTTATTATCCTGGCGTTTACTTGGACCTATATAGTTTTCTCAGCTTTATTGTAACTGTTATACAAACGTTAGTTTTAATTCAAAATATTTTTAATTAAAACCGAAAACTATAAATATTATGAATGTTTTGTGCTCTGTGGTTGTAAAAAATTTTAGGTGTAGATATTTGGTTTTGAAATCGCCATACAAATTATGGCAAAAACGCCACACCATTTTAGTCTAGCAACTATGTGATGTAAATATTTTCCTGGGAAGTGCTAATAAACACTTCAATTTAAAGTATTTAATATTTTTTAACTTGTATTGTAAAACAGAACAAAAATAAGCTGTTCTTGCCAGTTACAAAAGTAGTAACAAATTTATTAACGTTTACATCTTATATTTTTTTTTACTCCTTTGCTGCTTCTTTTGAGGTACTGAAGTAAACACTTTCCAACAACAATTAGTAACAACTTCTTGTTATTGAACAGAACTATATTCTACTGTCAAATTTTAATTAAGTAAATTAAATTGGATATGTGTGAACGCCAAAATTAATTACTCAATTAAAATTTTAATTGTCTAAATTAAAACGTATATCTAAACAGGGTATTATGTAGAGAAATGAAAGAAAAAATCAAAAATAAAAATAGTTACTGAATGTTTTCCGTTTTTTTGTATAAAACATTTTGAAGTTGTTATTGTCTTTTTGTCGTATTGATTCAATGGAGTTCTCATTTAATCAATTTGGCTTTTGATATCAGACTTTCTGTTTTTCTATACAAAATTTGGGTAAAATCAACTGATAGGCTATATGAGCTAAATATCTGCAATGAATGTCTTAAATGGCATAGCAAGACATTCACTTTAATAGTGAATGCGTAAAATATTACATTCACTGCCAATAAAACAAACTAGTACTTCTACGATCATTCATTTCCAAACAAAATATCAAGACATCAAAACATTTTATAAGCAAAACATAAGTACTACCTTTCAGAGTATACTGAAATGAGTACTCATTGCTGTTTCAAATTTGGTTATGTTTGTGTTTGAATAGGCTAGTTGCGTACATACATTAGGGCGCCTCACACAAATTGAAAGTACTTAGGTCTACATGGATCTGCAGCACAAATTTTAGAAAACCTTTCAATTTCTTTTGATATGAAATATATTAACTGGCCAGAAGCAAAAGAAATTAATTAAACTTTTTGCAAAAAAAAATATTTATTTTTCAATGCATCATCTATATAAACGTAAAATATATCCATGAAGAAAAACAGAATTAAATATGATCTATATAAATTAACTCCTAATTAGTTTTCAATTTTCCCAAAAATGTTCCACACATTGCTCCTCCCTCTTTTGTTATTAAATTTACTCTCCCCAGTCAAAAGCCTAGATTTAATAGTGGAATTACTAAACAAGCATACATTTGATTCATCTACGTCAGTAGAACCGTTTATTGATACCTGCTCAAATAAATACATATTATACATATGCAAGGTAACGCAATTTTTGTGCACTGCCCTAATTAAAGTTTTTTTTATCTCAAAAGAAAAAAAAGTTACGATGTATTATGGTTGCCGTTTGAACAATGACAATGCAGTGACGACGCAATGAAATAAAAAAAATATATTTGGCTTGGTGTACTTCAAAACATTTTCAGAAAGCAAACAGTGTTTATAATTCATAGCGAAATAGCAGGTAGAGTACGAGGGCTGCTCTATATATTTCTGGCCTAATAGTGAAAATGCGAATATTTATAATAAAAAATGGTTTTATTGTTTTTCAAAGTATTCTCCAGCATGATTTATACACTTTTGCATGCGCTCAAACCAGTTGTCGAAGCACTTTTTCCACTCCGATTGAGACACCTCTAAAACATGATTTTTGAACACTTCAACAGCTTCTTCTGTCGACGAAAATCGTTGACCACGCATTTTTTTCTTGATGTGCGGAAACAAGAAGATGTCATTAGGTGCCAAGTCAGGGCTGTACGGCGGATGACCCATTAATTCGACGTTTTGGCTGGTCAAAAACGCTCTAGTTTGAGCCGATGTGTGAGAGTTCGCATTGTCATGGTGAACAATGATTCGTCTTCTCTTGTTGGTTTTTCGAATTTCTCCGACGACTTCAGGCAAACAAATTGTAGTGTACCACTCAGAAGTGACCGTCCTACGTTGCTCAAGCGGAACAGTCGCCACATGACCAGTTTTGCCGAAGAAACAGGCGACCATTTGTTTCGAAGTGCTTCTTCCACGAACAACTTTCGTTGCATTTTGCTCGTCTTTGAAGACCCACACGGTCGATTGTTGTTTTGTTTCGGGCTCATACGCATAGATCCATGATTCGTCACCTCTAACGATCTTATAAACGTCTTTTGAAGCACCGCAATCGTATTTTTGCAACATTTCTTTGCACCAATCGACACGAGCCTTTTTTTGAGCGACTTTCAAATTGTGCAGGATCCAACGAGAACAAACCTTTTTTACGCCCAGGTGTTCATGCAGTATCGAATGTATGCTGGTGGAAGAAATGTCCAAGGATGTCTCTATCTCTCGGTATGTCGCATGTCGATCTTGCATTATGAGTTCACGCACGGCATCATAGTTCTCTGGCACAACAGCCGTTTTTGGACGACCTTCACGGAATTCGTCTTTAAGCGAGCTTCGGCCACGATTAAATTCATTATACCAATTTTTCACAGTGCTATAGGATGGTGCTTCATCGCCATACAAAGATTTAAGTTCATCAATGCACTCTTGTCGTGATAATCCACGTTGAAAGTTGTGAAAAATGATGGCACGAAAATGTTTACGAGTTAATTCCATTTTTTTCTATATTAATTTTTTCAAGTCACTGTAAACAACACAAATAATGGTCGTACGTCAAAACGTTTTGAGTACGATTATGCTTAAAAATGACAAACTTTCCAATGGAAATCTCAGATTGCACTTGGCAGCATGCAGTGTTGCAAGGCCAGAAATATAAATAGCAGCCCTCGTACTTTCAAATTAAATAAAATGAAAAATTTTTGAGAATTTAATGGAGATTCAAAGCTAGCGTGCAATCAAAACTTGATCGTACTGACTGGAAGAGTTCCATATTTCAAATAAAAACAACCAAATTTCTTTTAAAGCCGAACTTTTCTTCATTCTTCCAAATTTACAAACACAAATTTCTGATGTAAAAATTAGGTCTGTTCAATAAATTTTCAGCAGAAACTAGCAACGATAGAGTAAAATAAAAATTTACAACATTACTATTCCAAATAAAAAAAAGGAATAAACTCATTTTTGGAAAAAAATAGCAAAGTAAAGCCTAACTGACCGTAATAACAAACAACCATAAAAATAAATATCGGTATTCGATGCGTAAAGCATTTTGTATTGCAACAGTTAGCATTTGCAAGAGCTTTGTCATCGATTGTGAACACCTTTTTTCGAATACTTTGCAAAATTACCAAAATTTTTTCGTTTTCTTTTTTGAAAAACTTTTAGTTTAGTTTATTTTATCCTATTTCTTTTGATTATTGTTTTATTATCCTGGCGTTTACTTGGACCTATATAGTTTTCTCAGCTTTATTGTAACTATTATACAAACGTTAGTTTTAATACAAAATATTTTTAATTAAAACCGAAAACTATAAATATTATGAATGTTTTGTGCTCTGTGGTTGTAAAAAATTTTAGGTGTAGATATTTGGTTTTGAAATCGCCATACAAATTATGGCAAAAACGCCACACCATTTTAGTCTAGCAACTATGTGATGTAAATATTTTCCTGGGAAGTGCTAATAAACACTTCAATTTAAAGTATTTAATATTTTTTAACTTGTATTGTAAAACAGAACAAGAATAAGCTGTTCTTGCCAGTTACAAAAGTAGTAACAAATTTATTAACGTTTACATCTTATTTTTTTTTTTACTCTTTTGCTGCTTCTTTTGAGGTACTGAAGTAAACACTTTCCAACAACAATTAGTAACAACTTCTTGTTATTGAACAGAACTATATTCTACTGTCAAATTTTAATTAAGTAAATTAAATTGGATATGTGTGAATGCCAAAATTAATTACTCAATTAAAATTTTAATTGCCTAAATTAAAACGTATATCTAAACAGGGTATTATGTAGAGAAATGAAAGAAAAAATCAAAAATAAAAATAGTTACTGAATGTTTTCCGCTTTTTTGTATAAAACATTTTGAAGTTGTTATTGTCTTTTTGTCGTATTGATTCAATGGAGTTCTCATTTAATCAATTTGGCTTTTGATATCAGACTTTCTGTTTTTCTATACAAAATTTGGGTAAAATCAACTGATGGGCTATATGAGCTAAATATCTGCAATGAATGTCTTAAATGGCATAGCAAAACATTCACTTTAATAGTGAATGCGTAAAATATTACATTCACTGCCAATAAAACAAACTAGTACTTCTACGATCATTCATTTCCAAACAAAATATCAAGACATCAAAACATTTTATAAGCAAAACATAAGTACTACCTTTCAGAGTATACTGAAATGAGTACTCATTGCTGTTTCAAATTTGGTTATGTTTGTGTTTGAAAAGGCTAGTTGCGTACATACATTAGGGCGCCTCACACAAATTGAAAGTACTTAGGTCTACATGGATCTGCAGCACAAATTTTAGAAAACCTTTCAATTTCTTTTGATATGAAATATATTAACTGGCCAGAAGCAAAAGAAATTAATTAAACTTTTTGCAACAAAAAATATTTATTTTTCAAGGCATCATCTATATAAACGTAAAATATATCCATGAAGAAAAACAGAATTAAATATGATCTATATAAATTAACTCCTAATTAGTTTTCAATTTTCCCAAAAATGTTCCACACATTGCTCCTCCCTCTTTTGTTATTAAATTTACTCTCCCCAGTCAAAAGCCTAGATTTAATAGTGGAATTACTAAACAAGCATACATTTGATTCATCTACGTCAGTAGAACCGTTTATTGATACCTGTTCAAATAAATACATATTATACATATGCAAGGTAACGCAATTTTTGTGCACTGCCCTAATTAAAGTTTTTTTTATCTCAAAAGAAAAAAAAGTTACGATGTATTATGGTTGCCGTTTGAACAATGACAATGCAGTGACGACGCAATGAAATAAAAAAAATATATTTGGCTTGGTGTACTTCAAAACATTTTCAGAAAGCAAATAGTGTTTATAATTCATAGCGAAATAGCAGGTAGAGTACGAGGGCTGCTCTATATATTTCTGGCCTAATAGTGAAAATGCGAATATTTATAATCAAAAATGGTTTTATTGTTTTTCAAAGTATTCTCCAGCATGATTTATACACTTTTGCATGCGCTCAAACCAGTTGTCGAAGCACTTTTTCCACTCCGATTGAGACACCTCTAAAACATGATTTTTGAACACTTCAACAGCTTCTTCTGTCGACGAAAATCGTTGACCACGCATTTTTTTCTTGATGTGCGGAAACAAGAAGATGTCATTAGGTGCCAAGTCAGGGCTGTACGGCGGATGACCCATTAATTCGACGTTTTGGCTGGTCAAAAACGCTCTGGTTTGAGCCGATGTGTGAGAGTTCGCATTGTCATGGTGAACAATGATTCGTCTTCTCTTGTTGGTTTTTCGAATTTCTCCGACGACTTCAGGCAAACAAATTGTAGTGTACCACTCAGAAGTGACCGTCCTACGTTGCTCAAGCGGAACAGTCGCCACATGACCAGTTTTGCCGAAGAAACAGGCGACCATTTGTTTCGAAGTGCTTCTTCCACGAACAACTTTCGTTGCATTTTGCTCGTCTTTGAAGACCCACACGGTCGATTGTTGTTTTGTTTCGGGCTCATACGCATAGATCCATGATTCGTCACCTCTAACGATCTTATAAACGTCTTTTGAAGCACCGCAATCGTATTTTTGCAACATTTCTTTGCACCAATCGACACGAGCCTTTTTTTGAGCGACTTTCAAATTGTGCAGGATCCAACGAGAACAAACCTTTTTTACGCCCAGGTGTTCATGCAGTATCGAATGTATGCTGGTGGAAGAAATGTCCAACGATGTCTCTATCTCTCGGTATGTCGCATGTCGATCTTGCATTATGAGTTCACGCACGGCATCATAGTTCTCTGGCACAACAGCCGTTTTTGGACGACCTTCACGGAATTCGTCTTTAAGCGAGCTTCGGCCACGATTAAATTCATTATACCAATTTTTCACAGTGCAATAGGATGGTGCTTCATCGCCATACAAAGATTTAAGTTCATCAATGCACTCTTGTCGTGATAATCCACGTTGAAAGTTGTGAAAAATGATGGCACGAAAATGTTTACGAGTTAATTCCATTTTTTTCTATATTAATTTTTTCAAGTCACTGTAAACAACACAAATAATGGTCGTACGTCAAAACGTTTTGAGTACGATTATGCTTAAAAATGACAAACTTTCCAATGGAAATGTCAGATTGCACTTGGCAGCACTCAGTGTTGCCAGGCCAGAAATATATATAGCAGCCCTCGTATTGTGTTGGTTTGCTATATATCAAGTGGAGTATTGTGCTTGGTTTTCTTGTTAGAATACTCATTCTCTTATTAGTCATTGCAAAAAGTACTACGTAATAGAGTGCAATGAAATAAAACAAATGCGGAGATGCATAAATGGATGTCTTGATGCAGCCGTATAATATGAGCAGTAGTGAAATGGCCATATGGATATGCTTTCCCGGCAGTAATGCATTTCAGTTCAAAGTTTTTTAAATAAATAATATTTCATGAGAATATCATGAAATATTTATTATTGAAGGAATCAAGCACGTTTAAAGTAAATTAAAATATTAAATAATGATAATAATAATAAATGATGATAATAATCAGAGTTCAGAAAAGTACACTCACTGTACAAAATTCTCGTACATAAATTAAAAACACACAACTAAAACCAACCGTTAAATTTTTTTTTTTTCATAACAAATATGTGCGTTACTAAATTTTGAAACTATCCGTACACATCTACGAATGTATTTTATTAAAATATTTATTTGCGTACACGTACGTGAATGTACGACTATAGCTATTGTTTGTGCACGTGCACTCTATTTTTAGTTCGCGTCCAGAAAAAAAGTACATGGAAGAATTAAAATTACTTCGTGGTTGAAAAAAAAAAATTACATAGAAAAATAAAAATAACTGCCTGTACGAAAAAGCGTACAATGAAAAATAAAAATAATTGCGTGTACGGGCGGCAACATAGTACATGTTACGATAGACCAAATATAATAACATTTTTTGTTGTTATTATTATTGTTTTTTTTAGTTAAAATTTAAGTCTACCATTGCAGTTTGTTTTTGATTATTGGTAAGTAGTGGAGTTCCTTGTAAATTCAAGTGACGGTCATATGAATGGCTCTTTAATAAAAATGTGCAATAAGTGGTATTATAAAAGTAAGGATTAGGGGTAATAATTTGCTTATCTTTAACATTATTGCAATTATATCTAGGGAAGAAATTATTGATGTTTACTATCATAAAACAATAATTTTCATTTGGATTTTTTGTTTGTCTAATTGTTTTCGCGCTCAGTAAATTTGCATGTGTTTTTGTTGTTGTGGTTTTCAAAACAGCCTTGCTTATGATTTAGGTATGGAATGTTTACTTGTGAATTTGTTATTGTTTTATTCCTATCTTCATTATAGCTCATGTTATTTTTTGTTGTTAGACGGTAGATGTGCTTTGCTTATAAGTTTTGTTTGTAACAAAGTAAGCTCAGCTGTGCATTTCTAACCTTCCAAATTTATTTCAATATTTTATGAATACGGCAGCTAATCTAAAGGTAAATAACGAAATATTTTTAATTGGGCCATTAAAAACTTTTTTTAACTAATGGAAACTGTCATTTCAGATTACCAGAAAATTGAGACATTTTGGAAAAAACTGATAACGTATTTATAACAAAAAAAACAGACGTCCTCCTCTGTCAATATATGGAAATATATTACAACCAAACGAAAGCTAGAGTTGATTCACTTGACCAACCAGTTGCTATTTACACAAAGCAATGTAATTCATAGCTTTTACGCTGGAATGTCATCCCTAAATAAAAGCGTCAACTTTGTGTCTTCAGCAAATATTTTAACTCATTTTGTTGTATAAACCCGCTGTATAAGAATAAAGAAGAGATAAAACCGCTAGATGTACAGATGTAAAACCGGCGTGTACAAGTCACAAAGAATGTCAGATTTTCCATATTTAAATCAATACACACCGTGTAAACCTTATGACATAACATATGTTATTTTCCTATGTTGTATAACATGTGTTAGTTTTTAATTTAGAGTACGCTCTATTAAGTGCGCCAAGATAGCGTCGAAGAAATAGCGTCGATTTTGGGAATTAAAAACCGGGAAGTAAAATTCCCCGGGATTGGATATTTTGAATTAAAAAATAAAATTTGAATAAATTTTGGCATCTAGAAGAAGAAAAATTGATTTATATTGTAAATAAATAAACAAAACATTTGTGTATTTAGAAAATAATTATAAAAAAGCGTTTTTAATGATCACAAAAACCGTTGCTGTCTTTTCCCTTGGAAACTATTATACTCTCGCCCCAAATGGCCATACATTATTGAAATAGAGATATTAATGAACAAAAATTGCCAACCGTGCAACAATTCCGCCGAGCCGTTTTCGAGAAAAATGGCTTCAGCCTGAGTGGGCCAAAAAAGCGTTGCTAATGTTTCCCATGGAAACTATAATACTCTCGCCCAAAATGGTCATACATTATTAAAATAGAGATATTAATGAACAAAAATTGCCAACCGTGCAACAATTCCGCCGAGCCGTTTTCGAGAAAAATGGCTTCATCCTCAGTGGGCTAAAAAAGCGTTGCTAATGTTTTCCATGGAAACTATAACACTCTCGCCCATAATGGCCATACATGATTAAAATAGAGATATTAATAAACAAAAATTGCCAACCGTGCAACAATTCCGCCGAGCCGTTTTCCAGAAAAATGGCTTCATCCAGAGTGGGCCAAAAAAGCGTTGCTAATGTTTCCCATGGAAACTATAACACTCTCGCCCAAAATGGTCATACATTATTATAATATAGATATTAATGAACAAAAATTGCCAACCGTGCAACAATTCCGCCGAGCCGTTTTCGAGAAAAATGGCTTCATCCTGAGTGGGCACAAAAAGCGTTGCTAATGTTTCCCATGGAAACTTTAACACTCTCGCCCAAAATGGCCATACATTATTAAAACAGAGATATTAATGAACAAAAATTGCTAACCGTGCAACAATTCCGCCGAGCCGTTTTCGAGAAAAGTGGCTTCATCCTGAGTGGGCACAAAAAGCGTTGCTAATGTTTCCCATGGAAACTATAACACTCTCGCCAAAAATGGCAATACATTGTTAAAATAGAGACATTAATGAACAAAAATTGCCAACCGTGCAACAATTCCGCCGAGCCGTTTTCGAGAAAAATGGCTTCATCCTGAGTGGGCCAAAAAAGCGTTGCTAATGTTTTCCATGGAAACTATAACACTGTCGCCAAAAATGGCAATACATTATTAAAATAGAGACATTAATGAACAAAAATTGCCAACCGTGCAACAATTCCGCCGAGCCGTTTTCGAGAAAAATGGCTTCATCCTGAGTGGGCCAAAAAAGCGTTGCTAATGTTTCCCATGGAAACTATAACACTCTCGCCCAAAATGGCCATACATTATTAAAACAGAGATATTAATGGACAAAAATTGCCAACCGTGCAACAATTCCGCCGAGCCGTTTTCGAGAAAAGTGGCTTCATCCTGAGTGGGCACAAAAAGCGTTGCTAATGTTTCCCATGGAAACTTTAACACTCTCGCCCAAAATGGCCATACATTATTAAAACAGAGATATTAATGAACAAAAATTGCTAACCGTGCAACAATTCCGCCGAGCCGTTTTCGAGAAAAGTGGCTTCATCCTGAGTGGGCACAAAAAGCGTTGCTAATGTTTCCCATGGAAACTATAACACTCTCGCCAAAAATGGCAATACATTATTAAAATAGAGACATTAATGAACAAAAATTGCCAACCGTGCAACAATTCCGCCGAGCCGTTTTCGAGAAAAATGGCTTCATCCTGAGTGGGCCAAAAAAGCGTTGCTAATGTTTTCCATGGAAACTATAACACTGTCGCCAAAAATGGCAATACATTATTAAAATAGAGACATTAATGAACAAAAATTGCCAACCGTGCAACAATTCCGCCGAGCCGTTTTCGAGAAAAATGGCTTCATCCTGAGTGGGCCAAAAAAGCGTTGCTAATGTTTCCCATGGAAACTATAACACTCTCGCCCAAAATGGCCATACATTATTAAAACAGAGATATTAATGGACAAAAATTGCCAACCGTGCAACAATTCCGCCGAGCCGTTTTCGAGAAAAGTGGCTTCATCCTGAGTGGGCACAAAAAGCGTTGCTAATGTTTCCCATGGAAACTTTAACACTCTCGCCCAAAATGGCCATACATTATTAAAACAGAGATATTAATGAACAAAAATTGCTAACCGTGCAACAATTCCGCCGAGCCGTTTTCGAGAAAAGTGGCTTCATCCTGAGTGGGCACAAAAAGCGTTGCTAATGTTTCCCATGGAAACTATAACACTCTCGCCCAAAATGGCCATACATTATTAAAACAGAGATATTAATGAACAAAAATTGCCAACCGTGCAACAATTCCGCCGAGCCGTTTTGGAGAAAAATGGCTTCATCCTGAGTGGGCCAAAAAAGCGTTGCTAATGTTTCCCATGGAAACTATAATACTCTCGCCCAAAATGGCCATACATTATTAAAATAGAGATATTAATGAACAAAAATTGCCAACCGTGCAACAATTCCGCCGAGCCGTTTTCGAGAAAAATGGCTTCATCCTCAGTGGGCTAAAAAAGCGTTGCTAATGTTTTCCATGGAAACTATAACACTCTCGCCCATTATGGCCATATATTATTAAAATAGAGATATTAATAAACAAAAATTGCCAACCGTGCAACAATTCCGCCGAGCCGTTTTCCAGAAAAATGGCTTCATCCTGAGTGGGCCAAAAAAGCGTTGCTAATGTTTCCCATGGAAACTATAACACTCTCGCCCAAAATGGTCATACATTATTATAATAGAGATATTAATGAACAAAAATTGCCAACCGTGCAACAATTCCGCCGAGCCGTTTTCGAGAAAAATGGCTTCATCCTGAGTGGGCCAAAAAAGCGTTGCTAATGTTTCCCATGGAAACTATACCACATTCTCCCAAAATGGCCATACATTATTAAAACAGAGATATTAATGGACAAAAATTGCCAACCGTGCAACAATTCCGCCGAGCCGTTTTCGAGAAAAGTGGCTTCATCCTGAGTGGGCACAAAAAGCGTTGCGGAATTGTTGCACGGTTGGCAATTTTTGTTCATTAATATCTCTGTTTTAATAATGTATGGCCATTTTGGGCGAGAGTGTTATAGTTTCAATGGGAAACATTAGCAACGCTTTTTGTGCCCACTCAGGATGAAGCCACTTTTCTCGAAAACGGCTCGGCGGAATTGTTGCACGGTTGGCAATTTTTGTTCATTAATATCTCTGTTTTAATAATGTATGGCCATTTTGGGCGAGAGTGTTATAGTTTCCATGGGAAACATTAGCAACGCTTTTTATGCCCACTCAGGATGAAGCCACTTTTCTCGAAAACGGCTCGGCGGAATTGTTGCACGGTTGGCAATTTTTGTTCATTAATATCTCTGTTTTAATAATGTATGGCCATTTTGGGCGAGAGTGTTATAGTTTCCATGGGAAACATTAGCAACGCTTTTTGTGCCCACTCAGGATGAAGCCACTTTTCTCGAAAACGGCTCGGCGGAATTGTTGCACGGTTGGCAATTTTTGTTCATTAATATCTCTGTTTTAATAATGTATGGCCATTTTGGGCGAGAGTGTTATAGTTTCCATGGGAAACATTAGCAACGCTTTTTGTGCCCACTCAGGATGAAGCCACTTTTCTCCAAAACGGCTCGGCGGAATTGTTGCACGGTTGGCAATTTTTGTTCATTAATATCTCTGTTTTAATAATGTATGGCCATTTTGGGCGAGAGTGTTATAGTTTCCATGGGAAACATTAGCAACGCTTTTTATGCCCACTCAGGATGAAGCCACTTTTCTCGAAAACGGCTCGGCGGAATTGTTGCACGGTTGGCAATTTTTGTTCATTAATATCTCTGTTTTAATAATGTATGGCCATTTTGGGCGAGAGTGTTATAGTTTCCATGGGAAACATTAGCAACGCTTTTTATGCCCACTCAGGATGAAGCCACTTTTCTCGAAAACGGCTCGGCGGAATTGTTGCACGGTTGGCAATTTTTGTTCATTAATATCTCTGTTTTAATAATGTATGGCCATTTTGGGCGAGAGTGTTATAGTTTCCATGGGAAACATTAGCAACGCTTTTTATGCCCACTCAGGATGAAGCCACTTTTCTCGAAAACGGCTCGGCGGAATTGTTGCACGGTTGGCAATTTTTGTTCATTAATATCTCTGTTTTAATAATGTATGGCCATTTTGGGCGAGAGTGTTATAGTTTCCATGGGAAACATTAGCAACGCTTTTTGTGCCCACTCAGGATGAAGCCACTTTTCTCGAAAACGGCTCGGCGGAATTGTTGCACGGTTGGCAATTTTTGTTCATTAATATCTCTGTTTTAATAATGTATGCCCATTTTGGGCGAGAGTGTTATAGTTTCCATGGGAAACATTAGCAACGCTTTTTATGCCCACTCAGGATGAAGCCACTTTTCTCGAAAACGGCTCGGCGGAATTGTTGCACGGTTGGCAATTTTTGTTCATTAATATCTCTGTTTTAATAATGTATGGCCATTTTGGGCGAGAGTGTTATAGTTTCAATGGGAAACATTAGCAACGCTTTTTGTGCCCACTCAGGATGAAGCCACTTTTCTCGAAAACGGCTCGGCGGAATTGTTGCACGGTTGGCAATTTTTGTTCATTAATATCTCTGTTTTAATAATGTATGGCCATTTTGGGCGAGAGTGTTATAGTTTCCATGGGAAACATTAGCAACGCTTTTTATGCCCACTCAGGATTAAGCCACTTTTCTCGAAAACGGCTCGGCGGAATTGTTGCACGGTTGGCAATTTTTGTTCATTAATATCTCTGTTTTAATAATGTATGGCCATTTTGGGCGAGAGTGTTATAGTTTCCATGGGAAACATTAGCAACGCTTTTTGTGCCCACTCAGGATGAAGCCACTTTTCTCGAAAACGGCTCGGCGGAATTGTTGCACGGTTGGCAATTTTTGTTCATTAATATCTCTGTTTTAATAATGTATGGCCATTTTGGGCGAGAGTGTTATAGTTTCCATGGGAAACATTAGCAACGCTTTTTATGCCCACTCAGGATGAAGCCACTTTTCTCGAAAACGGCTCGGCGGAATTGTTGCACGGTTGGCAATTTTTGTTCATTAATATCTCTGTTTTAATAATGTGTGGCCATTTTGGGCGAGAGTGTTATAGTTTCCATGGGAAACATTAGCAACGCTTTTTTGGCCCACTCAGGATGAAGCCATTTTTCTCGAAAACGGCTCGGCGGAATTGTTGCACGGTTGGCAATTTTTGTTCATTAATATCTCTATTATAATAATGTATGACCATTTTGGGCGAGAGTGTTATAGTTTCCATGGGAAACATTAGCAACGCTTTTTTGGCCCACTCAGGATGAAGCCATTTTTCTGGAAAACGGCTCGGCGGAATTGCTGCACGGTTGGCAATTTTTGTTTATTAATATCTCTATTTTAATAATATATGGCCATAATGGGCGAGAGTGTTATAGTTTCCATGGAAAACATTAGCAACGCTTTTTTAGCCCACTCAGGATGAAGCCATTTTTCTCGAAAACGGCTCGGCGGAATTGTTGCACGGTTGGCAATTTTTGTTCATTAATATCTCTATTTTAACATTGTATGGCCATTTTGGGCGAGAGTGTTATAGTTTCCATGGAAAACATTAGCAACGCTTTTTTGGCCCACTCAGGATGAAGCCACTTTTCTCGAAAACGGCTCGGCGGAATTGTTGCACGGTTGGCAATTTTTGTTCATTAATATCTCTATTTTAATAATGTATGGCCATAATGGGCGAGAGTGTTATAGTTTCCATGGAAAACATTAGCAATGCTTTTTTGGCCCACTCAGGATGAAGCCATTTTTCTCAAAAACGGCTCGGCGGGATTGTTGCACGGTTGGCAATTTTTGTTCATTAATATCTCTATTTCAATAATGTATGGCCATTTGGGGCGAGAGTATAATAGTTTCCAAGGGAAAAGTCAGCAACGGTTTTTGTGATCATTAAAAACGCTTTTTTATAATTATTTTCTAAATACACAAATGTGTTGTTTATTTTTTTACAACTTAAATCAATTTTTCTTCTTCTAGATAACAAAATTTATTCAAATTTTATTTTTTAATTCAAAATATCCAATCCCGGAGAATTTTACTTCCCGGTTTTTTTCCCGGTTTTTAATTCCCAAAATCGACGCTATTTCTTCGACGCTATCTTGGCGCACGTCGCTCTATTATGATATGTAAAACTATATGACAATGATGTTTTCCACTTCCACTTTTAAAATTTCTGCTTAAAAGATTTTTATGATAAAAGTAAGATTTCTGAAAATAAAATAAAATATTTTTTTAACTTTTCAGCTTGTCACATGTTCTTATAACAAATACATCCTAAGTGCACTTTTATATAATGGTAAATTTAATATATAGCAATTTCGATATAAATACTAAAAAGAAAAGGCAGTATTGTGGTTGTCGTTGTTCTTTTTAAATAGTTATTGCTAATAAATGAATAGTTGACATCACTGCTTTAAGCATTTTGGATTTCTTTTCAACCACTAGAGGTGATGTATATAAGTACGTAACATATGCAAGTTTGAACATGATAGTTCTAAACCGTATGTTAAACACAGATTTTGACAAACATAACAAATTACATATGGATAGCAATTTTGACATTCCATATGACCTGTACACGCCGTCTTAACACAGCTTAACAAAACAAACCAATAAGAAGCCAACTTCACTGTCAAATTTGGATTTTCCAATTGTTAAGCGTTGACGCCGTGGTATTTACGGATGCTTCATACATTTTGTATGTACATGAGAAATTTTGACAGATATATTGCGCTTTACGCGCTAATTTAGGCAGTTAGCGATGAACTGTTGCCTTATTTTCAAACATAATAGACTTATCAGCAAGTAAATCATACGTTAATTGGACTGAGTTGCATCCTACCTGGAATTTCAAAAAATATTCAGACACAGGCTTTATCTGGTAGAATTGGCAGATCAGCTAAAAAAGGAGCATATCAGCAGGAAATCTTGTTAAAAACATGAAGGAACAATTTGATCGCACAGGTTCCTCGCAATGTTCTATACATTGTCCAGTAATTTAGCAGATATACGATAGGGGTATTGCACACAAATTCTTAAGTTAGTAATAAAAATACAATTATTGGGCTCCGTCGGCATAACAAATACTGCTTCGATTTCAACGTTCCGAAAAAATTTGTAAATTTAATTGGAACGTCTAATATTTATTCCAACTCTCAAAACGAAACTAATATGTAGAGCTAAGCAAAATATTAACTAGAGATGGACAATTATTGCCATATTCATAAAATAATATAAGTTTATTTTATGAATAGGGCAATTAGTATAAAAAAACAGTATTAAAATTTATATTGTTCATAAAATTTCTAGCGGTTTATGTCATCGTTTTTTTCGACTAGTTAGCGTTTTTTAAAGTAATATTTAGCGAGAATTAGTTCAAAAGTTTTGGCAACACTGTTAGTAATACACATGATTGTTATAAAAAGAAAAATATGTATGTACGGGCTGGTTTTGAAAAGAACGTTGTGTGTACGATGAGTGTACTTTCTGAACTCTGGAATATACATACATTGAAAAATTATTTGAGGCGAAAGCGTGACCACTAAAGTATCCTTCTTTTTCGTTCTTTTAAGTTAAACGTATTTTGCGTGAAACGTTTTGTAATAAAAAAGTAAACATTATGAAAGCTTTTTAAAATATAGTAGAAGTTTATTATTACACTATGTGTCAGAAAAAAAATACTTAAAGCATTATTTGACCTGTGTGGCCAATAAACTGACACGTGGTTTATTAACAAATTTCTCTAAAAAATTACAGTTTTTCGTTGATAAAAACTTTAAGGTTAATAAAATTACAAATGAAAAATCAATTATCTAAAGGGCTTTCGTCACTCAGTCCCTTTTATGACTTCCTGTTTCCCTTAAGATCGTTTGTGTCTGGTTACAAGTCCTTACTTTGTTATACAAAAGACTTAAAAAGTACTATGTGTGAAAATTAGAGAAAAGTTGCATTTTGTACCTTACACGATTTGTTGCTTTGCTCAAAATCGTTTGTAAACTGTTTCATAGTTCTTGTTTATATAAGAAACTCAAAATCTAGAAGTGAAATTAGAAAAAAAGTACCATTTTAACCCTTACACGATTTCTTGCTTCTGTCAAGTTCTTTTGTGTCAGTTACAGCCTTTGCTGTTAATTAAAACAAAAGCCAAAGATACCAGGTTAATTAAGAAAAAGTACTATTTTGCTTCACTCAATATCGTATGTGTCTAGTTTTTACTTACTTTGTTATTAAAGAACTTAAATTAGAGAAAAGTGCTAATCTGTCTCTTGCACGATTTCTTGCTTCGCCGATCGTTTGTGTCTAGTTTCAAGTCCTTTTGTGACTGAACAAAATTTAAAAGGTACCATTGAAATAAAGAAAAAGCATGAATAAATACCTTCTATGAATTCTCAACTAAAATAAACAACAAGCGTCAAAAAAGTACAAAGTAACCATTATGCTTTTTAAAGTCTATTAAATAATAATTTTATCGAATATTATTTTAAGAAGAAATAATTTTAAACTGTTAAACGTATCTATTTTTTATCTTCGCCCGGAAATCATTATATTCTAAAAGGTACCAAAAATTAACCGGCGGCTACTTATTATGCCATTTCATGTTGTTATATGTTACACTATATTACTTAAGGAAAGCTGTATATTCAATTTTATATAAATTGACCCAAGCTCTTCACCACAAAAAGTGGAAAAGGTTTTATCTTAGTTAAAGTATATGTTTACTTTTTCGTAAATTATCAATAAAAAAATTTAAAACAAAAAATTATAATATACTTGAATATGTATGTATGTATTTTTATCATATTATAATTTTTAATAATAATTCATGCAACCGTCACTATTGCAAGCCAACTACTGAGCAAAGTAATTTCGGAGTATTCTGTAAAACGACAGAATTTCAGCTTTTTATGTTATTTTCCATATGTATTTGTCTAACGTGTATTAGTAATTATCGTATTTGTAAAATAAAGAAACATAGTATATCACTTTTACTCTTTCATTTATATAGCTTTTAATTAAAAAAATATGAAAATTTAATTAGCACTAAATTAGATGTGTACAAATTTTAGTGTTTAGATATTTTCTTATATGGGTACTAGTGAGTGATTAAAAATATCAATGATTTAGAAAAATTTGTTTTAATTATTATTGAACAAAATATCTGCACTCTGTGGCCGACTGCATAAAATGAAATATCATAACAATTCTTTTTTGCCGATGTTCTTTCGTACATTAAAGGGAAGATAGTATCAGTTGTGTACACCGTGTTAAGTATATATTTTTTAATTTTAAGTTTACAACTGGATATAATTTTAAGTTGTTAAAAAATAAAAAATTCTGCAATTTGAAAAAATACCTTCAATTCGACAAAAGTAAGAAATCTTTACCGTTTTCCCTACATCTGGAATTAAAAAGAATAATCCCTACAAAAAGGGAAAAAATCCCTTCACTTGGCATCACTGACCGTGTTTCACAATTTTGACTTGAACTTTCAGGGAGTTCCCCGTGTTTACTTTTACACAAACTCCTATGTCGTCAATGTACGTAATTTTTGACGGCGTTAATGAACGTTATCAACGCCGTTAAAACCCTTAATATATTACTTAAATATGGCAGCCCAATGCGCTGCAATTCTTACTTAAATTAAGAAAATTATATATTTAGAAAGAGTCTATAAAAATATATAATCGAAAATACTGTATCAATAATAACGCGATTTCATTTATATTAAAAACTTAAAAAAAAAATGTAGTCAAAGTAACTATGAAGTTAAACTATGCATTTTTCATAAGATTAGTTTGAGTACTCAAAATATGCAAATGTAGTTGAAAGATACATTTTACCAAAAAACGGTAGTCAGACTATACATGTTGCATACATCTATAAATAAATTCGTCACCCTATAATTAATTCGCTTTGTTTGGCTACTTTGTTATCAGCAAAATAGTGAATTCGCTATACAAGACCTAATAAGTTATTTGCTTTCATCAACACATACAAAATAAGCTTTCTGCAAGACGATTTTATTAGTTGTTGCTGGACCAAAGCGAATAATTTACTTAGTTTCAACGTAGGTGAATTCATTTCTTTCGCCGGCACCATTACTGTCAAACTCCTGATATAAAATATATCATATGGATTTTTTATATGAAGTTTGGCTACCAAGGCGAATTTATTATAAGGTGCTAGCGATGGCGAATTCAGGCATTTTAGCCGGTATCTTAACTGTCTAACTCTATTTATAAAAAATCTGTATAAAAGTTAGATAAATATTTTATTATTATTTTTTTTAATTTATTTTTTTAACAGTTATAATACCGGCGAAAATAAATAAATTCGTCACCCTATAATTAATTCGCTTCGTTTGGCTACTTTGTTATCAGCAAAAATAATGAATTCGCTATACAAGAACTAAGCAGACAGTTATTTGTTTTCATCAACACATACAAAATAAGCTTTCTGCAAGACGATTTTATTGGTTGTTGCTGGATCAAAGCGAATAAATTACTTAGTTTCAACGTAGGTTAATTCATTTCTTTCGCCGGTACCATTACTGTCAATCTCCTGATATAAAATATATCATATGGATTTTTTATATGAAGTTTGGCTACCAAGGCGAATTTATTATAAGGTGTTAGCGATGGCGAATTTAGTCATTTTAGCCGGTATCTTAACTGTCTAACTCTATTTATAAAAAATCTGTATAAAAGTTAGATAAATATTTTATTATTATTTTTTTTAATTTATTTTTTTAACAGTTATAATACCGGCGAAAATAAATAAATTCGTCACCCTATAATTAATTCGCTTTGTTTGGCTACTTTGTTATCAGCAAAAATAGTGAATTCGCTATACAAGAACTAAATAGTTATTTGCTTTCATCAACACATACAAAATAAGCTTTCTGCAAGACGATTTTATTGGTTGTTGCTGGACCAAAGCGAATAAATTACTTAGTTTCAACGTAGGTGAATTCATTTCTTTCGCCGGCACCATTACTGTCAAACTCCTGATATAAAATATATCATATGGATTTTTTATATGAAGTTTGGCTACCAAGGCGAATTTATTATAAGGTGCTAGCGATGGCGAATTCAGTCATTTTAGCCGGTATCTTAACTGTCTAACTCTATTTATAAAAAATCTGTATAAAAGTTAGATAAATATTTTATTATTATTTTTTTTAATTAATTTTTTTAACAGTTATAATACCGGCGAAAATAAATAAATTAGTCACCCTATAATTAATTCGCTTCGTTTGGCTACTTTGTTATCAGCAAAAATAATGAATTCGCTATACAAGAACTAAGCAGACAGTTATTTGTTTTCATCAACACATACAAAATAAGCTTTCTGCAAGACGATTTTATTGGTTGTTGCTGGACCAAAGCGAATAAATTACTTAGTTTCAACGTAGGTGAATTCATTTCTTTCGCCGGCACCATTACTGTCAAACTCCTGATATAAAATATATCATATGGATTTTTTATATGAAGTTTGGCTACCAAGGCGAATTTATTATAAGGTGCTAGCGATGGCGAATTCAGTCATTTTAGCCGGTATCTTAACTGTCTAACTCTATTTATAAAAAATCTGTATAAAAGTTAGATAAATATTTTATTATTATTTTTTCTAATTTATTTTTTTAACAGTTATAATACCGGCGAAAATAAATAAATTCCTCACCCTATAATTAATTCGCTTCGTTTGGCTACTTTGTTATCAGCAAAAATAATGAATTCGCTATACAAGAACTAAGCAGACAGTTATTTGTTTTCATCAACACATACAAAATAAGCTTTCTGCAAGACGATTTTATTGGTTGTTGCTGGACCAAAGCGAATAATTTACTTAGTTTCAACGTAGGTTAATTCATTTCTTTCGCCGGCGAAAATAAATAAATTCGTCACCCTATAATTAATTCGCTTTGTTTGGCTACTTTGTTATCAGCAAAATAGTGAATTCGCTATACAAGAACTAAATAGTTATTTGCTTTCATCAACACATACAAAATAAGCTTTCTGCAAGACGATTTTATTAGTTGTTGCTGGACCAAAGCGAATAATTTACTTAGTTTCAACGTAGGTGAATTCATTTCTTTCGCCGGCACCATTACTGTCAAACTCCTGATATAAAATATATCATATGGATATTTTATATGAAGTTTGGCTACCAAGGCGAATTTATTATAAGGTGCTAGCGATGGCGAATTCAGTCATTTTAGCCGGTATCTTAACTGTCTAACTCTATTTATAAAAAATCTGTATAAAAGTTAGATAAATATTTTATTATAATTTTTTTAAATTTATTTTTTTAACAGTTATAATACCGGCGAAAATAAATAAATTCGTCACCCTATAATTAATTCGCTTTGTTTGGCTGCTTTGTTATCAGCAAAAATAATGAATTCGCTATACAAGAACTAAGCAGATAGTTATTTGTTTTCATCAACACATACAAAATAAGCTTTCTGCAAGACGATTTTATTGGTTGTTGCTGGACCAAAGCGAATAAATTACTTAGTTTCAACGTAGGTGAATTCATTTCTTTCGCCGCTACCATTACTGTCAAACTCATGATATAAAATATATCATATGGATTTTTTATATGAAGTTTGGCTACCAAGGCGAATTTATTATAAGGTGCTAGCGATGGCGAATTCAGTCATTTTAGCCAGTATCTTAACTGTCTAACTCTATTTATAAAAAATCTGTATAAAAGTTTGATAAATATTTTATTATTATTTTTTTTAATTTATATTTTAACAGTTAAAATACCGGCGAAAATAAATAAATTCGTCACCCTATAATTAATTTGCTTTGTTTGGCTACTTTGTTATCAGCAAAAATAATGAATTCGCTATACAAGAACTAAGCAGACAGTTATTTGTTTTCATCAACACATACAAAATAAGCTTTCTGCAAGACGATTTTATTGGTTGTTGCTGGACCAAAGCGAATAAATTACTTAGTTTCAACGTAGGTGAATTCATTTCTTTCGCCGGTACCATTACTGTCAAACTCCTAATATAAAATATATCATATGGATTTTTTATATGAAGTTTGGCTACCAAGGTGAATTTATTATAAGGTGCTAGCGATGGCGAATTCAGTCATTTTAGCCGGTATCTTAACTGTCTAACTCTATTTATAAAAAATCTGTATAAAAGTTAGATAAATATTTTAATATTATTTTTTTTAATTTATTTTTTTAACAGTTATAATACCGGCGAAAATAAATAAATTCGTCACCCTATAATTAATTCGCTTCGTTTGGCTACTTTGTTATCAGCAAAAATAATGAATTCGCTATACAAGAACTAAGCAGACAGTTATTTGTTTTCATCAACACATACAAAATAAGCTTTCTGCAAGACGATTTTATTAGTTGTTGCTGGACCAAAGCGAATAAATTACTTAGTTTCAACGTAGGTTAATTCGTTTCTTTCGCCGGTACCATTACTGTCAAACTCCTGATATAAAATATATCATATGGATTTTTTATATGAAGTTTGGCTACCAAGGCGAATTTATTATAAGGTGCTAGCGATGGCGAATTCAGTCATTTTAGCCGGTATCTTAACTGTCTAACTCTATTTATAAAAAATCTGTATAAAAGTTAGATAAATATTTTATTATTATTTATTTTATTTTTTTAACAGTTATAATACCGGCGATAATAAATAAATTCGTCACCCTATAATTAATTCGCTTTGTTTGGATACTTTATCAGCAAACATAATGAATTCCCGGTACCAGGCGGGGTAATAAATTAATATTTTAGTATGTTAGTTTTGACACTCACATTCCAAAACTTCTATTTATATATGAGCTTTTATATAAATATATTATATCTGTACTCTAATATGTTTACATTACTGTATAATATTTTATTATACTAAACTATAAATATACCTAGTGTTAGTATTAGATGCACGTATATAATTAAAAACATAAATTTTTGTATAAGAATGTTCATTAATAATAATATAAACATTCATCTCAAATAAAAAATACCCTTTTTTGCAACCCTGAAAGAGAAATAACTATTAGTGTTTTTTATACACGTGTTAATCATTATGGCGCACATCGTAGCCAATCATAAAAAAATGGACGCCTTCAAAAATAACTAGTAATTTTTCGGGAAGTGTGGCATCACCCTGAACTGTTTAGAAACTTTGAAATCGATATTTAGTACATTTATTGACCATATATCGGTATTATCTGTTGTATCTATGGTTATATATATGTAGCGGAATCATGTTATTGTATTATTTAAAATGCAAGAAAAAAATGTCCCCAAACTATCATGTCCTCAAACTATGCGGAAGACATACAGAATTTTGAGGACTGTCCTCAAAGTATGCAAATGTCCCCAAAATATGCTATAGACCGAAAAACTGTCCCCGAAGTATGCGGGATACATATATATATATATATATATATATATATATATATATATAAGAATGCTTAAAATAATTTTCAAATACTCGTAGTACGAATAAAATGGACTTGATTTTTGAAGTACACTTCCATTAAAAAAAATATGAATTATAAGATGGTAATAAAGGCAATAATTCTACTTTTAATTCATTTTTAACTATAAAATAATTTGGTGCTAAGTTTAAATTGCAATATTTGTTTTAAAAAAAGCAATAAGCGGTAATAATCTCCAATTACTTAATTTTAATAATCTTATATAAATTTAAAAATCATATTAAAAAATGGATCAACGTTTTCTGTTTTTTACATGTTTATGGAAATGCCCAAATATTATTTTTTAGCTTATGCTTCATTGATAATATTGCCTAAAAAAACAAAAGTATTTTTATATATTTTTATTTTTTTATTTTTGGAAATCTAACTTTTATCGTAATAATATTTTGAGCGGAAATTTTAAAAGTGGAAGTTAGCATCACTGCAAACATATGTTATAATATAGTTTTAAAAACAAAATAGAGCGTGCTCTATATAAAGAGCTAACATATGTTAAAACACATAGGAAAATAACGTATGTTTCATGAGGTTTCCATGATGTGTATTGATTTACATACGCAAAATCTAACATTCCATATGACTTATACACGCCGTCTGCTTAACACAGAGTCTACCAAGGCGAATCAATTGGTGGCAGCTTAGGCGAATTCATTAAATTTCGCCGTGAACACTACTGTCAAACTCCATATATAAAAAATCTGCTTATATTTTTATATATTAAGTTTTACGCTGCCACCTGGTAATTGATTCGCTTTGCTTATTATCGTACAAGGGGAACACGTAATTATCTTAATTTTATCATGAGGTCAGGCCTGCCATATTTGTCGATTTATCGGCATTTTGCCAATTTTTCGTTTCAAATTTCTTAAAGTGCCGATTGGCCGATCTTGGCTCCAAAAATGCCGATTTTTTATAAACATTGTAACAAGGCTGCTTTGTTTGCTTTAAAATAAGGAACAAATCTAGTTTATGGACGCAGCTTAAAAATTAAATATAGTGAACACCGGCTTTGCTTAATAAAGATTTTGTGCGTAGCCGGGCGCAAGGATTTTCTCCTCTATGGTATGACCAACATCGGCTTCACTTACTTAAGACTTTTTGCTTAGCCGGCCTCTGGCCGGGTGCAAGGATTTTCTCCTCTATGGTATGACCAATACCGGCTTCGCTTACTATCAGATAACCAACACCGGCTTTGCTTAATAAAGATTTTGTGCGTAGCCGGGCTCAAGGATTTTCTCCTCTATGTTATGACCAACACCGGCTTCGCTTGCTAAAATTTTTTTATCATTTGTATAGTATTGTCACTAAACTTAATTTATTTAATATACATATGTATGTAGGTACTCTATGTTTTTTGGAAAAAGCTGTTTTTTATCTTTACCTGTTTTTATTGTATTTTTTACTATTTTCCTTTTAAATTGAATAGATATTGAAATTACCTTTTCAATGATATCCATATTGCCCTATTCCATCACAAAATTCTCGATGTATTCCATACTGTCCATACAAACTTTGGAGGCCCATAACTCTGAAACCAAGCATCAGCCCCAAATTTGTCACTTCACATTTTTTGCTTAAAATTAAATTTTACACCCCGTAGGCCACTTTTTTTAATTTTTAAGATGCGTCCATAAACTAGATTTAAGCCTAAAATAATTAATTAACTCTGGCAACTCTAGAATTCTTGTAACATTACAAAGACACAACTATTAATAAAGACCCATCTATAATGTGCATATACTAGCTTATGCCAACTTATACAACTGTGCAAATACATTAAATTATATGTGGTAAACAGCGTTGCCGCTTTGGTCCAATCGGACCAAACTTGGTAGTTTTTCGTTTTTAAAAAACAGTTTGGTAGTTTGGTTGGTTTGTTGCATTTTTTTAAATTTTTGGTAGGTTTTCCTCCTGTAGCAACAGTAAATTTTTTAACTTAAAAATTCAGAACATAAAATAAAAAAATGTAACTTTGAATTAAATAAACAATAACTGTGAATAGTTTTACCACTGTTTTCAAAAACTGTTTTAGGTGTAATAAAAACATCTCTGCTTTTTTGCATAAAGATGATTAATGCTATAGCCATCTCTGGTTTAAGAAACGCGAACAATATTATGAAATTGAAGTTAAGAATATTTTTGAGTGAAGGCTTATTTACAAGTGTTTGTATTAAAAAAATTAACAGACAAAATGGAAAAGTAAGTAAACTTTTTTAATTGTATATATGTACCTATTAATTACATAAATATTTACTAATATTGCATGTAAAGAAACAGTAAAAAAAAATTTTAGAACCGAATGGTTGAGCGAATTTGATTGGCTCCAGGAAAGGGATGGGTGTTCATTCTGCATAGTATGCTCTAAAACTATTTTAAATCATAACATCCATCTTAAAAAAAATCACCAAAAGACAAATTTCCACCTCAAGAGTTACGGAAAAAAACCAAGTGAGTATAACAGAGTTTATGTGCAAGAAACGCATTTTTAAATTTTTGGTAGGCTGTGAACGATTTTGGTAGGATTTTTGAAAATTATTGGTAGGAAGTCAATTTCTTGTGTGGCAACGCTGGTGGTAAACTATAATGTGAATAAGATAACTTTTCGTCAAGTTTCGTTAAATTTCATTTCTTTATGCAAGGTACGAAACTGATCGCACTTTCCGTACGGAAACAGCTGATTGTGCTTTGGTTTATACATGAATAAAGAAATTTTCTAATTAAGACCTAAATTGTTAAATTTTTTAGTTTTAAATTCAATAAAAAATGTAGAAAAACACAACATATTTCTTTATGGCCAATTTTTTACAATTATAATATATTTAAATTAAATTTGTATTTATACACACATATGTATACCATATAAACGATGAACATCGTTACATTTTTTAGTACGGTTGGCCACAAACACAAAACAGAAAATAATTTGTAATAAACCAAACTATGTAAAAGTGTTTGTGAATGTTATTAAATATATAAAATATTTTCTTTAAAGCCTTTTAGTTTTAAAATTTTGTTGATTTATATAGAAATTATTTTTGGCAAAAGTACGAAATAAACATAAATGTGCAACTGTGGCAAATAAGTTACTAAATTTATGTAGGTACATTATACCCACATAAATTTCTTTGATAAGTTACCTACGTATTTGACAAGCTTTTCGTTCAATTTTTTACATAAGCTAAAGCTAGCTTATGCACGTTATAGTTGGGCCTTAATTCATTACTTCAACTTCTAAGAAAAGGGGTTAGGCTTATTAGCTGTTACAGTGCAGTCACACGGCCAAGTTTTTGTTCAATTTTCTTTCAAGAAATTGATGTCATAAAGAAACCAAAAAAAATGTATTTGAAGGAAAAACTTCAATCAGCTGTTCTCTTGAATGAAACTTGAAAGACTCACTTGAACGAAAATTTTAAAGCAAATTCTCAGCAAGTTTTTAAAGTGAGAGTGTAAAAAAATGAGAGAAATTTTAAAAATTGAATGAAAATTTGATTGTCTGACACCCTAGTTACAAAAACGTCACTGACAAACAGTTCTTAACTGTATGCAAACTAATAGAAAACAAAAAATTCTCGCAGACGTGAGTGAATCAACCGATTTGTGAGCTAGTTTACACCTGTATCTCTCTTTCGTTTTTTGCAGTTCTATGCTTGAGCTGTGTTACCAAAATGGCTGTGTTTTGTATAGTGTTCAAAAATTGTTGAAAACTTACTACGTTTAGTTTATGGCTACACTTGAAAAATTAGTTGATAAAACATCATAAAATTCTCTTATTTGCTACAAAAGAGTCAAAATGTAAACGCGTGATGACTTACAGAAATTACACAATGAAAATAAGAATTTTATTGCTATAATTGTTTTCGTTTTGATCCACGCTACTCAATAAGTGTAACAATATTTTTAAGAAAAATGGCGCAATTTGGTTTTGCATTTTTTTATGTATGTGTTAAAAGTAAACAAAACTAATAACACAATCCTATATCGTTTTATATTATAAATTTTTTTTTAAATAAAAATATTAAACAATTCGGCATTAAATAATATTAAGTGACTTAGTGACGAAAAAGAGGCTTTTAAACGACAATAAAAAAAATGTATAATCATAGTCGGTTTCTATTAGAAACTACTTTAGTTTTAAAACCTGTTATTAACTTTTATGTAACTATAGTTAAAAAAAAAGTATGTTTTAAGTTGAACCGGCTTTAACTGGGTGACACATCAAATTATGAAAATGTTTCCACATAATTTGTAACAAAATTTAGTTAAATAGCTTTCAACAGATCAAATGTAACTTTATGTCATAGAATTGGATCGACAAAGTCGAATATAAATCAGTTAAAAACATATATAAAATATGCTTTTACGAGTCTATAGTGCACAAAAAGAGCATTTTAAAAAAACTGTACCTTAAAACTCATAAAGTATATTTTATTAATGACTATGATTATGGGAGATTGTTTTTTGTGCAATTTAAATCAAAAGACTTTTGATTTTGTTCTATATATTGTGCAAAGTACAAATATAATATACACATTGGCAATATTATTGTACATTATCAATTATTGCACAATTATATTGCAAGTGAATGGTTACCTTTACAAATCTAATGCACAAAATATTAAAAATTATATGCCTCAAGAGTACAATTTTATGTAAATGATTTTTGCTTTGTATATTTTGTTACTAAATATCAAATACTAAACATATACTGCCTTACGCATAAAACCTAATTTTGATTTCAAATTTTACTATCAAAAACAAAATATATACTTCCCCTTAAGCATACAAATTAATGTTGATTTCAAACTTATTTTAAAATGAATTTTGTATAAAAAATTTGTTCTAAAATACATAGAAAAATTAAACTTATTAATTTCAGCGATTTTTTTTTACATGTTAAGAGTTTGCGCTTAATAACTTTTTTCGTACAGTCTTTCAGCTATAAAAGCTATACCACGATCGAAATACATTTTTATCCTTTTTCGATCGTATATAGCGGTATATGTACACGCAGAATAGTTTTCGAGATATAAGCAAAAAACTAAACTTATTGATTTCAGCATTTTATTAAATTTTAAACGTTTGCCGCTTATAATTTTTTTTGTACAGTCTTTCAGAAAACAAGCTATACCACGATCGATTATTATTTTTATCTTTTTATATAGTGGTATATATGCACGCGGAATAGGTTTCGATATCTTTGCGAAAAACTAAACTTAATAATTTCAACGATTTTTTATTAATGTAAAATTTAATTATTCGGAATCTTTTAAAATTTAATTTACACTATCAAGCACGAATAAAGTAAATTAGATTTTTTATTAATTTTAAATTTTTTCTGCTTAATAACTTTTTTCTACAGTCTTTCAAGAAACGGAGTATACCACGATCAATTCGTATTTTTGTCCTCTTTTGATCGTATATAGCGGTATATGTGCAAGCGGAACATTGTCCGAGATATAAGCGAAAAACTAAACAAATTTTTTGGCGATTTTTTTCAATTGATATTAATGAACATGTTTAAGCTGTAGCTCCTTCATTTTTAAAATGGCGAAAGTGACTATCTGAAAATGTGATTCTGCCTAAAGAATCCATGGAAAAATTGACGAACTGTGACCGCTTCTAAAAACTCTTTTTTTTGTCAAATTTTGTTTGATTGTTTACTTTTTTGGTTTGGTGAAAAACAAAAATACTCCTTATTTTACAACTCTGTAAAAAGAATTAGAAGTTTTTCAGAGTTTGTTTTCTTCATCGAGGAGAAGATAACAAACTTTTTTGCAAACTTTTTTTTTTGTTTTGGCAAACTTTTTTCAGAGTTACATGGAAAGTATTTTTTCCTATGCGTGTGAACATGTTGTTGTTTTTTTTGTAGGTGTATTAGTGCCACGTCCTTTCATGTTATACATAAAAAAAATGTAAACAAACTAAAACAAAAAATAGCATTTTTCAACTCGATTGCAATTCGTTAATTAATTATTAATTTTAATGCAAAAAAACAAAATCAAAAGCCTATAAATCATAGAATCAAATTTTGCAACTGTCACTTTTGATAATTAAGAAATAAAGGTGCTGCAAATCCAGCTATTTAGAGTAGTTTTTCATTCATAACTCGAAAACTGTTCCGCGTGCACATATACCACTATATACAATCAATAGAGGATTAAAATACGAATCGATCGTGGTACATCTTGTTTTCTGAAAGACTGTACGAAAAAAGTTATTAAGCGGCAAACTTTCAAAAATCGAAAAAATCTCAAAAAATTGGTGAAAAGTTTTGAACTAATTAAAATTTACTTCTACTTAGTATTAAATAGTTGATAATACTAATCAATAGAGATCGAAAATACCTTCCAGAATATGTGTGATTAAGTTTCTAAAACACTTGCATTTATAATATATACCGCAGCAAACTTTAGCTAATTAAAAAAAACACAAAGCCTTAAAATAACAGCGATGTCGGTAATAGTGTTTATACAAACACACATGGAAAAATGTAAACAAACTTTTGAAAAAATATTTCGTTTTTAAATGTTGCAAGAATTTATCAATTTGTCATACATTTAAAAACGAAAGATGGTTTTTAGAAGCTGAAAGGCTGTAATATCAGATTTTCTGGTTGTCACTATCGCCATTATAGAAATAAAGATGCTGCACGTAAGATACTTTGTCCTTGATCGAGATAGTTATTGAGTTATAAAATCTTAATTAAAAGCTGTACCACACAGCAACTTGTATCAATTGATATAGAACAAAAATACGATTCCATATTGATATAGATTATTTTCGGAAATACTTACGTTTAGAAGACATAACTCGAAAAATGTGACGAATGGCTTAAAATTATACAAATAGTTTGTTAAATATTATAGCTAAGCTATTCATGATATCACACACCTACTAGTACGAGTTAACAAAGGACAATATTACCTTTTTAAATTGGTATACATTTGGTTTCAACTCCGCTTATGGGCATACTTTATTTGGATTTTGTATGCGTTGTCCTTCCAGTTATCATACTACAGTGGTTGCACAGCATTATCAAAGATTTGCTTAATTTTTTATGAACTGTTTTACCCATATCGTTTTTTACTAAATTTATTAAATATATTATACCAATCCAGAAAGGTAATTTTGTCCTCTATTAATTGGTACTAGTCGATGTATAATATAACGAATATCTTAGTCGATGTATGGTAGAACGAATAGCTTAGCTGTAATATTTAACAAACTATTTGTTATGCCCATAAGCGGAGTTGAAACCAAATGTATACCAATTTAAAAAGGTAATATTGTCCTTTGTTAACTCGTACTAGTAGGTGTGTGAAATCACGAATAGCTTAGCTATAATATTTAACAAACTATTTGTATAATTTTAAGCCATTCGTCAAATTTTTCGAGTTATGTCTTCTAAACGTAAGTATTTCCGAAAATAATCTATATCAATATGGAATCGTATTTTTGTTCTATATCAATTGATACAAGTTGCTGTGTGGTACAGCTTTTAATTAAGATTTTATAACTCAATAACTATCTCGATCAAGGACAAAGTATCTTACGTGCAGCATCTTTATTTCTATAATGGCGATAGTGACAACCAGAAAATCTGATATTACAGCCTTTCAGCTTCTAAAAAACATCTTTCGTTTTTAAATGTATGACAAATTGATGAATTTTTGCAACATTTAAAAACGAAATATTTTTTCAAAAGTTTGTTTACATTTTTCCATGTGTGTTTGTATAAACACTATTACCGACATCGCTGTTATTTTAAGGCTTTGTGTTTTTTTAATTAGCTAAAGTTTGCTGCGGTATATATTATAAATGCAAGTGTTTTAGAAACTTAATCACACATATTCTGGAAGGTATTTTCGATCTCTATTGATTAGTATTACCAACTATTTAATACTAAGTAGAAGTAAATTTTAATTAGTTCAAAACTTTTCACCAATTTTTTGAGATTTTTTCGATTTTTGAAAGTTTGCTGCTTAATCACTTTTTTCGTACAGTCTTTCGGAAAACAAACTATACCACGATCGATTCGTATTTTTATCCTCTATCGATCATATATAGCGGTATATGTGCACGCAGAATAGTTTCCGAAATATAAGCAAAAAACTAAACTTATTAATTTCAGCGATTTTTTCAAATTTGAAAAGTTCGCCGCTTAATAACTTTTTTCGTACAGTCTTTCAGAAAACAAACTATACCGCGATCGATTCGTATTTTTATCCTCTATCGATCGTATATAGTGGTATATGTTCACGCGGAATGGTTTCCGAGATATAAGCAAAAAACTAAACTTATTAATTTCAGCGATTTTTTCAAATTTTAAAAGTTTGCCGCTTAATTACTTTTTTCGTACAGTCTTTCAGAAAACAGACCATACTACGATCGATTCGTATTTTTATCCTCTTTCGATCGCATATAGCAGTATATGTGCACGCTAAATAGTTTTCGAGATATAAGCGAGAAACTTAACATATATTTTTGAGCGATTTTTTTGTACAATTTAAAAGTTTGCTGGCTTATAACTTTTTTCTTATAGTCTTGCAAGAAACGATATATACCACGATCAATTCGCATTTTAAGCCTCTATCGATTGGCGTCAGTCGCTATGATGCACGGCTTTTAGTTTTGTTTTTATAACTAAAAAACCATCACAATTAATGACTACATATTTGGGGTGTAGCTCCTTCATGTTTTAAATGGCAAAAGTGACAACCTAAAAATCTGATTCTGCAAGCTTAGAGCTTTTCATTTCTAATTTTTATTTCAAAATCTATTAAAAATTGACGAATTGTGACCGTTTCTAAAAGGTCTTATTTTTTGTCAAATTTTGTTTACATTTTTGTTATGAATAACAATAATACTCCTTTTTTTACAACTCTGTAAAAAAAGTTTGCCGATTCTCAGAGTTTGTTATCTTCTCCTACGTGTTTTCTTCTCCTATATCAAATTGATGTTCACAATATTTAATTATGTCAATATATTTGATTTGTTTAACAACAAATGGTGGCTTACCCATCCTCACACGCAAGCGTGGCATTTGTGAAAATGTGAGTTTCGGTTTAAATTTTCCGCTGCAATTGCCATTTAAATGTTTGTTTTTAATTTAGTTACCATTTTCTACTATTGCATCTTTGAACGGGTTGCATATGTTCTTCAAATCTTTAGATGTTTCTTTATCTATTACTTATGCCAACAATTGGACTTACGTATGGCGTGATTTTTTCAATACGATCACTGTTATAGTTTGTTCATATGGAATAAGTAACTTTACAATTGATCTACTGCCAGAGCTTATATTTGGTGCATTTTCACTATTTATAAGCAGAGATGAGATGACCCATCCGTTGTTGCTGGAACGACTGAAGAAAGAATCAAAATATTATCTCCGTATTATCGACGCCGCTCTTGACTCCTGTTTAAGTCAGCTTTTAGGGTTTTCTAGTTGCTTGTTGTCCAGTGAGAATGCTCAAATGTTACGATGCCTTAATGAAGATTTTAGTGCACAATGTGGATCCTTGTTCTGTTGTTTGGTTGTTGGAAAAAAAATAGCTGTGGCTACTGATGGATGGTGGGATTTAAATATAATTGATAGACAGTTGCTGCTTCTATTTTTGCATACATCTAATTCATTAGAAAACGATATAGTGGTATATTTACCTAAAAAGAGTCCCAATGTGAGTAGTTATAAATTTTAAAAGTTAACATTATATATCCATAAGAATGCTTTTGGAGTAATTTTAAGCTTTTTAAATTATAAAAATTAATATACATACCTCAGTTAGGTAAATGAACCTGATTAATCCTAAAGTTAAAAGTTGTAGAAATAGCTAGATTTCACATTGATAATTATCTCGCGGAAGGTAAGAACACTGTCAAAGAATGATGTAAGCGACCACGGCTTTAATCAAGAGAAATGAAAAATAAGAAAATATCCGTTAACAAATTAAAAAAAAAAAATTCTTTTCTAATTTTTAAGCACTAGCTAATTTTTTAAATAAAAATATTATTGAATAGAAATTATTTTGGCTTAAGTTTATTTATTTTTTAATTTCTAAAAATCTTTTTTAAATTAAAAAATAAATGAACTTAAGCCAAAATAATTTCTATTCATTTATAATATTCACAGTTCAAATAATAATTTAAAAAAATAAATTATAAGCACGCAAGGCACAGCGAGCATTCATGCTTACATCATAACAATCAAAATGATACAGGAACAGCATCTATAATGTTATGAGTAAACAAGTAAAGGCCGGGGCACATAGAATCCGTCATACGTTGAACTTTGACATATTCGCCTGAAGTCAAAGTAACGACGGATAAGGTTGGCACAATGAGTACTTCGCCGACGGATTTTAAATCAGCTGTTAATCTTTTCATTAGTGTTGCCAGGGAAAGGCAGGAAAAAAGATGAATTTTTTCAACAAAAGTTACATTTTGAAATTTTCCTTTAAAAAAATAATAATTTAATGTAATTTGTGTAAAATCAAGGCGAATTAAATATTGTATATAAATATACAAAAACAAAAACCCAATGTAATTTTGTTGTTTCACAGCACCATGTTGATGTCAAAAGTAGCTGGCTGAACAGAAGGAAGCCGAATTTAATTTATTCTTTTATCATCAATTGATACTTTAAATAAAGTTGTACCAGATATTTTCTTTCTCCTGCATATGCAGCAATATTTCATTTTATATTTCACTTTTGGTTATTAAATTTAGTTTTATAAAATTTTTAAAATTATTTGAAAAATTTTGAAAACGTCGAACATAAACAAAAATTACTTGAGCTATTAAGACCACCTGTAAATTAATGCGCCTTGGTATAAAATATAGTAAAAAGTTTTATTCCATATGTCAGGGAAAATAACAAGAGGTGTGTTCATTTACTAAAAATTTGTACAAATTTGTAACAATTGTTACTAGAAAGCGTTCATTAACCCAAAAAATTTGCAACGAGAGAGCGTCCAAAGAGCGTAAGAAATTGAGAGACAGACAAATTCTTGCAAGTTTTTACAAGTAAAATTTTTACTTGCAATAATTATTCAAACAGCTGTTTTGGGTTTGTGTTTACAAAAAATAATTCAAAATTAAGTTGAAAATAAAAATGTTTTGGAAAATTTAAGAAATTATAAGTAAATGTAAACTTTTAAAACGATAAAAAGTATTAAAAAGATAAATTTATTTTTGTGTAACTTAGAAACAACAGAGGCAAAATAAGAAATTGAACTAAGCAACACAGTATCTAGTACATTAGTGGGAAAGGATGTTCCGGCAAACAATCTTAGTGTTGTAAATATTATGAGTAGGTAGCTACTCGGTAATTTATACTAAGCAGGCAAATAATTCAATTAGTTCAAATATATGTATATTGGGAAATAAATTTAAATCAACACATAATTTATTAAATTACTTTTCTACTGCTCTTGATATTTTATATTGGATAAAGCTTTTTATTACAATGAAAATGAAAATTGCTTAAATTTGTTTTCTTTAAAAAATATATTTTACCCATTTTTCGCAGGCTGTTTATTATTATTATAGCTTGGAAACGATTGCAAAAGCGGAGCATTAACGTTAGACAATAACGGACAAAAATTCTTAATAATAATATCTATTAACGCATGCTTATTCTACTACGCATTAATAACACCATTTTATGAAAATCGCTTGGAAAATAAATCACAAAGTTGGAAATAAACATTTCTGCGACCTTATTCTGTCGTTATTTCCGATATTTGAAATAAAAATTTTATGTGTAGGCAGGCTGTTATAATGTACAAACTAATTAAAAATATATATTTTATTCATTTATTTTAGTTAAAAGTAGTTAGTAGTAGTATTTCGACTACATCAGGTACACGATTAATAAAATTACAAAACTTTTCATTATTCTATTACAAGCCGTACTCGAAAAAACGCCAGTTACGACAATGCTGAATATAAATGACCATAATCACATCATTTTTATAATAATATACATAATTTTTCCAAAAAATTATAGGGGTAGTTATTGAGTATTCATATGTACCTACACATTACAACACTATTTTAACTTGCAAATTTTAGCTAGTAAAGTGTTCATTTACTTTTTCATATTTTTGAGAGTAATTTTGGAAAATTTCTTGTTGCTCTCTCGTTGCTAATTTTTACTAGTAAAGTAAATGAACACACCTAAGGTAAATTCATTTACTGAACAAAAACTAAACGAAAACAAAAAAAGAATAACGTATGAAATAAAATTTCATACCGATGCTACTCATGAGAATTTAAATTAGGACCCAATACTAATACTTCGGTAGTGAAAAGTGCATGCTCTCACCGTTTAATAAAATTATTTAAAGTACATTTTTCTTTAAAAGGTTGAGCTTCCATGAAATTTACTACGAGTACACTATGTATGTTAAAAATGCCGTTATTAAAAATAAATTTGAGACTTATTATCTTAAAATTTCAACACAAAATTACTAACAATTTTTCTGTAATATAATCCGGCACTTCCTAAAGGAATCTAAAGGGCATTTTTTTTAAATCGAGATATTGCTATGATTGTCAAATCTTTCAAGCAGAATAACTGAAGTTGCTACCAATTTTCGCAAGTTTGAACAGAACGCACGAAATGCAGCTCATATTATTTTCAAGTTGGGAAGAAATTGTGGTTTCTAAACTTGAAACTAAAAACATTTCGGGATTTCTCACTAACAGAAGAGAGTTAAACTTAAGCAATATTATTTTTTGTTTATTTCAAACTAATTTTTTATATGGGATTTTGATTGCATCTGCAGGTAACCTTTGTAATTAAAACCGAATTGAAATGTTAGGAAAGGGAGATATGTTAAGTGAGATTTTTACATCAAATAATGAAACAAGTAATCTTTCAGTGATATTACTTTATTTCGTGTTTGTATCAAAAGTTAGAAAAATTTTACTTAATATAACAAAATTTTACAATAAATATAGAAATAAAATTTCAAAAGTTACAAGTATGTTAAAATTGTAACCAAGCGGCAATACTGCGTTTAATGTATGTGCAAAAAAAAAAAATATGTGCAAAGAAAGAGAAAAGATCACAGCAAGACAACAAAGAAGAAGAAGAAGCAATTGATAGCTGTCAAAGTATTCAATATACGTGAAAAGTTAAAAGTTGCTCAACTTTCATACTTTGGGTTGACGGAGACGTACTGATTGTGACAACACTAATAAGAAAACATGTATTTTACCTGAGTTGTCTGTTGAATAAGTTGAAGTTTACCGTATGACGGATTCTATGTGCCCCGGCCTTAAGAATGATTAAAAACAAATTTGCATTCGTGTTCAATCGATGAAGGAAACAATCGATGATTGAAACAAAGCAAAAACAAATGTACAAGACGGAATACAGAGAGAACAGTAAAGAAATACGTTGGTTTGTGTGTAAATTTCGCCTAACCAAATTAATGTTGATTGATATGAGTATTCTCGTATTCTTATTTACAAAGTTAGTTGGTTAAATAGATGATGTTTATAAAAATACACAACTAAGGTAGATAACAAGAGAACGACAAAGAAATGCTTAAGTTGTGTGTGAACTGCGTCTCACCAAATTAACATCAAGATTAGTTGGTTAAATAGATGTTTACGACGTACATAACATAAGGTGGCTAGATGCAAGGAATGCTGACGAAGGATTTGGCGGTCCAGAAAATGCTGCATTTCATTCTGCTAGCGTCTAATTTTTCTTGTTTTCTTTGGAAAACGTCCGCATACATTTGTAAAACAAATTTTCTTTCTAAAAAAGATTTTTAGAAATTAAAAAATAAATGAACTTAAGCCAAAATAATTTCTATTCATTTATAATATTCACAGTTGAAATAATAATTCAATAAAAATTAAATTAAAAATATTATTTATTATTTATTTTTCCTTAATTTTTTGCCACACCGTTTGGTGACATTATCAGGAAACAGGAAACAAAAATATCAATAATTATTTTGTTTCATCACAAAATAAGGTTGAAATAATTTTTTTTTTTTTTTCAAATAAATTCAAAACCAAAAAAGAAAGAAATTTAAATATGGGCATTTCCACAGAAAGGTCCACCCTGACCGAAAAATTAAAAGTTAACCTGCAGTTTATTCTGTGGTGTATTATTGAAGAGAAATATTCAAAATTAACTAAATTAAAGAGTTCAAAGCTTTCCTTAGCTGCAATTTCGAGATACTGGGCTACAAAGTTTTAGTTTTTGTCAGTCAGTTTTGTTTTATTTCTATGGGTAACTTCTCTTTACTATTTATATATCTAAGAGTAATTGTTAAATTCCACTCTTACCTCAAAACTTTTACTACAACAATAAGGCCGACTTCCTAAACGCCTGTTGCAATGCATAATTTAAAAAAATGCGTATGCAATGCCAAACAAGTTTTAAACGCAAACTTGCGTTGCAGAGACATTTTTTGCATTTTATCGGCATTTAGGAACGTCGCTATGCAGCTCATACGTAAAGCAAATCTCAAAAACATGGTATAAAATTTAATAATTTTTTTTTGGAAAATAGAGGTTACACAAAATTATTTATCCATTTTGTTGACAAGTACTGAGGAATTATCTCAGGACAAATCTTTCAAAAAATATTGATTTGCTATAGAAACCTATTAAAAAGAAAAAAAGAAGAGACAACTTTATTAAGGACAATAAAAATCCCGGAAATAAGTGATCAAAAATAATTATTTTTTTAAGAATTTATTGAATTAATGGATGATGGCATTTTTTATTCACATTTCATTTTAAAAATAACATTTTTAAAATGTTTGCATACAAAATAAAAATGATGCGTGATTTTGACTTCTGATACTCATTAAAGTGAGTTGCCAAACGATTAGGAACATTGCACGTTGCCAAAAAGTTTAGATATGCGTTTACGAAGTGTATGCATTGTAAATATGCATTGCAACTTGCGTTTAGGAAGTCGGCCTAACTAACCGTAAAATAAATACAAAAGAATAAACAAATATCAATTAGCTGTAAATTTTTCATTTGTTTCTAATGATATTCTAAGATAACGTCACGCCAGACAAAAGGGCATTTTTTTATCTCTACGAACACGATCGCAACTGCGTCAAAATTTGTATTTTAACAAAGAATAACAAAGTAAACGGATTACAATAAAAACTCCGTTATTAAAGGAACACTTAATTTTATATTAATGTTCAAAAGTGTGTAACGTCACGCCATATTGTGAGGTACAGAGCGCACACTTTAGCTACCGTCAAGTTATCATTTTTACTTGCGTTGCTTGGCGGAGTAAAGTCCTATGCGATAATTAGTGATAAACTCGGCCATAACAAGTTCGATGTTTGCTGCTTTTTGACAAGACTTACAGAGATGATTCAAAAAGAATACGGGCAATTTCAATATATATATATTTTTTGGATGGATGCAGCTCAAAATTCAAAAATAAGTGCATTGCTCGAAGTTTACCTGGTTTTTTTTCACATTTGGTTGCAAGATTTTCGAGTGGAATTATTTTGCAACTTCTCATGGCAAAGGTGCGGTCGATGGGGTAGGAGCTACCATAAAACGAAAAGTTTGGCAGATGACAAAAAATTTAATTTTAGAAAATGCATTTTCGTTTTATCAATGCGCATAAAATAACATCTTTGGCATTAATTTAACTTACATATCCTCGGAGCTTACTGAAAAGTGGAAGAAATTGAAGAAAATACCTCGTATACATCAAATTCATTTTTGTCAAGCAGTGGAAACATGCAATTAAAAGCAGCTAAAACGGCATTTTCTCAGAAGACTTATATTATAAGAAACATCTTTTTATATATATATACAAAAACCCATCTCAATGTTATGCTAGTGTTAACATATATATATATATACAACAACAAAACTACATTCTCAATCATTCTGACATTTTCACCATTTGCTTATTGCTCTTTTGTTTATAATTACAATTCAATATATTTGTTGTAATATTTACCGTTATTTGAAAATAAGCAAAACAAGTTTATTAAGTCATTGGGGTGGTTTTTTGAGTTTAATTACTTGAGGAAGCTACACGTGTTTTTTCGTAGAAAAATTTTAAATTTTAGGAATTTATTTTTCTTGGCTGAATAGTATAATTAAATAAGTAAGACAAACTTAAATTTATTGCTTTATTCTTTTTTTTTAACAAATTTTTAAGTTTAATATGGTTCGTCCATTGCTGTCCTCAAAAATCAACGAAATTCACCATTTTTTACGTCAAGGTAAAAGTTGTAGTGAAATTTCGTTGCTTCTTAATATCTTCAAATCCAGCATGGGTAGAGTACGGAAGTCGTTGCCAAATTTACCACTTCCATCACGAGGAGGCAGAAAAAAATTTTATCCGAACTACAGAATGGCGCATTTTAAAAGATCTTCGGCATCAAAAAGTTGAAAATGCAGTTCAAATTCAAAAGCAACCAGCAGAAAATGAAAATATTCATGTATCGGTTGAAACAGTTAGAAATAATTTGCGAGCAGCTGGCTTGAAAGGACGTGCCAAAGTGAAAAAGCCAATGCTCACAAAAAGGCATCAAAAAATCTGTTTGGATTTCGCAAAAAAATATGATTCGTGTACAGCAGAGGACTGGGAAAATGATATTTGGTCAGATGAGACCAAAATTAATCGTCTTGGGTCAGATGGTAAGGAATGGTGTTGGCGAAAGTCAGGACAAACTTTGGAAGCGAAAGATGTCAGACCGACCTTAAAGTTTGGAGGTGGATCCGTGATGGTATGGGGTTGCATGACAGCTAAGGATGTTGAAACAGTCCACAGAATAGTTGGAACGATGACTGCTCAAACCTACGTAAATATTTTAAGCACTAACTTACCTAACGCTGCAGAAAAATTCGGATTACAGAAGGAGGATATCGTTTTCCAACAGGATAATGACCCGAAACATACCGCAAAACTTACAAAAGAATGGCTCAGTGACAACCGCTGATTTTTTTTAATTTAATTTTTTTTATTGAAGTAGAAGTTGAACTTTGGATATTATAAATTTCTAAAAACCTAGGGTATATACATGCGAAGAATGCTGATGAAGGATGCAGCGATCCATAAAATGCAGTGGTGTGTAATTTTTCTGTTTTTCTTTGGAAATTAAAAAAAGAACTTAAGCTAAATCAATTCCAATTCATTTATATAGATTTTCATTATTTTTATTACAACCGTGATTACTGTCACTTACATATATAAAGTTAAAACCGAACACATATTTGTCGTTACTGTATCGCAAAAGGTAGGGCATAGCATATCTTAACTACAAATTGGTTAATTCAAATCATAAATTGATTGATTGGCAAATGTCTCCTTCAGTACAATTCTGCTTTTTTATTACCACTGTAGGTTTTTTGATTTGACCTTCAGTAAACAAACGTTTTAAAGCTTTCTCAAGATTACTATTCGCAAAGCTTAACTTCTGAATGCAGCATGATCATTTTTTTATTGTGACATCACACTAACTTTTTGACGTTTTCAACATAAAATTATCCTCAAGAAGTGAATCTCTAAAAACAATTCAAATAACTATTTGCTGGATGTTTTTAGATTAGCGTACATTTTCATTTCCATAGTTATAATGTAAGGTGGGGGTCATTTTCTTCAAATCCAGTCGACCTTGGAGCATTTTCCGTATTAAATTTTTCTTTAAAACTATTCGGAAGACCATTTTGCTTTTCAGTTTTACCAGTTTTAGTCTCCTTAAAAGTTTTCATTTTACTTTCAAGAGCACTGTAATCTAAACACGAAACTATATGGGAATTCAATATTATTGCACGCCGTTGTTAAATCTTATTTCCAACGCCTTTGAAATATACTGTAAGAATTACATTTGTTTCAAATTTATAGTTTCTTTCAAAATCCTCTTACTTAAATTGCAGACCACAAGTTTTTTCTATATCCGCATTTTCAGGCTTCACTCTTTTAAAGAATATTATCCATAGCTTCCTTCTTGCTTCATCTTTTGGAAAACTGTAAAATGATACAGCTTTTTCAAAATACAAATGTTTTATTAAAAATGCCCGAAATATAAGGTTTCAATAAAATTTCTTACTTGTTTTTTTTGCGTTTACTTTGTTTGGATTTGCCCACTGCCTATTGCGTATTTGCTGTTTTTCCTCTCTCTTCATCTTTTTTGTTTTTTTTTTTTTTTATTTTAACAGATTTTTTGCAATCAAATTAACACACTTTTTAGTAACTTTAATTATTTTGATATTATTTTATGTAATTTTTACAAAATATGTCACAAAACTTCAGTTCATTAAAAACGATTTAATTTTGTTTTTTAAGGACTCCGTTGAGGTTGAATGGCAATAGTAATTTCCAATCCAAGTACACGAACTTATATTGATACTATTTTGTTTCGCCGGTTTATCCTTCAAGCACTTGAACTTGAAGAACGGTAGAATCAATCAATAAAACTTTAAATGCCTTAATAAGATGATAATTTCTTTATTTTCTTAATTGCTTATATACTAAGTTAACAACAAGTGGTAAAGTGCACAAATAGCAAGTAGTGTTCTGCCATTTGTCCTGTCCTGTCCGCATGCGTTTTTGTTGCGTCGTTGTATATTAATTTATCGAAAAATAAATTCATAAACAGTTACAAAAAAATAAAATAAAAACAACTTTAAAAACAATAAAATCCAATATTTACAACAACAATATATCAAAATATTCACAAAAAAAAAAAAACACATCAACAGACCAATAAAACAAAACAAAAAAAAAAAAGATAACAAAAATAAACAGTGATGGTACCACGGGTCGCATGTGACCAGATCAAGGCTTTTATGGCTCTTTATAAGGCAGATTGTACCGCGAATTGTTTCCTTTCCTTTTCCTAGTATTTATTTATTTTTCATATAGTAATAGTAATTTTATTTTACTTGTACCTTTGTGTTAACTGTTGTTTGATTAGTCAGTGGCGAAGGTATAACACTGGTCACTCTCTGGTAATAAAATCATCAGTTTTTACACAGGTGTTAGTAATATAAAATAGGCAATAGGTTGGAGTCTTTGATGTTTAGAATTGACTTTTGTAACATACGTGGGTTGATAGAAAATTTTCTCTGTGTCTGCACCAGAGAATGACATGAATCGCACTCAAATGGCAATTTTTTTACTTTTGAAAAATGAATATTGAGCTAGCAATACGCACCAACTAATTGAATATTGTTAAAGCATGATTCAATTTAGCATATCTTTTGCTACAAAATGCTTGTAGTTGATTGCAAATTCTAAACACTCCAACTAATCATAAAAGCAGTAAGTATGTTTGAGTATTTCACTGCTTAAATGTGAATAAACCAATTACGAACAAAAGAAAAACAATAACATGATTGCAATGAAAAATAATGCAGTTTCTCGTACATTTTTAATAAAATATACTACTTAGAAGTATTCTTCTTGTGTTTTGTTTATTGGTACTAAAACGTAATAAATATTAGTAATTTGTAACCAAAAAAGTTTACAAAATATCAGCTACACTTCAGAAGTTAAGAAAGAAGAATATAAATGTAAATTTCGATCGATATCGAATGCCGTAACTTGCCCCAGGTAATGTTTATTTTACTTCAAACAAAAAATTATTAAAAATTTTTTTTTTTAATTTTTATTTTGAAACATTTAGTTAAGCTGTAATGAATCATTTGAATATCTTGTATACAAAGCAGTGTTTTGTATGTTGTTATTGCTAACGGTATCGAAAATAACATTAAGTAATAAATAATGCATTTACAAAAGCAAACTCTACAAGCAATGCAATTGCTACTGTTAATGATTAAAAACGAAACAAAAGCAATGAAAATTGGAGTAGGCAGTAAAATTGAATCAACTCATGTCATTCACTGGTCTGCACACAGTTGACTCCATCGGCCTGATATTCTTGCCTTATGTGAGACCCAGGTATCAGAGGATGCTGATCCACAGGATTTTGTTTTACCTGGGTACTCTCTTCTACCCTTTTTTAGTCTACATCTTGCGTTGTACATTCGGAATGAAGTCGTGTACCAGTGCCAGCAATTACTAGGCACGTACGATCCTGAATTTAACTGTCTTTGTGTTAAATTCAAAGTCTGGTCACACTTCTTACATTTCGGGTTTTTATACAGAATCCCAAACGCGGGAACGGATAAATCTTTTTCTGGCTTCGATGCCCTCTTAATTCCATATCGAGAATCCTAGAAAGCTGTCCGAACAGTTAAATTGATGTTGCTGGTGATTTCAATGTTAAAAACTCGTCTTGGATTCGCCATTCGAAACGTACAACTCTATGTTGTATATGGCCAATATGTTGAGTTATTCGCCGTACACAACCACCTCGTGCAATTAAATAATGAGCCAACACATATTTCGTGTGTTGAAGGGCAACAACACAATACTCTCGACCTCTTTCTTACCTAGCACCCTGATAAGTATGAAGTAAGCATTCTTGCGCCTCTCGGAAACTCGGATCACTGCACCATATCCGCCTCCTTTTTGGTTGCTGAACTTCACAACGTTTTAAAAATGGCCACGAAACGTTTAAAATATATATACGAAAAGACTCTTTGGGCTGAGCTTAACGATTTTTTTGGCATTTTAATTGGAAACTTTGTTTTCTGGACAATATAGTCGATGTCATGGCGGAAATGGTTGTGAACATTATTTTGCTTGGAATGAAAACCTTCATTCCATCTAAGCAAATCCGCATTAAGCCAAGAAAGAATTCTTGGTTTAATCAGACGTGCAAAAACGCAGTCAGATCCAGAGAGGAAGCATTTAGTACATGGCGGTGTAACAAAAGCGCAAGTACGTGCTAAAATAGCAAGAGCTTTTGGTCATTCGTTAAAACGGTGAAGAATAATGCTAGTTCCCAATTCCACCTCTTAAGAGTTGATCAGATAAATATTACCCGGTTGATGAAGCAAACCTCTTGGCTGAAATCTTTGCAAGTAATTCTTACTTGCCGGAAAGCAATCAACCACTGCCCGCACTGGAAAAAGTATCAGTAACTATGCCGGATATATTCTTTCGAGCACGTGCAGTTAAAAGGATTTTAGCGGATCTCAACATAAACAATTCCCCTGGTCCGGATGGAATTCCATCACTGGTCTTGAAGCAGTTCTCTTCGACGTCAGCGCGTCCATTAGCAAAACTTTTCAATACTATACCATGTTGGTGAGTTCCCATCATGTCGGAAGATTGCTAATGTAAAACCAATCCCCAAAAAGGGAGAGGCTAGCAACCCTGAAAATTACCGCCCAATCGCAATTTGCTCTGCACTCTCTAAAGTTATGGAGAGTATACTTAATTTTCATCTTGTGAAATATTTGGAGTCCAACAGCTTACTTAGTGACTGGCAGTACGGCTTCCGTAGGGGACGCTCTACGGGTGACTTACTGGCCTTCCTTTCGGAAAAGTGGTGTCAATCCATTTACCATTTTGGCGAAAGTAGGGTGGTGGCTCTAGATATTTCCAAGGCGTTTGATGGAGTGTGGCATGGTGCACTCATATCAAAACTTATTGCTTTTGGTGTCGGTAATAGTTTCTCTCGACTTATCGAGCTTTCTCAGGGATCGCACTATACGAGTTGTTATAGATGGGATCTCATCAAACGAGTTCAAGGTTAATTCAGGGGTACCGCAAGGTTCCGTTCCTTCCTACCCTAGTTCTTATTTTTCTCAATGACCTTATACGTCATATTTTCAACCCTATCTATTCTTTCGCAGATGACAGTAGTGTGGTTGCTATTATTTTAATTCAAAATGTATGTTTAAGCTTATATTTTTAAAATATTCTTTTCGAATACAAGAATTATAATAATCAAATTAATAAAAACATTTTTGTTTTTAATAAAACATATCTCCAAGAAAACTTAATAAATTAAAATTAAACAAGTATTTAAATTACAAAGTACACATATTATAAAGTATCTACATTACTCCCCCCTTCGAAAAACGTTAACATCCAATAAGTTAAAAGTAACACGTTTATTTTTATGTGGTGAGTTTGTATCATTATGAGTATTTTTATCGGTATTAAAGGTATTTTCAATAACTGCGGGTTTTAGACGATCAATAGGAACTGTCATAACATTTCCATCTTTCTCAATTTTAAAACATTTTTTATCTCTTTCTAATACTTCATATGGCCCTTCATATGGCTGTTGCAGCGACCTTTTGTTTATTATACGCAGAAACACAAATTTACAAGTTTGTAAATCCTTTGGCACGTAAAAACCAGATCCAGAATCTGTATGATGAACCATGTTTGATCTCACATTTCTGAAACAATCTTTTAACTTAAACAAAGTATCAGATGCGTCAAACTGGCCATGTTGAACAACAATTTGCCCTGGAAGACGAATATTTTGCCCGTACGTTAACTCAGCTGGAGTTGCTTTTAAATCTTCCTTATAAATGGATCGTAATCCAAGTAAGGCTATTGGAAGCTCATCATACCATCTTGAGGAATCACCTTTAGCCATTAATGTAGCTTTAATTTGCCTATGAAACCTTTCAATAATACCATTAGCTTGTGGATGGTACGGAGAAGTTGTAATTTGATGACATCCCAAAAATTTTGTTAACTCTGCAAACATATGTGATGTAAACTGACTCCCCTGATCTGTTGTTACTTTTAATGGGACGCCAAATCTAGAAATATAATTTCGCACTAGTGCATCCACTATAGTTCTTGTATTTATATCCCGAAGTGGGTAAACCTCTGGCCAACGTGTGAAACGGTCTATTACCGTAAGTAGATACTTATAACCATGAGAAGAAGGAAGTGGACCTACAATATCTAGGTGTATGTGTTCAAAACGACCCTTCGGAATTGGTACTTTAACAAATGGAGATTTGGTATGTTTGTGAATTTTAGATTGCTGACACCTTAAACATTCTTTCGACCATTTATTTATCTCCTTGCTCATATTTGGCCAAAAATAATTTTCCGTAATTAGGCGCCTAGTGGACCGGGTACCTGGATGAGAAATACCATGCAATTTTGAAAACACTATTTTCCTAAGACTTGAAGGTATATATGGTCTGGTATTATCATGTGATACTTCACACCAGATTTGTGCATCAATCAGCGGTACCCTTATCAATTTTAAATTGCAATATATATTTTTATCCGTAGTTAAGTTCTTTATTTCTAAATCATTTGTTTGCTCTTGATGTAAAGTTCTCATATTTAAGTCGCTATCTGCTATTATATCAATATCAAAAGGTCTAGAAAGACTGTCGGCTACTGCGTTTGATTCACCTTTAATATATCGAATATCTGTGGTGAATTGGGAAATGTATTCCAAATGTCTCGTCTGTCTTGGGCTTCTTTCTGTTTTAGAATTCATTGCAAACGTCAACGGCATATGGTCTGTATAAACTAGAAAAATGCGGCCCTCTAACAAATACCTAAAGTGCTTTATATTCAAATAAATAGCAAGTAATTCACGATCAAACGAACTGTATTTGGTTTCAGCGAGTGTAAGTTTTTTTGAGAAAAACGCCAAAGGTTCAGTTTTACCATTATAAACCTGATGCAATACACCCCCTACAGCAATATTAGAAGCATCGACTGTTAAAGTTAAATCTGCATCTTTATTAAAATGATTTAATAATACACGTGATGCAAAACCTTGTTTAACTTCTTCAAAAATATTCACAGCATTATCGTCCCATTCGATGATTTTCTGTTTCCGCCTTAAGGCACTAGTAATCAATTCGTGTAGAATTGATGTTTTGTGTGCTAATCTTGGTATATAACGGTGGTAATAATTTACCATACCAACGAATTTTTGCATCTGCTTGACAGATGATGGCCGCACAAAATTTTTAATGGCTGAAACTTTTTCCTCAGAAGGTTTAATACCATTTTCAGAAATATTATGACTTAAAAAATCTATACTAGCTACTCCAAAAATACATTTCCCCGGTTTTACATTTATACCATATTCATCTAGACGCCTAAATACTTTTCCTAAATGTTCGATATGTTGTTCGTCACTTTCGCTAGCTATCAATACGTCATCGATGTAAGCAAAAATAAAGTCCAGACCATTAAACACCTCGTTTATAAAACGTTGGAACGTTTGAGCCGAATTACGTAATCCAAAAGGCATACGTTGAAATTCAAACATTCCAAACGGTGTAGTTATAGCAGTTTTGTATATATCCTCTTCAGCCATAGGTATCTGGTGATAAGCCCGAATTAAATCTAGCTTGGAAAATATCTTTTTATTTCGTAGATTTATGTTTAAGTCGTCGGGAACTGTCACAGCATTAAGGCGCCTAAAATCGCCACAAGGACGCCAGTCATTAGGGTCTTTCTTTGCAACCAGGTGAAGGGCTGACGCTACAGAAGAGTTTGATGGTCTGCATATTCCTGATTTAACTAAAAAATCGAATTCGGATCTAGCAACTTTATATTTTAATGGGTCCAACCGCCGAGGCTTAGTAAACGGAAGCGGTCCTTCGGTAATAAGCTTGTGGACTGTTAAATGTTTAACAGGTTTGGTATAATCAGGTTCAGCAGTTAAAGAAGGAAAATCTTTCAATAATCGAGTGTACTTATTGCTTACGGAAAATAATTTTGGTAGCGAAACGTTACAAGCACAAGAAACTGCATTAACCGATAAACTAGTAAGAGGATCCAACAAACATCTATTTTTAATGTCTACTAATAGCCCATACTTGCCTAAAAAATCAGCGCCGAAATAGGTTTCGAAATGTCAGCAATTAGAAATATAAAGGGAAACTCGCGTCGTAAACCTAAATCAACAGTAACTAATTTTTTTCCATATGTTGGAATACTAGTACCATTAGCTGCAGTTAAAACAATATCGGATATTTTATTATTATTTTTAAATTGAAGGAAGGGTAAAACGGAAACTTCAGCTCCGCTGTCTATTAAGAAATTTAATTTATTACTTTTGTCGAAAACGAAAAGGCGACGAGCTCTTGTAAAACCATCACCACTGTTTGTCGCATCAACAATGGGAGATATTAGTTTAACGATTCCTTTGAAAAGGAACAAGGTTGCTCACAGCGTATCGCCTTATCCCCAAAACGATAGTGATATCTACATAGCCAATTATTGCTAGATCCACGTTGTCGGGAGCTGGAATTTCTCCTATAATTATTCCTGGAAAATGTACGAGATTGTCTACCTTTTAATTCACTTTTAATAGAATTCACTTCAATACACAATTTGTTGATATTTTCGCATAAAATCTTTGATAAATTTTCTACAACGTGTTCTATATTAGTTGCAGTGTGTTCTTTAACACTCGCAACTTCACAAGTAAACATTACTTCCCAAATCATATCTGCTAATTGTATCATCTCAGTTATATCATTATGATTAGAACCCGTTAGAGCCACATTAAGACTTTTAGGAAGTTTCCTCAACCATAATTTTTTCAAGATATCAGAACTAAAACTAGTTCCAGCTAGCAAAGCCAGTGATCGATAAAAATCGGACGGTTTCCTGTTACCCATTTCACTGTCTGACAAAATTTTCTCTAACTTGGTAGTTTCACTTAATGAGTGTCGATCAACCAAGACTTTTTTTAAGTTATCATAAAGATTGTTTTGAGGTGGATTCTGAATAATATCGAGCACTGTGATAATAACCTCTTGAGGAAGTGCAGTAATAATGTGCTCGTACTTTGTCTTATCTAAAGATATACCTTTAGTGACAAACTGCATTTCTGAATGTATAAACCAAGCGTCAGGGCAATTAATCCAAAACTGTGGCAGTTTAACAGATGCAGCACAAAGGTCAAAGTTTAATTGGGAAGAATTACCAACTAATGAAGAGTTATGACAACTCTGTTGTGCAATGTTAGAATTTACCTGAGTATCTGAGATATGTTGTATATCTGTATTGTTACGCGTAGGGGAACGGATTGGCAACATTTTTCGACGGTTCACAAATATGTATTGAAATAAAAAAAAAAACAAAATAGTCAATAAATAACTAAGTTTTTACCAAAATGGACATCCAGAGTAAAACCATAATTTGCATTTGGTCCAGATGCTGATGTAGACTCGTTGTCAGTACTTCTAAATCGGAAAGCTTAATACAGGATAAATGTTATTGTTTGTGCTGCCCAATATTATTTTCTTCAATTCACACAAATCGAGGTTGCTGCAGATGCTGTGGAGGAAGACGTTCTTATGGATAACGTTGGTTCAAAAAGTTGATTCAAAGCTGGCCTTAAATTTGGTTATATTAATGCAATTAATGGAACAACCAGAAAAATCGATCTTCTAAAATGTTACTGCTAGCTTCTGAAGTATTAAAACGGTTAAAATCCAAATATTGCTTTAAATTCAAGATTTATATAATTTATAATTTATCCGGCTCCTGGCAGGATCGCCAATGTGGTTGCTATTATTTTAATTCAAAATGTATGTTTAAGTTTATATTTTTAAAATATTCTTTTCGAATACAAGAATTATAATAATCAAATTAATAAAAACATTTTTGTTTTTAATAAAACATATCTCCAAGAAAACTTAATAAATTAAAATTAAACAAGTATTTAAATTACAAAGTACACATATTATAAAGTATCTACAAGTAGCATATGCCATTCATTTTTTTTTCGGAATAGACCAAGCCTTCGGGAAATTGGGGCTATGCGAAAGCACATGGACGATACCCTTAATCGCGACCTTTTAGTAATCTCAGAATGGGGCCTTGCGAATAGGGTTCAATTTAACGCTCATAAAACCCAGTGCTGTGTGCTTTCGGACAGGCGTACCGCTGAATATGCTATCTCATCTGTAATTATGGGTTATATATATAAAGGAATCAGAAGCTCTCGATGTTCTTGGCATGAAAATTCAATGTAATGTTCGTTGGAACTAGCATATTTTTCATGTCGCAAAAGAAGCATTCAAGTGTCTAGGTTTTTTGAAACGGTGTAAGAAATACTTCACTCCATCTGATCTCGTTACTATCTGTGTCACCTATATCAGACCGAAAATGGAATAGAACTCTCATGTGTGGGCCGGTGCTTGAAAGTCTATTTTGGAGTTACTCGACCGCGTGCAGGAGAGAGCGAAGAAGCTCATCTGTGACAGTAGGGTATCTAGCTCTATTGACTTACTGGAGCATCGACGCAATGTGAGGTGTGTTTCACTGTTTTATCGTTACTACAACGGAATGTCCTCTTATGAAATTAGGGAGCTTGTTGCTGAAAAACGTAGTTTTGTACGCGTAACGCGTTTTGCATCAAGAGCGCATTCCCTTGTGGCCGATTGCACAGTGGATCGCACTACGCATTACAGAGAGAATTCGTTTTTTAGCCGAACAGTTCGTATGTGGAATAAACTCCCCGCAGAGGTATTTCCTGCCACTTTCAATGTGCAAAGATTCAAATCAAATGTCCACAAGCACTACTCCCTCTATCCCTCTTCTCACAATCTAATTTCCTAGTTCTGGCACCATGCATTGCATAAGTAGGGGTCATCCCCTACTATCCCAGTGCTGGTGCTAAAAAAAAAAAATAATAAAAAAAAAGCATTTTGCTATGACTGTTGTTCCAAATAAATTATTATTTAATCTCTGCTATAGTTTGTCCCTATTGTTTGTTTATTTTTATTTATGGGGCAATCAATGACCTATTTATTATGTTTAAAATTAATAATAGCATTGATTGATGTAATAATAATTAAAGTATAGATTTATGTACTGAACAAGAGTGACGAGCAAAATTGATAAAAATGATTGTGTTTTTTATTATTTCGTCATGGGCATACATGAACTAAGTTTAAGCATTGAATGCATTATCATACAGATCAGAGATCATAAGATGACTGATTGATTTAATGATTTATTTCAAATTACATTATTTATATTAATTACAAAAAGTGTGACAATGATTAAATCATGGGAAGACATAACAATAAATGTTGTGTGTCTGATTGGCATAATAAGATTTTTAAAACAATTATTATTAATCTAATATATATATATATATGTACATACCTATGTATATATTTTATTTTTTTTTTAATTTCACTAAATTCAGTTATGATCAGTTCTCTATACCTTAAACAACGTGACATAAATTTAAATAAAAGTTTGTAATTTTCGCCATTCAATAGATTATAAACTTTTTCAGTTGTGAGAATTCTTTTTCCAAAATAGTGGAATATGAACCCTGAAAGAATTGGACATCTACCTATAAAATAAACAGTGTTCTATTGCTCATTAAAATTGCACAAAAAGTATAAATTTGAAACTCTTCCGTAAGAAGAGCATGTATTTAGATTTAATAAACTACCTCTAGCTTTTAATATCAAGCTGACCATATAGGCCGAATTACCATCTTTAAAATAGGGGGGAAAATCATATGTTAACGTTGGATACATATCATGGTATCCAAAAAGCGAATTTCTTGCACTAGCAATAAAATTTTCAACCTCAATTGAATTTAAAATATTAAGTAAGGTATAATGATGATAATGTAAATTATTTCTCCATATATTCATATCTAAATTGACACCACTTTCAGTACATAGAACACCCCATTGCGAAAACCAAGAAATGTTTTGCCGAATAGTTTCCTCAGCTAGCACACGAGGCAATCTATTCATGGAAAGATTTAAAACTTTTTCATCATTACTAAAATGTAAATTTAAAGTTTCTAAAAATAAGGAAGATAGACGTGTTTCAATATGCAACATATAATTGGGAGTATTCATGGGAAGAAATAAAATTTTCTATACAAAATATATTAACAGTTTTTCTACTTCATCGTATCTATGAAAGCCCCATATCTGAGCACCATAAAACATTATGGATTTTGCCGCTGTGTGAAATATTTTAAGTTTGTTGAAAATTTCAATTTTTGGGTTGTGAATATAACTTAACCAAGTGGAATTTATGGCCATTTTGGAAGATAAAAGTTTTGCTTCAAGATGTTTCTTAAAGGATAGGTTGTACGTAAATAATACCAAGATACTTATATTCGTTGACCACATCGATTACACCGTTACCGTACTTCCATGAAAGTTTGCGACTATATCTACCACTGCTTCTGAATATCATCACTTTAGACTTATCCAGATTGACTTTAAGACCCCAATTTTTACAATAAATGTGTAAGGCATTAATCATGTCCTGCAAGCCATCAAGGAAATCAGACAGTAAGACAATGTCATCTGCATACTTCGAAACTTTTACTACTCTGCCAGCAACAGTTATACCTCCCGGTAAAAAGTCAGGAAGGTCGTTAAGGTAAACCGAAAATAAAACAGGACTAAGTATACATCCTTGTCTTACACCTTGGTAGACAGTGAATGCTTCAGAGACTGAGCAACCATCCCAAACCTTACTGGTAGTATTTTCATACAATTTTTGTAATAAAGTTACAATTTTTCTGAACAGACCTATTTGACTAAGTTTATATTATCAAAAGCCGAAAAAAAATCTAAAAAAAATGCAAAAGTTTTTTTACTCTGATGAAAACCCAAATTTACAATACTGGTTAAGTTAAATTAATTGTCAATTGTCGAGTATTCCTTGCGGAAGCCCGCTTGGTATTCATTTATTATATTGTTTGAAAGTAACCAGCTGTTAATCCGATTGAGTAGTAGTCCAGTGAAAATTTTATATAAAGTGCTTAATAGGGATAAGCCTCTATAGTTTGATACAGTATTAATGTCACCCTTTTTGAATAAGTGAATTATGACAGCTCTGAAAACAATCGGGAATTTCTTCACGTAGAAAAATGTGATTGAGCAATTAGAGAACTTAAGTTAAAAAACTAATAGGGGCAAATTTATAAAACTCATATCTAATTCTGTCTTCGCCGGGAGATTTGTTCAGTTTAGCAATTTTTAAGACCAATTTAAGTTCTCTCATCTCAAGACGAGAGTCTAGAAAAGGGTCAATAACATTATGTAAATTCCAAGACACTGCATTTTCAAAACCAGCATCACACAAGAGGGATGTAAAATAGTCATAAAAATTAGCAATACTTAGATTGTTTCCCATACATGGTTTATTATTTTTCATGCTGTTCGCCAGTTTCCATCAGTCCGAACTATTTTTTACTTTATTAAGTTTTTCAATATTATTTATTTTAAATTTGAACTTTTTCTTTAAAAAATTTTTGTATAAAAGGACCTAGATTCGATTAATTTTTTTCTAGAAACTTCAGTACCAGTTTTACGATATTCGTTTAGCGCCTTATGCATTTTGTTACGAGCATTATAGCACTGCGAATAAAACCATTTATTTTTGGGGTCAAACAATTTTTTTGGTGAACAAAAACCTGTAGCAATACGAACTTTACCTGTGCATATATTTATCTTATCTAAAGTTTGTATATTTGATTGTATATAACTCAAGTTAGACAGATCTTCGAGAATATTTACATAATTATCTATTCTATTTGGATACCATGGAAGTTTTGGGGGGAATTGTAAATTTTTCAGCGAGGTACTATTTTTCGAGCAGAAGGAAACAGCTAATGGCGTGTGATCTGAATAAGGCTTACTGGAAACATGGAAGTCATTTATAAGTTTCAATACAGAAGGCGAACAAATACAGTAATCTATCACTGAACTTCCCATACCACCACAAAACTACTCGCCATTCGAATCACTCTCTATTCGTCCATCTAATATAATACCTCCAGTGTTATCCAAAAATTCTAATAACTTCTTACCTTCCCGATTAGTGGTATTGTCCTTAGACACGCGTGATGTGGAGATTGAGGGGAGATTTATCAAAATATTTTCATCCAACAATTGTGCAGCAGAAACACGGGCATTTAAATCCCCAATTATACAAAAAGGTCTATCACAAAGATTGTTTATTAAACTAGTGAATTTTTCAAAATCATGTTCCCAATTAGTGCAATTAAGGTAAGTTGGGACAAAATTAAAACAAATGCCATTAATTTTAGCTGTAAGAGTTACACCGTTTCTATACTCATGAAATTTTAAATCATATTTATTTTGTATGTTTTTTTTCAAACCATACAAACAGCCGCCTATAGCTCGCCCTTTAGTATGGTTTTTTGTAGCATCATGCCAATAAAGAACATAATCTTTTAAAGAGCAAGAGAAAACTGGACGTTTATCAGCGAGTACATGTGTTTAAAATAGAAATATTATATCAAAATTGTTCAAATATGTTAAGAAATTACCAAAATTAAGTTTACTGTTAAGGTGAGCAACATTATATGAAACCAATCGACACAAATCTAGTTGCTAATTGCGTGGTAACTCATTTGAGGCGTCCTTTCCTGAGATATTGTTCTTGTTATTGGAATCTCTAACGATAATATCGCACACACCGTTGACTTTTGACAGTAGAAGACGTAGAAAACTTGCATCGGCATTATTAACAGCAATGATTTTGTCTCCACTGCATGAAAAAGGTTTGTTGGCGATGAAAATGCGACTGTCTCCATATCTAATTTTTATATTTTTCTCAGCTGTTTTGACTTTTTTTTTTTCCAATTTGGCGTAAAAAGAATCTGTTGTTACGTTCCTCAGCTGTGTAACCTTTGTCAATGAAAATATTTGTACCTTTGAGTAGTTGTCGTTTAGAAAGTACCGATTTGACTTCTAATGGGGAGTTTAAGGCCACTAACAATGATTTTCCAGAAGCAATAAGAAGAGCTTCGACTACATTTATAGAAGTTTTCAGTAAATTTGAGAATATTTGGTTGAATTCGTTGAGAGCTTGTGGGACGAATTTACTGGTTACACCACTTATGACAATCTTGTTGCGTCGGCTTGCCTTGTTAACTGTTTCCAGTCTGTTTTTTACAATCTGCAATTCTTTTTGTAGGCGATTATTTTCTAGGCGTAGATGCTGGATATCTGTAGAGATAGTGGCAATGTCCTCTTTCCTCGCAACATTTTCCAATTTCAGATCAAGTGCATTACTCAGTTTTTGATCGAACACATCCCAAGAAAAACAATTCATATTGGGTGCTGCAGGGACGGGACAGACGTCGCTTGAGAATGTAGCAGCTGATGAGGAAGCAGTTTCGACATTTTGTTGTACTTTATACGTATACGTTTATACTTTATACGTTTTAGGAGATCTTAAATCACCATGCAACGTTGTGCTGCACTAGACGGTGGAGTATAACCTCTCTTTTTTACCAGAACAAAAAACAGTATTGGGCACTTTGAGGGGTATACTTCTTTTTATATTATCGATAGATTTTATATTGATGTTTATAACTTTTGAAAAAACCAATTTAATTCAATTAAAAAGATTTATTAATAATTTATTTATAAAATTAATGAGCGCTTAAAAATTTAGTTGTTTGACGTTTTGGTGCAGGGTTGCCAATTTTCAATCATAAGAAATAAAGCTGTCATTAACACAACATGGAGTCAGGTGAGCTCGCAAAATAAAAATAAGACGGAATACAAAATCAAAGGTAAGAAAATGGCGGAATCACAGGATTCCTTTCCCTTAACGTCGCAAATTTCCATTATTCTTTAATATTATGGCAATCTCTTCGAGGGAACAACTACGTCATCAAACGGAAAATTATGAGCAAAGCGTAACCTTTATTTTATCATTTCACTAATGTTAACTATTTTTTATGCACTAAATGTCTATAACATTGCGCATCATTTCCAGTATCTGTCTTAAATTCAAAATTTTTGTTGATGGAACTTTAATTATTTGTAACATCTCTAACATATACCGACGTTTATAATTATTTTTTATATTTAAAACTGATATATATTTAAAGTTAAGATAATGATTTAATCTGGCACAATGGGAAGATAATGCAGTTTTTTTGTGGATTATCAACGTCCTTTCATCTTTGATCAGACTTCCAGCTATTCTAGTTGTTTAGTTTATTTTTTGTTGTACCTACATATTTCTTATTACAATTCTCACTATCATTACCATTACAAGTTATTTTATATACTGAATTTGAAATGTCCAATTTTTTTTATTTTATCTTTTTTTTTTACTAAATAATCTATTTAAAGTATTGTAAGATTTGTATCCCATTTTATGTTTCTCAGCTTAAAATTTTTTTTATTTTTCTGTCCTTTCTGCTATTTCTGGCAGACTTGTAAACTTTTGTTTCTGTAACATTTCTTGTGTTACTTGCTCTTCTGTACCTTAATTGTTTAAATAAAGTATTTATTACTTGCATTGGCCCTTAAAAAAATCACACTTGTCTAGCTGGAGCTCCAACTTGTTCTCTACTAAGCGTCTAAATACATTCCGAAGTATTCGAAAGTGTTCCTCAATAGTCCCGGTCGCTATCATAACGTCATCAATATACACTATCAATTCCCTGTCCCTCACCATGTCCGCAAAAACTCTGTTAACAAAACGTTGGAACACTAAGGATGCATTCTTTAATACAATCGGCATTCTAAGGAACTCATACAGTCTCAGTGGAGTTACGAAGGACGTGTATTTTATAGAGTCCTTCTCTACAAAACCATGATAGAACCCACTTCGTAAGACCAGTTTCGTAAAAAATTGTTTTCCTGACAACCGCAGAGCTCATCAAGGAGAGAAATAGGGTAATTGTTATTCAACGCCATCTTGTTCAAGGTCCTATAGTCTACACACATGCGAAGTTCTCCTGTCTTCTTCCTCACGAGCACTATGGGGGACACAAATTCTGACTCGCTTGGCCTTATAAAACCTTTCTCTGAATAATCATCTAAAATTTTCCATAATTTCTTCCTTTCCTCGTATGATAACCTCCTAGGTATACAACTGCAAGCTCTTGTATTCTTCTAATTAAGTTTAATCTCACTCCTATTCTTAGGTTCAAGTGGCCTTTCATGCCTTACGTAAGTATCCATAAAACTCCGTTCCAAATTTTTCCTGTCATTGTCCTGAACCTTTTCACCTATTCTGAGCAAAATAACGATTAAAATTTTATTTTTGAATTTACTTAAAACTAAGCTTATATAATGCTACGGTCATCATATTCATTTTCTTGTTTTAGAATTGGGAACAAGTCGATAGCTTTTGCCTATTAGTAGTAAGCATTAATTTAGAATTGGGAACAAGTGAATAACTTTTACTTATTTGCAATAAGCAGTAATTTAGAATGGGGAACAAGTCAATAACTTTTGCTTATTTGCAATAAGTCAATGACTTGGTGTTGATTTAGCGGTAAATATAAAAAATGGAAAAAACGTCAACAACCTTTGTGTCGTTAACTCTTCCCCCTTTAAATCGAGTGTCCTTAATCGTTTCTCTAAAAAAGTGTTACCTTAGAGGTTTCTCTGGCGCCACAGGAGTAACACTCGTACGTTGTGGTAAGTTATCCATTTCAACAAGTTTGTTCACTGTGGTCAGTTGTGGTTCCCATAACACAATTTTCTGCACCGTTTTAGTGAAGATTTTTAGTAAAATAATTGAAATAGCAACAAGTAGAAACATTCCAGAGGTTATCCATTCTCCAATCATAAGGCGTCTTGTCACGGTTGTGATGATGTCTGTATTATTGATTTGCAATTCGTGGAGTGCTTCTAGATATAAGAGATTGATTCGACCTTTCTCAAAAGGAGTGAGCTGTATTGTGGCAGGCATGGGTTGTAAAGTTGAAGACTGCCAGCTGCTAAAAGTTCTATTGTCAACCTTAAGGGTTGCATTGTGAAATTTGATTAAAATCATTCCCGAAACATTATAGCTTTCTTCATTTGCGAAAATCGACCCTTTAAAAGAACTATCGATCGATCATTTAAAAGAACTATTCCCGAATCAATTTCTTCAGTTAAAGGAATATGATGACTGTTACTTAACTGTTGTAACGTGGATTTTGTCGTCGGCTGAGGTAGATCAGGGTTGTCCAGGGTTTACTTACGGATCCACAAGAACTTTAAGTTATAACTCTATTAAATTTTCCCACTTCTGGGGATTAAATATATATATCTTTATTTACAGCTTTGACACATACAATTATTTACTTCGGTAACGCTACTAATAGCTAAGGCGTTACGTTGATCAGTCGGGAGTACTCGGCTTATAGTAGTTGTTTTAATCAGTCGATAGCATTCGGCTTATATTCCTGACAGCTCGGATGATACTAAAGCCAGTCGGTAGTATTCGGGTTTATGCTCGCAATTCATCGCGTGTTTTCGGCTTAATATGGATAGCAGCATCGGTGATACTGAATTTAGTCATGGGAAGTTGTCGGAAGTCCTCGTCGAATACTTTCGCCTTCTCGATGTACTAAACTAAGTCGGAGTAGCAGCAGTTGATGGTCATCTTTATGATCGCCAAAGACTTATAAAATATATTACAATATTTACAAAATTACTTACAATGCTAACTTAACTATAAATACCAGACAGCCAAAGCCGTTGTGGAAAACAGTCAGTCGAAACCGCTGTGGAAAACAGTCAGCCGAAGCCGCTGTGGAAAACAGTCAGCCGAAGCCGCTGTGGAAAACAGTCAGTCGAAACCGCTGTAGAAAACAGTCAGCCGAAGCCGCTGTGACCGAAACAGTCAGCTGAAGCGATAAGCTAAAGCCGCTGTGCAAGGCGGTATAAAATACCCAAAGCACACTAAACACACTTCACATTCACACTTAATTATGGCAGATTCCTGTCTACTTTGAATCGCCTCGATACCTTTCAAACCTGGCATACTTATTCAACTAAAATACCTACTAATTGAGAATTATTAGTAATACAATGAATACGCAATTTAATCTTACAGCGTCTATTTACATACAACTAAATAAAGTGCGGCCAGATCGACAAAATAAAACTAGCGGTTAAAAACCGGCATTAAAAATATATGTGCGTAATATACGTCACATTTCCCCCCTGTTTTCAAAAGCGGTACTCTGAGAGTAGAGCGTCTTATAGTTTTGTAAATATAACCTTTCTTTAGAAAGCCTCGGCCTTTATATAAAAATATATTTTGCGGTATAAATTTTTTTTAACTTATTGAGGTATTTTTTTTTTTTTTTTTGGAATATCAAAATAAACTTCAATTCAGTTCGCACAAAAAAAAAAAAAAAAATAAAAGAAATTAACCTAAAATATATAGATGTGGTATATAACATAAGAACATAAAATAAATAAAGTAGAAGGCTCAGACCTACAATACCAGAATGGTATATTTAACCTTTCTTTAGAAAGCCTCTGCCCTTATATAAATATATATTTTGCGGTATAAATTTATTTTAACTTATTAAGGTATTTTTTTTTTTTTTTTTTGGAATATCAAAATAAACTTAAATTCAGTTCGCACAAAAAAATAATAAAATAAAAGAAATTAACTTAAAATATATAAATGTGGTATATAAAATAAGAACATAAAATAAATAAAGTAGAAGGCGCAGACCCACACTACCAGAATGGTATATTTAACCTTTCTTTAGAAAGCCTCGGCATTATATAAATATGTATATATTTTGCGGTATAAATTTATTTTAACTTATTAAGGTATTTTTTTTTTTGGAATATCAAAATAAAGTTTAATTCAGTTCGCACAAAAAAAAAAAAATAATAAAATAAAAGAAATTAACTTAAAATATATATAGATGTGGTATATAAAATAAGAACATAATTTAAATAAAGTAGAAGGCTCAGGAAATTTATTTTATCTCGACAACTTTTTGGAGATCAAGGCAAATTTTTTGCTTAAGATGGTGACCTTTATCGGGGGGCGAGTTGCTCTTTGTATAACCACACCGTTCCATATCTCATCCTCTGTGAAGAGCTTTCCCCTATACTTAACCGTTCAGACATAATTTCGTGTCGGTGTTAGGCTAGCATTCGGCTGCAACTGTGATGCCGATGGTTTAGCGGTTATCTCAACGTCCTGCGTATGGTTCGGCTGTGGAATGTATGATTTGGCCGAGTTCGCTATATTCAAGGCCGACCCTGGGTGAGTGATGGCAAGACAACCCTCAACTTCAGAACCACTTGTCGATGCACCTAAGAAATTTACCTTTCGCTCTGGATTGTTCGGGGAGCGATCGGCTGGCCAAGGGTTGGCAGTAATTGCCGGACGAACCTGTACGTCACTTAAAATTCTTAGGCGGGCCTCGGCTGGTGGCTTAAAGGTTGTTGGCTTTTCCGAAACAACGGTATTGTGAGCTATACGTCGCTTGCGCTCCATCTTCACTGCTTTGTGGTTTAATCACAACTGATGTCTTGTTATGAAAAGCGCTTCCTTTTATACCCCCTTTTTTCTTTTGTCTTAATGGCATTTTATTTCCCAACATTTATATCTTAAATGATTGGCCTTGTTATCGAATATTGCATTTTTTTTATCGATTAGTTTCAACAACATATTGTCGGTTGATGTGCTTAATCGGTTGAAGTGCAGTATTTCACCTAGTTGCTTGCATAAATTTCGACACTCTTTTGCACGGCTCGATCAGCTGTTTTTTTCCCCGAAGTAAATCCGATTTAGTTTTTCGTGTTTGCTGTTTACATAATTTTTGGGTCGATGCTTCCTCGTTGGCGGTGGTTCTCTATTTTTTTTTGCTTTGCGACTCAGCATCGGGTCCCTGCTCGGGCGCCCTTCGTAACGTGGATTTTGTCGTCGGCTGAAGTAGATCACGGTTGTCCAGGGTTTACTTACGGATCCACAAGAACCTTAAGTTATAACTCGATTAAATTTTCCCACTTCTGGGGATTAAATATATATATCTTTATTTACAGCTTTGACACATACAATTATTTACTTCGGTAACGCTACTACTCGGCTTATAGTAGTTGGTTTAATCAGTCGATAGCATTCGGCTTATATTCCTGACAGCTCGGATGATACTAAAGCCAGTCGGTAGTATTTGGGTTTATGCTCGCAATTAATCGGGAGTTTTCGGCTTAATATGGATAGCAGCATCGGTAATACTGAATTTAGTCACGGGAAGTTGTCGGAAATCCTCGTCGAATACTTTCGCCTTCTCGATGTACTAAACTAAGTCGGAGTAGCAGCAGTTGATGGTCATCTTTATGATCGCCAAAGACTTATAAAATATATTACAATATTTACAAAATTACTTACAATGCTAACTTAACTATAAATACCAGACCTCCGAAGCCGTTGTGGAAAACAGTCAGCTGAAGCCGCTGTGAAAAACAGTCAGGCGAAGCCGCTGTGGAAAACAGTCAGCCGAACCCGCTGTGGAGAACAGTCAGTCGAAACCGCTGTGGAAAACAGTCAGTCGAAACCGCTGTGGAAAACAGTCAGCCGAAGCCGCTGTGGAAAACAGTCAGCCGAAGCCGCTGTAGAAAACAGTCAGTCGAAACCGCTTTGGAAAACAGTCAGCCGAAGCCGCTGTGAAAAACAGTCAGTCGAAACCGCTGTGGAAAACAGTCAGCCGAAGCCGCTGTGGAAAACAGTCAGCCGAAGCCGCTGTGGAAAACAGTCAGTCGAAACCGTTGTGGAAAACAGTCAGCCGAAACCGCTGTGGAAAACAGTCAGCCGAAACCACTGTGGAAAACAGTCAGCCGAAGCCGCTGTGGAAAACAGACAGCCGAAGCCGCTGTGGAAAACAGTCGAAACCGCTGTGGAAAACAGTCAGCCGAAGCCGCTGTGGAAAACAGTTAGCCGAAGCCGCTGTGGAAAACAGTCAGTCGAAACCGCTGTGGAAAACAGTCAGCCGAAACCGCTGTGGAAAACAGTCAGTCGAAACCGCTGTGGAAAACAGTCGGCCGAGGCCGCTGTGGAAAACAGTCAGCCGAAACCACTGTGGAAAACAGTCAGCCGAAGCCGCTGTGGAAAACAGTCAGTCGAAGCCGCTGTGGAAAACAGTAAGCCGAAGCCGCTGTGGAAAACAGTCAGCCGAAGCCGCTGTGGAAAACAGTCAGCCGAAGCCGCTGTGACCGAAACAGTCAGCTGAAGCGATAAGCTAAAGCCGCTGTGCAAGGCGGTATAAAATTCCCAAAGCACACTAAACACACTTCACATTCACACTTAATTATGGCAGATTCCTGTCTACTTTGAATCACCTCGATACCTTTCAAACCTGGCATACTTCACTACTGCTATTGTTGAAAATTCCAATGCCTCTTCTGGGCTTGAAAAATTAATATTTTCCTCAGTTAATTTTTTCATAGCCATTTTAATTTCATATTTACTTAATAAAAGTGGATTTACAATATTTATTTTTGCCCATAGAATGGCACGTTCGATATTTACTAATTCTTCTTTTACCAATCTAATTTTAGTTTGCAAATGAATGAGTATTTCTTTTTCTATATAAACATCTTTTCTTATTTGATTTGCCATTGTTTAATAATTTCAGTTAAATTATGTAATCTTTTATTAAATGCTTCATTGATAAATACTTGCTTATTATTGTTTTTATTTAGGTCGGCAATGTTGCTAGCTAATATTTGGAAGTCATTATGGTCAGGGGTTCCTGCTATGTACTTCCATATAGTGCCAATAGCATCTATTGATCTTTTCTTCCGGTTTTTAGTATTTGGTGTAAGGTGTTCAAGGATATTTTTAGTTTGTGTTAGCTCATAGATGAGGAGGGGATATTTATCATGGGATTTTGGGTATGTTCTGATCAATGAATGCTTGCGCATTGTTAATGAATTCTTCGTACTCTTTCAATTTTATTACGTGAACTATTGTAAATGTTCCTTGTTGTATTTTTGCTATTCCTTTGTCAATAGTTATTATGTGGGAGGACGAATAGTCAACCATTTCAATCTCTGCCTGAATGCAGAGAATTTGGATGCTGTGAAAGATAATTTTATTTTTTTTATATTACTTTTGTGAACTATTCTTCATGAATTAGTTAAAATTGTGGTGTTCTTGGTTTCCTTAAGTACTTCTTCTTTATAGCGAGGGGACAACTTAGATCCCAATCTTTTGTTTACTTTAACATATATCTTTTCACCTACTGAATAGTTTCCAATCTTTTCTCTGTCTTTGTTATGAAATTATAATCTTGATCTTGTTTTTCTTTTAACCAACTGTTAATTTCTTTTCTTTTATCTTCTGACTCCTTGATATTTTTATAATTTCTACCAAAAAATATTTCTACTGGCTTTTCCTTAGTACTAGAGTAAATTGAATTGTTATATTCATAAATCGATTTTGTAAGTAAGTCATGAAACGAGGTGTGAAGTTTTTCTGTTTCTAAACATCGCATAATTTCAGAAAGGGTACAATGGAACCTTTCTACTTGTCCATTAACAGACCTGCAATAAGATGGTGTTGTGTAAATATTTACTCCGAATTGGTTATTAAGCAAAAATTGTATGGTCGCAAAATTTAGAGATTTTTCGTTGTCTATCACTATTGTATTAGGAATACGAAACGCCAGAATTAATTCTGTAAGGGATTCTTTTCTATTGCCCTAGATTTCAGAATTTTAGCCTGCGCATATTTCGAAAACTTGTCAATGGCCGTAAGGACCTAGTTTTTTTCGGTTGAGTAAATATCAATATGGATTATTTCTCCTGGATTTTGCGGAATCGGAGTTGGTTCTATCTTAGGTTTCACTAATTTATTTGTCTTTTCAGCCATTTTAGGGAAAAAATATTTTTCTCTAATGTGTTCTCTGTTTTCTTTTGCATTTTGGTGTGCTCTTTTATGTTCTGTTATTATTATTTCTTCTTGTTCACTTTCTATTGTAATGTCTTTTACTTGACTTGGCGTAAATCTAATTTTAAATTTTCTAAATTGTTCGGAATAAAATTCTTGTATGATGCACATCATTGGTTCGCTAGTAAATAGTCCATTTATGACACTAGGATTTAAATATTTTTTTATCAATGCGATAAGTGAATTTTTTGTATAATCGGGTCGTTTTATAATATGCCTATGGTATCTTGGAAAAGGAATTTCGAATTTGTAACTTTCTTGCTTGTCAGTCAGTATGAAGTGTTAGTTTTTAAATGCATTGATGGGACACTCTAAAGCTCTGTTGGGTCGCTGTCATAGAGTTTATTTTTTGGGGTCTAGACAATGCGTCAGCTACCACATTAGTTTTACCCGGTTTTTTTAGTTCATACTTGAATTCTTCTAAGATGGCTTTTCATCTTGCTATTAGTGTTTTTATTGCTAAGAGCAAAAGTGAGAGGCTGGTGGTCTGTAAAAATATTTACTTTTCTTGACCCATACAAATAGTTTCTCAAAATGGTTAATGCCCAAATTATTGCTAACATTTCCTTCTCGTTAGTGGCGTAGTGTTCTTCCGCTTTATTTAACGTTCTTTAGAGGAATGTTATGGGTCTGCTATTTTGTGACAAAACTGCTCCAATTGCGTATTCTGAAGCATCTGTTGTTAAGTCAAAGTCTTTTTTAAAGTTCGGATGGGAGAGAATAATATCCTCTGAAGTCAGTGAACTTTTAATTTTTTGAAAGAGCTTATTGCGTCTTGATTGAGATACATGGGTTTGTTTTTGGATGCGTTTTTAGAGACGCGTCCATCCTCCCCTCTTAAAAGGGATGTCAGGGGTTTAGCTAATTTTGCGAAATCTTGGATAAAGCAACGGTAGTACCCTGACATTACAAGAAAACTTCTTAATTCTTTCAAGATTTTAGGCGGATTCTATCTATTTATTGCTTTTGCTTTTTCGGGGTTAGTTCTTATACCGTTGATGCCTACAATGAATCCCGAAAACTCTACTTCCTGTTTCACAAATTCGCATTTGCCAAGTTGAACCTTAAAATTGGCAGCTTCTAATCTTTGAAATTTTTTTTTTAATTTTGATAGTGATCATTTTTATTTTTACTAAATATAATTGTCATCTATATAAACATAACATATTTTCCGATATAGTCCTTCAAAACGTCCTCTAATGTACGTTGAAAAATGTAGTGAGTTATTTAACCCGAAAGGTAGTCGTAGGAATTCAAATTAACCATTGTTAATAGAAAATGCGGTTTTTTCGATATCACTCTCTTTAAGAGGAATCTGGTGGAACCCGATCTTAAGGTCCAGAACAGTAAAATATTTATTTTCGCCTAAATTTGATAAAACTTCGTTTATCTCTGGAATAGGATAACGGTCGGGCACGGTGACAGAATTAAGTTTTCTATAATCAATTACAATTCTAAATTTTTTCGCCAGATGCATCCATTTTTTTTTAACAATCCAAACGGGTGCGTTATATGGCGATTTTGATGGTCTAATTATACCATCATTTAAGAGCTCAGCTATTTGTTTTTCTACTTCACATTTAAGTGCAATGGGATAAGGGTACGTTTTTGAATATACTGGTGATTCAATCAGTGTTCTAATTTCCCCTTGAACGCGTGTGGTATAGGTTAATTTTTGATTTGGTCCTGTAAATAAGTTTGGATGTGCATGGATTGCTTCCTGCAGTTTCATCATTTTATTTATGGCTTGCATAGTTTGTTGATAGATTTTTTATTTTTTTACTATTATTTATCAGCATGTATTGTTCTTTTATATGGATTATTGCATTAAGCTCTTCTAAACTGTCATGACCAAGAATACCGTGGAGGGATTTTAGCGATGGTAGAATATAGAATTTCATTTCATGGTTTGGTAGGTTAAAAAGATTTACACGGGTGTGACCCGTAATTTTTTGGTTCTGAATTGCCTTGTTAACTAGGGATGGTTGTATGTAATTCTTTTTCCAGCCAGCGTCAATAAGAATTTTCAGTATTTGTCCATTCTTGGCCTTACATTTAAAACATGGGAGCGAAGAATGAGCTAACCTAAAAAATGACATGTCTTCTGTGTCGGGATCTTCCTGTATATTTTCTTGTTGGAAATAGTTTTGAATGTAGTCATCAAGATTTTGCTCTTGAGCGGTTTGGTGGTGGCCGTCTTCAATGCTATTAGAACTTTCATTTTCAGTGTAAAAAGTATTATTAGAAGATTCTTCTTCGTTAACTCCTATATGAAAATTTCTTTGTAATTTGTTTTGGGGCATTGCTGTATTTTGGGAAAGAGGTCTTTTCCCAAAAAATTGGTTTGTTTGACGAGGCCTAAATGGAGTAAAACTTTGCTGAAAATATGGTTTTTGAGATTGAAATTTTTGTCGAAACTGGTTATTCATTTGATGATTTTTGTTAAAAAGGGGTAGCTGATATGAGCTTTCATTGTGTTCGTAATGCCTAGCATTGTTCTGGGTAAGTTCGGAGTAAAATGGTAATCTATTATTTTTAAGTTTCCTGAATAAGCTAATATGACCAGTGTTTCCAAATGTAAATAAAACCAATTAATTTTATATTTTTTCCCGACGTTTTGTCAATTATTTGTTGACTTTCTGAAGGGGATATCTATTTAATTTTTTCAAAATATAACAATGTTATTAAATTTATAAAAATTGTTTTTACATATAAAAACCTTACAGTAAAATTACTTACGCAAACAAAAACATGTGTAAATATAAAACACTCAAAAAAAATTGAAGAATACGTAACATATGAAACAAATGTTACAAAAACATTAATTTAAACTAAAAAAACACAAATTAAATTAGTATCACAGTCCGTTCAAATGAATTGCTACTCTATAATTTGCATTTATGTTGTCCGTGTTTTCTTTTAAATTCATTGCATGTTCCCTTTTTTGATGTATCCTTAAGCTTTCTATAGTGTACCTTTTCTTTTCAATATTTTCTTTATCTAATATCTTAATTTGATAAAAATTAGCTGTATGACCAGTTTCTAATACGTGTTGCGCCAAAGCTGTTGATTGTTTTTGTTTCTCTACGTCATTCTTGTTTCCAAATTGCGATTAGTAGTGCCAATGTAAATCATATTACAATTATTGTTGTCATTTCCTTTGCACTTGATTTCGTACACTATATTGCTTTGTTTTTTGACAATCTTTGTTTTTACTTTAGAGAATATTGTGTTAAATGTGATATGTGGATTGTAAGCAAAATTGATGTTTTTGTCTTTAATTGTGTTGTCAGTCAGACCTGAAATATATCGTACACTGTAAAATTGTTTCGGATTATTGTCAATTAAGTTTGAAATTCTACTATTATCGTTAGTTTTTGTACATATTTCATTAATTTAAGAATTTATTAAGTTTATAGGGAAGCTTATTTCTTTTAGTGTTCTTTTTATTTGTTGGATGTTGTTTTCATGAAACTGTTTATCACTTATATTTAATATTCTGTAAATGAAATTTTTTCCCGTGTTTACTATTTGGCTCTAAGGTTGTGTAGAGTTGTAATTAATAATTCTAACAGATGCTGTACTTTTCTTATACCAATTGAAAACTACTTCATCGGTTTTTCTATATAATTTTGTGTCTAAGTAAGTGATAGCGTTTTCATTATCAATTTCCATAGTGAATTGTAATTTTTGGTGGTATTTGTTGAAATTTTTTAATATTACGTGTTTTTCGTCGGCGTTTACTATGGCCAATATGTTATCTACATATTTGGTTATGTATTTAATTTGAATGTTTTTGTTTTTTTAGCTCCCTGAGTTTTTTATTTAATAAGTTGTCTAAAACAATATCCGCAATTGTAGGTGAAAGTGGGTTACCCATTTGAAGGGACTGTGATACTAATTTAATTTGTGTTTTTTTGGTTTAAATTAATGTTTTTGTAACGTTTGTTTTATATGTTACGTTTTCTTCAAGTGGTTTTGAGTGTTTTATATTTACACTTGTTTTTGTTTGTGTAAACAATTTTACTGTAAGTTTTTTAAATGTAAAAACAATTTTTATAAATTTAATAAAATAACATTGTATATATTTTGAAAAAATTAAATAGATATCCCCTTGAGAAAGTCAACAAATAATTGACGAAACGTCGCACAGTGAGACAGCGCTATAGTAACAGCGGCAAAAAATGTTTTTTTTCGTGTCGTTCGATTTGGATGAAATTTTCACATGAGTAAATGAGTAACAATTCCCTGAAATTTCAGCCTCATAACTTCATTACTTTTTCGCCTAGAGCAAGTCAAAGTTGAGGTATGCCAACGAGCTTGAAATATGTTAGTTCAATATGTAATATTTAAAAGCTTATTAATAAAAAAATACATAATAAATAAAACTTTAAAGTATTTTTTTAATTAATTTAGTTGTTGTAGAATAAGTAGATAAAAAAAAATCTTAAAAATTTTTTTCTTTTAAATTTTTTTTTAACAACAGAATTGTGGTGTAAAAATTTAACATTTTGCATTTTTAATAGACTGGGAAATATAGAGCAGGCCTTCGCCTTAGGTGCATACTTATATCAAATGAAAGGTTGAAGTCTCAGCTTTCACTCTAAGTAAAGAAAGTATAGCAAAAGTTTGCAAAAGTACTTCAAACATACAAAAAACTATAATTGTAATTGTTTACAACTATTCACTTATTGTTTATATTTTATTGTTTATATTTATACAAATTTATATAAAGTGTTAAAAAAATTTACAAGATCATGGAAAATTTAACAATTTCTTATAGTTAAATTTATGATATTTGGGGCGATAGCAATAAAAATATTGATGCTGTTCTTGGTGTCATATCAAAAAAATTCAATAAAATGCCAGACTTTGTTATTAAAAAATTTCGTGTTTTTTTAACAAAATATTTCATACCAACATTAAAATCCAAATGGAACAAATCTGGGCGCATAAAAAGTAAATTTTTGGCTGATAATGAAGAATGGCTTACACACCTTTACACCATGTGTGAAGAAACTTTGGATGATGAACAACCAGGCACTTCACATTCTGTTAAGCGTGGACGACCTGTAAAAGCCTTCGAAGAAAGCCAAGAAAGGTCTAAGAGAAGTAAAATATCTCAATTATGCGAAAGTCTTCCAAAAGACTTGATAGTGTCTGCTGCTAAAAAATATGAAAAGAGTGAACAATTAAAATCATTTACACCAGAGAAAGCACTCAGCCTTATAATTGATGCTTCATTATCAAGACACCAATATGATGTTTTAAGAAGCTCTGCAAAAGAAATTGGTTGTGATATATTCCCACACTATAGCAAGATATTAGAAGTAAAAAAAAATGCTATCCTGCAAATATTAAGGTTCATGAACGTTTTAGCAGTGTTGGATTACAAGAATTACTTGATCACACTGTTTCAAGACTTTTTCAAACAAAAACAAAAAGTGAGATTGATGAGATTCCAAATGAGTTGAATTTAATAAGTAAATGGGGGTGTGATGGATCATCGGGGCACAGTGAATATCATCAGCGTTTTACCGATGAAAATGTTTCTGATAAAAATATGTTTTTAACATCTCTTGTTCCAAAATTGTATGTAGAGCATTATGGCTGGTATTACATGCCTATCACTGTCCATAAAGTTCTCATTCACGGCAGCAAAATGATATCTGAGGCTATATTACCAATAGGTTTGTTTGCAATTTTTATTTTTGAAAGTATTTCTTTAAATTTTATTTAATATTAACTTTATTTTGTTTCTACAGGAATGTTATCCAAAGAAGCGCAAGAAGCAATGAATAAGAAGTATAGAAACTGCAGGCTATTCCATTCTCGTAAAAATTCACGTATTTCTACGAATGAAGATGTAATGCACTATTTGCAAATATCATCAGATCCTTATATAAATTCATTTAGAATGAGAATGAAATTGAAAAAATTAGAATACCATGATGATGTTAAAAAATTATTGATAGAATGAAAAAAAACATTAATAAAAATGGTTCCTTTTTATTGCATTTTAGTGGGAGGTGGGGGTAATAGTGGGTGGGTTATTGTAAATTACAATAATATCAAATTTGAAGGTTGAATCTAAAATATATTAGAAAATATGGCACTTTTTATGAGGTTGTATGGATGGGGGATTGGAGGAGAGGAGGTAAAAGTGGGCCGATGTTCAAAATTTTTTTCCGATAATGTTTGTAGCAGTATAACATTCAAGTGTGCCAAAATTGAAAGTTATACCTAAAGTATTACGGACAATACGGCATTTTACAACTTTCGATTGTATGGGAGGTGGGCGTCAAAGTGGGCGGATTTTCTTAATTTTTTTTTTACTGGAATTCCCTCAAAAATAACCTGTGCAAAATTTCAGAGCTCTACATTGACTCCTTGTATTTTTTGCCGGCGTTGTCTCACTGTGCGTCGGGAAAAAATGTAAAATTAATTGGTTTTATTTACATTTGGAAACACAGGTCATATAAGCTAATTCAGGAAACTTAAAAACAAAATAACATTGACCAAATAACCCAATAAACAAAAAAAAGGGTGTATTTTAAGTAGAGTGTATTATAAATCAAAATATGTGTTGGGCTAAGGAATGGTTTAATCTCTTCCGCACTGTTTAATTCTCTCCAGCTAACCCTGACAGACCCTTATGTATGTATTGTAAACCTGTCCTTTAACTGCTACAAACTTATGAGCGAGAAAATTACATTGCCAGTGCAATCGATTTCCAACATCATGACCTTTATTGTCAACTTAACTACGATGTCGTGCCTAACCTAACGTCAAATTTGTCGCCCTATATCACTAGTCTGACTATAAAAGCTAGAGGTGAACTGATCAATATAGAAATGACATTAACACAACATGTACAATTTGCAACTTTGGTGTACCTGAAAATACTTTTCATTTTATTGGAGTTTGCCCCATATTTAATGAATATAGAAGAAATTTACACAACTGAATGGAAATGAAGTGATTAATATTTTGAATGGCTATAATTACATTGCTCTATATAAATACATCTAGTTGTGTTTGAATTATAGAACACTGATCATAATTGAATATAATTTTTGATTATTTGCTAACTAATACTTTAATTCATAAACACTTAAGAATATGAACTAAGTGTTTTTGAAAAATACAGTAGTACACTACCAGTCAGGCTTACAACGAAAATTGTTTGGCCTTAAATAGATAAATATTGTAATTGAATTTATTTGTAATATATTTTAAACAATTTATTTTATCTAGTAATAAATAATAATAAATATATACCTACAATATAATTTTATATATGAACTACGGTGAAGTAAGAAACGAATTCATCACGGCCTGCCTCTTCTGATAAAAATGCTGCCAAGTATTGACAGCCCTAAAACAACAAGGAAGTGTCCTTAAAAGAAGCATTACTTTGATTTAAACTAAAGTCGACAAAGAATAAAAAACGTGGGATCGCACAATATTAGAATGCCGTTTAAATATTTCAAGATTCGTTTTGTAAGCAAATATGGCACATACAATGCCACATTGAGCGTCAAGATACCAACGACTACGCCAGGAGTATCATTGAAGATCAATATGTGGCGGTGAAATCGCAAATATTAAATATGTTTAAAAAAATGTCGGGAAAATAACGAAGCCGAGGTAGGTCTTAATTCTACAATTTGTCAACAAGCACCAAGTCGATTACCAAATTTGAAGTTGCCCACATTTGACGATAATTACAGCGATTACAAACGATTTATATCTAAATATTGTATTGTATCTAAATATTGTACACAATGAGCCTATTTTTACAATTGATAAGTTCAATTATTTGTTGAGCTGCTTGTCTGGCCCTGAATTTATCAACGAATTTCTGAGTGAGCAGGCTGTTTTTTGTGTCTTTCAAAAATAATAAAAAACTATTTGAATAATATAAAATACTTTTTAAAATAATAATAAAAATTTTGAACAAATATTTTTTATATTGAAAAAAAAGAAAAAAGGAGAATAAAAATAAAAATAAATAAATAAGAACAAAACAATTCAATTGTGCTTTAAATAACAATAACACTATGGACGATGAGACCGATGATGCTGAAGCAGGCAGTAAGTCAAATGAAAACAATTATTTTAACTGGCAGCAAACAAAAACAAAGCAACGTAATACTATGTTTACACGGAACCCAATATTCTTGCTTCGCTCTCTTTTCATGATTCACAGCTCAATCACAACCGAATCAACGTGCTTCGCCATATAAAATCTTGAGAGCGAAGCATTTTATTTTGAGACGATTCAGCTTGAATCTACTTGCGAAGCATGAAAAATTTCTGTCTTCCCTAATTTTTATCGCAAATTTATCTGAACTAGCTGTATATAAATGTAAACAAAAAAAGTAAACCAATATTAAAAGTGCTGTGTAAATGTGTGTTAATATAAAAACAAATAATTATATTATATTTTAAAATTTTATTAATTACAAACACTAAAATTGAAACGAAAAACTAAATTTTAGAACAGAAGTCAATGTGAAGCATGTAGTATGTGTCGTGGAAACGGCATGCTTCGCAATCATGATTCAGAGAGCGAAGCAAGTGCTTCACATTGCCGTGTAAACATACTATAAGCGAAACATTTCTGAATCACCGAAAATTTGCAAGAACAAATGCAGAACAATAATGAGTGATGACATTTCATCGACTTCCAACAAATTTGCAGCGCTTCAAAACAATGATGATGACGATAATGACGATGATAAAGATAAAAAACCAACAACACCAAAGCCACCGCCAATTTACATACCAGACGTAGTTGATGTTAGCAAAATGATTTGTAATATAAGTAGAATTATACCAAAAGAAAACTTTAGCTATAAATCTTTGAAAAATAATCAGATAAGACTAATGGTCGAGAAGGTCGTAACATATGCTTTCACACGTTCCAATTAAAACAGGAACGATCTTATAGGGTTGTCATAAAAGGTCTTCACCATTCAACTCCAGTTGAAGATATTAAGGCAGAACTGCTATGTTAAGGTCATGAAGTGCGCAATGTAACAAACGTACAAAGTAGGGTGACAAACGAACCTTTGCCAATGTTTTTCGTTGACCTTAATCCTCAAGCAAACAACAAAGAAGTATATAATATTAGGCAAATTAATAATGCAATAGTAACGGTAGAAGCTCCTTTAAAAAGAGAGGAAATTGTACAGTGCCATCGTTGTCAGCTTTTCGGTCACAATCTTACTGTAAGAGACCTTTTTATTGTGTAGAATGCGGTCTTAGTCACCCAACAGCCGAGTGCACCAAAGATACCAATACGCCAGCGCGCTTCATAAATTGCCTTAAGAATCACACTGCGAGCTACAAGGGATGTCAAATATATCAAAACCTGATTTCTAAACGTAGAAATGTTCGTGATATTAGAAACTCCCATATGAATTACACGCAAGTTTATTCTAGGGACTTCCCTCACTTAAATCCGAACAATACCACAAATCAAATAAGTGATCAAAATGTAAATAATCAGACGTACTCTGAGGTGATCAGAAACAATAATTTTGAAAATAAACGGATCAACAGCAACACATTTGAAAGAATTGAATCTATGTTAACTAACCTTCTTAACATGATTACTATGTTGATATCAAAACTATGCAAATAAATTTACGTTTAGCAATATGGAATACCACTGGTCTTTCCAACCACATAAAAGAAGTTGAAACCTTTTTATACCTAAATCATATTGATATATTTCTAATATCGGAAACTCACTTGACTAATAAAACCTATTTTAAGATAAATGGATTTGATCTTGTCTCCTGTAACCACCCAGATAACAGAGCTCATGGAGGCTTAGCTATTTTGGTGAAATCTTCTATAAAATACACTGTATTAGATGAGTATCAAAAAAATTTTCTTCAGGCCATAGGCATGAAAATATCTTGTAATAGCCAGGAAATATCAGTGTACGCTATTTTCCGCCCAGACATTCTGTAAAATACAATGATTATCAAGATTTTTTTTAATAAATTAGGAATAAGATTCATCATCGATGGTGACTTTACCGCCAAGCATCAATGGTGGGGCTTCAGGCTTTCGAATCCAAAGGGAAATGAGCTGCATAAAACTATAATCCGTAACAAGTATTCAGTTTAACTACTGGGAGACCAAAATACTGGCCAAGCGACCCAAGAAAAATACCCGACTTATTGGATTTTGCTCTTTACTCTGGTATTCCCAGTCATTTGTTGGATATTCTAGGCACAGATGATTTTAGCTCAGATCATACACCATTAATTGCAAATTATGACATTTGTTTAAGTACAAACAGAAACTATAATATTTTTAACCCTCGAACTGATATCAACTCGTTTAATTACTGGATTGAGCAAAATATTGATTTAAAAATAAGGTTAAAAGAAGGTTCTGATGTTGACAATGCGGTCGAACACTTAACAAACCTCATTCATGAAGCAGCATATCTTTCTACTCCAAACGAAGCTCCTTTAAATTATCGAAATAGAGTAATAATCTCTTCTGAAATTTGGAATCTTATAAGAAATAAAAGACAATTAAGGAGGATTTGGAAAAGAACTAGAAACACACATGCTAAGTCAAATCTTGACAGAGCATCTAATGAACTAAAACGACGGTTGATTGAATATAAAAACGAAAAAATAAGTTATTTAAAAAGTATAAATAGCTTTCAACATCCTGAGCATAAATTATGAAATGCCACAAAATATTTAAAAAAAACCCGTAAAAAGAGATCAAAGTAATACCTGGTGTAAATCGGATTTAAAAAAAGCTGAAGCTTTTCAACAACACCTGAAATCGACATTTCAGCCTTTTCATTTAAATAATACTCACGACCAGAACATGGTTTGTGAGTTTTTAGATATTCCAAATGGATCTTCCCATCAAATGTATACGAGTAACTCCAAATGAGGTTAAACAAGAAATTCTAAATTTAAATGCCAAGAAAACTCCTGGATTCGATAAAATAGATGCCAAAGTAATGAGACCTCTACCAAAAAAGGTCACTATTTTTCTTAGTCTCATATATAATGCCATACTAAGACTTAGGCATTATCCGGAACAATGGAAATGTGCTGAAATAATAATGATTTTAAAGCCGAATAAACTAGAATATTTAACAACATCTTACAGACCAATTAGTCTTCTGTGTACTTTTTCAAAACTTTTTGAAAAGCTCTTAAAAAGATTGCAACCAATTCTAGATAATGGAAATATAATTCCTGAATATCAATTTGGATTTCGCAATAAACACGGTACGCCTGAGCAATATCATCGTATAGTTAATGTTATTCAGAACGCTTTGGAGAAAAAGCAATACTGTTCTTCAGTATTCCTGGACATTAAGCAAGCCTTTGATAGAGTATGGCACCCTGGTCTACTATTTAAATTAAAGAAAACACTACCTGCCCCGTTTTACTTGCTGCTTAGATCTTATTTATGTAATCGACTCTTTTATGTTAGAATAAATAATGAAAATTCGGACTTATGTGAGATTCACGCTGGAATTCCACAAGGCAGTGTACTTGGCCCAGTTCTCTACACTATATACACATCTGATATGCCAGTATCTCACAGTGTTACAGTTGCCACTTATGCAGACGATACAGCATTAATAACGAGTAATAATTGCCCTATTGAGGCTTCGCTTATTCAGGATCATTTAAATAATATTGCTATATGGCTAAGTAAATGGAATATATGTGTTAATACCGATAAATCGTCTCATATCACATTCACCCTTAGAAAAGGATATTGACCGCCAATTTTTTTGAATGGAGAACAAATACCGCAATCCAATTGCATCAAATACCTTGGAATGCACTTGGATAGAAGATTAACTTGGAAAACCATATAAAAAAGAACAGCTGATTATCAAGACAAAAAGGATGTATTGGTTACTCTGTAGAAATTCTCAGTTAAGTCTAGAGAACAAAGTAATGCTTTACAAAGCCATCCTAAAACCAATATGGACATACGGGATACAACTTTGGGGAACCGCGAGCAACTCGAATATTGAAATACTGCAGCAGTACCAATCTAAAACCTTGAGAATGATAACAAACGCCCCCTGGTACATAACTAATTGTAACATTCACCGTGACCTAAAAATCCCCTTTGTCAAAGACGAAATTAAATGGTTTAGCAAAAGATATGTAGATAGGCTCAGCAATCATAGTAGCGTCTTGGCTATTGCCTTATTTGATGACAGTAAGGAAATTGTAAGGTTAAAAAGTTTTATGTTTTAGATTTGCCTTTTAGAAGAAAATGATATGATAACTGTAAATATGTAAATATTATTTTTAAAATATAAAATAAGCAAATATTATTAAACACAAAAATGTTTAGATATCTATATACATATGTATGTATATACTTCATTTTATTTGTATGTTTTGGTCTCACTAGAGATTAAAACAAATGTAATGTTTAAATATATGATGAAATTTGCTTAATATTTTAAATACTTATATATACATTGCAAATAAATAAATAAAAAAAAAAGAATTTATCAAGGAATACATCGAGCTCAATCATATGACTCTAAAAGAAAATGTCGATTACAGTAAGCCCTATTATTATATACCGCATCACTGCGTGTTACGCCCTGAGAGCACAAGCACTAAATTAAGGCTTGTTTCTGATGCGTCCGCTTCGACTTCGAATTGGATTTCATTAAACCAAATTTTGTTCGTTGGGTCTACAATACAACAAGAACTGGGGGGTTACTCTCTATTGCGATGCGAAAGGTAAATGCGTTAATTGTACAGTTTGGTACTCTCTAATGCTTACGCAAACGCTTTCGCAAAATAAGTTGAAAAAGTAGCAACACTGGCACTACAAAATAAACAATAGCGAAGAACGACAAAATGAAATGTCAAAACCTGTAAACAAAAACATTTTAAACAAATTTTTTGTTCAGTTCTGTGGTTCAGTTTGTGGTTTGTGTTAAAAATAAAATATAATATATAAAATATAGTAAAATAAACTATAATAATATAAAAAATAAAATAGTGATGGATTCGGTAGCGTTATGGTTTGAGGAAGAAAACGAAAATGTTGAACGTGTTACAAGAAGAATTCTGAGAGATAGATCAGATATACTCTCCCTAAATGACCAAAGGTAAGAAAATAGGAGTAAGTATCATGTGCATACCGTTTTCAAACATTCCATTATTATAGCTTTATACAAAACTTTCGGCTAAGTAAAGATGCGTTTACATATGTATTAAACGCTATTCAACACGATCTCATCGTTCCAAAGAGATCCACAGCAATTTCAAACGCAATTAAAGTGGCCGCTACTTTGAAATTGCTTGGGCAAGGTGGACATCAACACCAAATTGGCCAAGACCATCTCTTAGGATTGTCGCAGCAATCTATGTCGAGTTGCTTAAAAGAAGTTTGCACGGTGATTGAGCGAATACTCTGTCCCAAGCACATACAATTTGAGGTAACTCCGGAAGAGGAAAACGAAATAAAAAGAGGATTTTTCCATGCATGTGGCATTCCTGGGGTGATTGGAGCAGTAGATGGCACCCATATACAAATGATTCGACCGGCCAGGAATGAACACTTATATTTCAACAGAAAATTAAAGCACAGCATGAACGCCATGGTGGTATGTGAGATTTTATGTCTGCATTTGGCTTAATAAATTTTACTTTGATATTAAATTTTCAGATTTGTGATCACAAAATGATAATTAGATATATTGATTGCCGTTACGGTGTTGCAAGTCATGACTCACATGTTTGGGCCCTTTCTAACGCAAAGGAAAAATTAAAAAAACGTTTCGAAAGAGGAGAAAAAGGATTTTGGCTGATTGGTAATTAAATTAAATTAAATTGGTAATTAACTTTATTAACAGGTTTTTTTTACTTATTTTTTAATTTCTAAAAGGCGATTCGGGCTACCCCCTAGAACCCTGGCTGCTTACTCCTTACAGAAACGCAACGGAAAACTCATCCGAGGTATCTTTTAATAAACAGTTTTGCAAAGGAAGGTCCATTATTGTGAGAGTATTTGGCGTTTTAAAAGGCAGATTTCGGTGCCTGTTAGCAGCCAGAGAGTTGCATTACGCACCAGAGAGAGTGGTTCAAATAATGAATGTTTGCTGCGCCCTGCACAATATTTGTGCTAATTTTAATGTCAAACTGCCAGACGGGAATGCTGAGACAGAAAGCCAGAATGAAATTGACATTTCTGTTGGTAGCAATACGAACAACAGTGACATAACAACTATTGCTAAGCAAATAAGAAATAATATAAAAAACAATTTGATTTAAGAATAAAACTTTTATTTTAAAAAACAAATATATGAAAATATACATAGGTATAAAAAATTCAGTTCATTATAGTTTAATTAAAAAAACTTACTATCTAAAGTTTTAAAGCTTTTATATGGCGATTTTGAGATCTTAAAATTCAGTACTCAAAAGTTCTTAAACTGTTATTTGCACTTAAAGGCATATTAAAAAATAGCTTTTTATTTTCTAACTAAAAAAACGCTTCGTATGCAAAAAAATAAAACTCATAGACAAAAAATAACATTTAACATAAAGATTTAACATAAAGATAACTAAAAAAACGCTTCGTATGCAAAAAAACAAAATTTATAGACAAAAAATAACATTTAACATAAAGATTTAACATAAAGATAACTAAAAAACGCTTCGTATGCAAAAAAATAAAACTCATAGACAAAAAATAACATTTAACATAAAGATAACGAAATTGTAAAATACATAAGTCGACTGATATGTACATATATATGTATATTACACTGACTGATATGTACATATATTATTACATTGTTTTCCCTATTTCTAATTCTAAAATTTTCTTTTTTACTTCAAGTTTTTCTATTGCAATTTGTTGTTTTTGGAGCTTGTATTCTTTTTTAAATTCAAATTTTTCTTTGCAAAATGATAATTTTTTTTCCTTTAATTCAAAATTTTTTCTATTAAATCGCACTAATTCTTTTAAGTTATTCCGAATATCGCCCAAAAGTTTGGTGGATTCCTTGTGGAATATTCCTTGGTTTTCTACTTGCGTTTTTAACATATTATCACGGTCGTTTTGGTTTGACAGCCGCGTGCGTTTGGCTGTCTGAAAACTTTCATCTAAACAGCTGCGTTTGGCAAGTTGTTTTTCAATTTGCGAAGATAGCAAAACATCTTCTGCAGGCTCTTTGTTTGCTAAAACATCGTGAGTAGCATTAGTAGTTATGCCAAAGCCTCGTTTGGCAAGTTGTTTTTCATTTTGCGAAGATAGCAAAACATCTTCTGCAGGCTCTTTGTTTGCTGAAACATCTTGAGAAGCATTACTAGTTGTGCCAAAGCATGTTGATCTTGGCAGCCCGTTGACGGCTTCTTCCATATGAAGAAGATTTACTATCTGTTCCTCCACAGAGGAAAGCGCGCAATATTGTGAGACACCACCACCCGTGCCGGAAATGCTCATTTTATTTTTGCGCATCTTAACCTTCGTGTGGGTTTTTAGGTCAGACCAAACCTATACGTACATCAAACCATATTTATACTGGGTTAGTTGTACATTTTATATACAAAATACATTACTTTTTTCCAACCAGCTTCATCCCTTACAGGAGGTCCATTAGAATTGAGGTCTTCGGCTAGTTTTGTCCATAAATTTTTGGCGCGTTGTTTAGCATTTCCACACTGCAACTGTCCCTTGGCCAAATCGCTGTGTTGTATCATAAAATCAACTAAGATTTCAAACTGCCGTTGCTGTGTTTGTAACTTTTTTGGCTTTTCCCTAAAAAAAAAAATGACAATTTAGATATAAATATAAAAATTTATTTGTGCTTACTTACATGTTCGTTTCTTTGGCGTTTGATATTTGGTTAACGCAAGATATTTGCGTTGAATAAACCATTTTGACATAAACTTTCGTATTACAGAGTGCGGTGATGCCACATTTGCGAAAGGGAAAAAATTAGATGCGCAAAGGAAAATACGAAAACGCAATACAAAGTACCAATTGTTGGATTAGTTAAATTTTTTCTAACGCATCGCAATAGAGAGTAACCCTCCTGATTTTGATTGATTGCTGACAATTCGATTAAACAAATATGAGGTTATTACAGACTTATCAAAAATGTATAGACAGTTTCTTGTAGATAAAAGAGATCGTTGTTTACAATTAATTTTTTTGGCGAGATGACATAAACAATTTTAATTAATTCTTTGGCGATATGACATAAACAAAAAACTCTAAATATTTGAATTAAATAAATAAACACATGGAATCTTGGGTTGCCATCGGAAACCATTCGTATGTATTTAAAAGATTTAATGAAAAAATTAAAAAAAGAAAATTTAAAAATATGAAAGAAAAAATAAAAATAGTTACTCAATGGTTACTGTGTTTTGTAAAAAAGATTTTTTGAAATTTTTCGGTCTTATTGCATTATTGATTCTTTTTTAGTTCAACTTTCAAATTACTCCATTGTTCTATTAATATCCATATTACTGTTATGTTCGACTTCCTTCATTGCTAACGTTTTTAAAATTCGATTATATTATCGATTTTATTGTTAAAATCTCATGCTGACTGATGGCAGAAAACATAATGTTTTCATCATGATACAGTCCGAATGTTTTAAGGACGACTTTGTTCTTTTGTTAAAATTATAATGGTTAAACAAGGTTTTAACGAGGGGGAAATGATCTAAACAAGCACTTGGTTGCGTTATACTTTTTTTTAGCTAAATAACTTTATAAAAAGAAAGGATATAAATTATTTTAACTTTGATTATAATGAAAGATTTATTCAAATACTTACAACTATTAATTTTATAACTTTTAGTAAAATTTTTGTCAGGTTGGTCAGGTTCGTAAAAACTTTCATCTCTGTGTGTCGTATTTTGCGATCTATTGTGTCAGGCTTTAAAACTCTGGATATCTCAACCTTAGAAGTAAAGCTCGAAAACTTCTTCGTTTAAAGAATGTTTTGTTTGAAACGGCCTAGTCGATTAGATATTGCTTAATTATTCTCCAACATTTCGTTTATTACCCACTTTGTGCTATAAAAAAACGTAAGGAAACCCCTTAATAAACATATTATTATAATTACTATTCTTATTATTATTGTTTCTGTTGTTGTTGTTTTTATTATTATTATTATATTTAAATAGGTTGCTTTCCGTTTCATTACACTATCTATTTCGAAAAGCAGCGTATTATGTGTTATTTGTGGTGCTGAACCATCGTTACGGAGTTTACATGATATTGCAGAAAATACTTTTCGCGGTGAACTAAGCATGCTACAAAATATGGAAAAATCGATACCACAAGATTTGCCAGAACATATTAAAATAGATTCAGGCATTGTTGCCGTTATAATTGCTAACAATGTAACACGTAAATATGTATTTTCATCAAATATGCGTCATAGTACATCCACATCGCGATATCTTGGAGAATATTACGATGTAAATTTGCTGCGAAAAATTTTTGATGAAATCATTTCAAACGCCGCATTTTTAACAAATAACTTATCAACAACAAATCATGTTTTCGAAGTTAGCAGTCAGTTTTGTGCTTTAGATACACACAAATGTTTTACACAGTTTGATATTAACAACAACATAATTTGTTTATTATATATTTCTTCAATACCGATGCATACAATGAAGTAAGTAAAAATTTTATTATAAAACTTAGTACAGAAATAAATTAATAAAAAGTAAAACCAACGTAACTTTTAATCAAATTATCCAAGGTTTTGTATCATCCTACAATACTAAGCACAAATGAAAAATATTTTGACCTTAGTGTTCTTTCCGATAAGCATTTGAACAACTACTTCAGAACTAAAATTTATCAAATACTGATTTATAAACACATAAGGAGGAGTAATTTAAAAAAAAGAATTGAAATCCATATTAAAAAATAAGTACTCATTATATAGAGAGAAATTATTTTATGTCAAGTGAAGAGTTCAGTCTTCGCTGTCAATGCGAACGTGTATCGGAGATTGTCCATTCATTCTTTATTGGCTGTGAAGCTAGCAAGCTCGATACTGAGTTGTTGTAAAATATAACTTGTATAAAAATTCTTTTTTCTTATTTGTAAAAAAAGAAGTAAGAACAGTAAATAAATTTAATTACAAAAAAAAAAAAAAAAAACTTATGAGCGAGCTTAATGCTCCAAACTCTCTTCTTTTAAAAAATAAAAAAACAAAAACATCATCTAAAGTGATGAAATATATAAAAAAAGAAAGGTAAAATAATTTAGTTACAAAACAACTAAAAAACTGGGCAATTCTTGATAATGACAAAAATTGTGATCAAGAATATATAAAACTATTTGAAAAACATGTGAAAGATCATGAGGTACCAAAAACTTCTGTATTTGCTAAGTAAAATAGCAATGCAGTAGCAAAAGATAACGCTGATAAAGTTAATGTAAACAAGTGAGAGTGCTATTCGGCTATGCCGAATCTTATATACCCTTCACTATCTATATAAAACTAGTTTAGTGAAGTAAAACCAATAAATTTTCTATCAAACCAAATATTTATTTTTTTGATTGGAGTTACTTTATTGTTCCAAATGACATGAACAAATTAGATGTAGTCATGTTGTTTTGCCTGCTGCCTCGAAGGATGTTGACCGATCATGCTGAAATTCTATAGCACCTCTTTCGACACTATATGTGATCCATTGCATAAGAAGTCAGAATATATATACTTTATGGGGTCGGAAATGTGTATTGTAGAAATTACACACGGAATGACAAACTTATATATAGCCTTTTTCCACTTTTTGTGATAAAGGGTATAAAAATAACAATGTGAATAGAAACATAAAAGTTCCTCCTTTAAATATTCAAAATATTGAGCCTAATGAACTAACTAAATTTATTATTATAGAGGTAAATACACCATTACCATGTAGTGAATCATCTTTCATGAAGTTAATTTTTATACCCTTTACCACGAAGAATGAAAAAGATGTATATCTATGTTTGTCATTCCGTTTGTAATTTCTACAATATCTATTTCCGATCCCAAAAAGTCTATATATTTTGAGTTCTTATGCATACCGAAGACGGTTATGGAGAATTAAAGAACAAGAAAATCTACTTTTAAGTATAAAAGTAAATAATAGTCTTTTAGTGTTGTACATTGAAAAGTATTCCACACTCTTAGCATTTTAGCTTATAATTCTCGACACTTTACGTCTTGGAGACGATTTACTGATTCTAAATAGTCGCATTGAAAGAGACTTTTACGTTTTATTAACTCTTTATCACTTTGATAACTTTTCTAGACTGCATGGCATAAACCGAAGTAAGCCTAGAAAACTCAGATCAATTGCAAAAGCGACATTGTTAAGCAGGTCTTAGTTTAAAGTGTTTTACTTAATTTACAGATTTTATTCAAGTACATTTAATTAAGTATAGCCAATTTATATTTCAGGTGTGTTGGAAAGAAATTATTTGACCAAATAACACAAGAAAAGAGTCTCTGCTGGTAGTGCAGAAATCGTAAAAAATTCTACGAGAGAAAATCATAAAAGCCCAATTTTATATTTGTTCAGATAAGTATGTTCTTATAATATTTTAAACATGCAAAATGTAATCAGAAAATTATTACACTTTCATAATAAGTACATAATTGTTCCCATCCTACAAAACATTTGATTTTTTTGAGTTTCGCAGATAAAAACTTATATTTTTAAAAATTAAAACTAAACAGTTTTCGTGTTATTCAGAAAGATATTATGATAAAATACTTTTTATTTTATATTTGAACAGTTTTTGTATTTTTTTATTCATGGAAGTAGTTAATAAGATGGACTAAGTATTTAAGAATTTAATTAATAAATAATGCTAATGATTTTTTGGCATTATTTTTATTAATGGTAAGGATTTTTAATGAAATGGTTTCATTGACCAATTAGTTAAAAAAAAGAAAATTAATTTCTAATTAAATTAAACCACGGAAATCTTTTCTTAAAATAAATAATTTTTAATTAATTTTAAGAGCTTAAGATTTAATTTTTAAGTCCTTGATATTGATTATTGAGGGTGAAATCACGCCTCGATGGTCGATTACTTAGCTCTTCACGAATCTTCTCCCAAACTAACTAAAGATATTTTCCGAAACATTAAAGTAAAGACAAAAATAAAAGTTTAAGCAAAAAACAACATTCGTGACCAACCGTCGGATGATACAAAGCAAAAACAAATGTAGAAGACGAGTTACAGAGAGAAAACAGTAAAAATTCTTTATTTTGTGTGCGGAATTCGTCTAACCAAATTAATATGAATACTACTCGTATTCTTTTTTTTTTTAAATTTACTCGGTTAAATAGATGATGTTTAAATGCTGATGAAGGATGCACTGATCTAGAAAATGCAGCATTTAACTTTTCTTTCTAAAAAAAGGTTTTTAGAAATAAAAAAATGAACTTAAGCCTAAAATCAATTTCAATTTATTAAATAATTTAAATCATCATAAAAAAATGGAGCAAAGGAACGTTGTATATCAAATTAGATGTCTGGGAAACTCAACAGAAAGCTGCAACAAAGTTTATATAGGAACAACAAAAAGAAGTTTAAATACAAGAACAAGTGAACACGAATCTGACATTAAAAAACAAAAACACACGACGGCTTTGGCACAACACTGTATTGACAACCACCACACTGCTGATTTGGAAAATGTAAAAATACTGGACAAAGAGAGACGAGAAAACAAACGTTACACACTTGAAACTCTTCGAATACAACAAAAAGGGAACAGTGCAATTAACAAAAAAGATGACAAAGACAAAACTAATGCAAATTATTCTATAGTCTTATTTTAGTATACTGTGATATTAACTTTAAGAACAGTGGTGTGCTATTATGTTAACGGTATTTTATTTGATGTTTAAATTTTGTTTATTTAAAAAAAAAAAAAAAAAATTAATTGTCGTTTTAAATGTTTAATAATTTTGTTGTGTTAAAATTAAAAAATTAAAATATTATGTAAGTAAAGTGGTTTGCTTTTATAAAAAAATATAAGATTTAATAATTGTTTATTATGTATGTATGTATATAATCTGTTTTGTTTATACTTTTATTGTTACCAGACAAAATAAAAAATTTCCCTGATGAAGTTGGGATTATCCAACGAAACGTCGGAATAAATTAAGATTTTACATTTTCTAAAATTGACCTTGAAAGCCCGAAAGTTCAAAAAGAACTTAAAAGAACAGAAATTTATTAAATCATTATCATTAACTAATGATTAATGATTAAAAGGTTTCAAAGCATTGCCATTAATAAACGTAATTCCTAATCTTTTTACGCTAAAGCAGCACCGTCAAGTGTAAAAGTACGGTCGTATATTTGACCAAAAAGACGTAATCAGTTGGACATTAATGTTACTTTAATAAATAAATATAAACCTTAATCTGACCGAATAATCAATATCGGTAATTATTTTAATCGGGATAATTTTAAAAAATAGCACAAAGTTTTCTTTCGTAAATTAAATAATTCAATAATATTCCCGTGTCTTTAATTTAATAATTTGCAAAGTTCCTGTGCATAGAAATTAATTATCGTAGTGTTTTTTGATATTTAATTTTTCATCCTCTTCCAACTGTATGAAAAAAAGTCAGCCGTTTACAGAGGAGAAAGAAAAATAGAATTATTGTTGGTTATTGTTTTTTTGCTTAAACTTTCATTTTTGTTGTTATAATTTTCGGTAATAACCGTCGTCACTGGCTGTGTACTTTGGATGTTTGGCGAGCGCTTTCGATGTGATAACATCATTTTCAAGCCGCGTTTTTATTAAAACTGAAGAGAAAGAGATAGTGTTAAAGACAAACTCAATACGGAAACTTATCATCTTCACTTAAAAGTAACAGACTTATTAACAAGACATAATCTTTACCATTTATTTCCCACATTTTTACACAACTTACATGAAAGGATACAAAATCAGATGACTGACAAATACAAGCGGATGGAAAGAAAATTTACAAAACTCACAAAACAGACTGAAAAACGTACAAACTCAGAATTTTACCCACGAGTGAAAAACCTGACAAACATAGAATTCAGCGACAATGAAACAAAACTAATAGAGAAGGGACTAAAACATAATCTACCTTTTGACAAAATAGAAAAAACAATTGAAACCCAAATCATAGACGCCGAAGCTACTATTACACACTTACCAACTGACCGACAAGAACACATGAGACACAAGATAGCCGATGTACTTGAAAAAACAATAAGAGAACACACTTCATCTAAAACTAATCCTGACGAACAAAAAACTACTAGACAGATAAAAGCAAAACTTCGAAATAATAATCTATTACTTACTAAAGCAGACAAGGGGAACACAACTGTAATAATGAACAAGAAAGACTATATAGAGAAAACACAACAATTCATTCAGCAAGTAAAATGCACAAAATTCAAGAATGACCCAACCGATTCATTCCAAAAGGAAATACGAAGCCTACTAAAACGCTGCAAAACGTTCACTGACGGAAAGTTATACATATTCATGAACATGAACCCAGGACCCCCTACACTCAGATGTTATCACATCGAAAGCGCTCGCCGAACATCCAAAGTACACAGCCAGTGACGACGGTTATTACCGAAAATTATAACAATAGTTTATTATATACTGGCGGAATCAACCCAATTAATTTCATTTTTGTCTTTACTTAATTGTTTAGACGAAAATTTTTAGTTTATTTAAAATGTTTAAAAGTTCGATTTTTTTTACGCCGATAAGTAAAGATACGGTCACATTTGACAAACATTTGCCTAAAATTTGTTTGCCCTAAATTTTTTCAAAACAATACAAAATTTATTTTATGGTCACACTACGCACATTTATTTCCCTATTTTTATTTGTTTAAACAGCTATGAAATAATAACAAATAAAATAAAGGCAAACATGTTTTATATGCTGTCATACTTAAAATAATATTTGCCTTAAAAATATATTTGATCAAACTGAAAGAAAACATAAATTAATTTGCTCAGAAACTGCTGCGCATGCCATTATTTCGAATTAATTGCAAAGCAAAGGTTTAAAATATTATTATATGCTAACTACAAGTGTAAAAAATTAGTTGCTACATAAGTTCAAGGCAAACAAAAAACAACCGTTTATAGTTGAAACAAAAATTATAAATGTAGGAACATTTCACTTTAACAATCTTAAATCAAGTTTTTATTCTCTTCCTATAATATACTTTTCCTAAACTTTGTATGAGAAGTTAAATCCCAGTTTTTAATATAAAAAGAAAATATCCACCAATGATAGCCATAAACTATGAATGTAGGTCAAGTAATGATGGCTAATATTGTATATATGTACCCGAATGTATTATTTACACAGATTACTATTTAAATAACTATTACACATAATGGCAAATGAGAAGAAAATTTATAATGAATAACTCCCATGTCTGAAAGTTTAAATAAACAAAGCCATTCAAGAATATAAAATTTTTCATATTCTATGCTATAAAGAAGCTTCAAAAAGTGCTCTCAAGAAGGAGCACAATAAGAGGATGAAGCTAAATAAGAATTAGATTTCAGTTATTATTTGTTTATTTTATATAAGTGTTGACAAAAAATATATATTAAAATAAAATGTCGCTTAAATTAGAAAGCAAAATTTTACAAAGAATTGAACTGTAAATATGCAGAATTTCAGTTGGGACATAAAATTCTTAAATTTTTAAGAAACTTAAATGTTTCAGATTTCAGAAAATAAAGGAAAAACACCTGTATATAGTTTTTAAAAATTATTACATTATATAATGCAAAATGAAGTCAGCTTACATTAATTGCAAAAATAAGCTTTTAGCTTAGGACTTATAGGACATATCTCTTCTAATTGCAAATCGAAAGTTACGCACGTATAATTTAGGTACTTTAAATGCATTATTTCTAAGGACTCTTAGCTCTAAGCAGTTAAAATGCGCGAGCACTTTGCAAATCTTAATTAAAGTTTAAGTTGGTTAAATTTAATCGATATTGATCGATAGTGATGCTTGTTGTCATATATAACTTCATTTAAAAGTTTTTTATAGGCATTTTACAATAAAATTTATCTCAACCTGATCATAGGTTTATGTGCAGATATATGTAACAGTGTATATTTTACAACTTTAAATCTTTACAATTCCCGAACTAATAGCTTCCGGCAGGATTACTTGCCCTCGGTAGAAGTAAAGATAGTTAGCTTAATTTTCGTTTAGCACAGAATTGCAAAATGAAAGCAAAATTTATTTACATTGTAGGAGTGACTATTTCAAGAAAAAGTGTTGTGTAAATAACTAAGCGGCAATCTATATTTTTCAAGTTATATAATTTCTTGAGACTTATTTTAATCCAATACTTAACTAAAAAATTATTTAAAAAAAACTTAATAATGGCTTTCTCGGTTCTAAAGCGAAAATGTCGAAATACACCAAATTATATATAAAATACTTTGATGATATATAACTCTTCCAAAAATTGCATTTTATTCACTTTTATCTATAATTTTATTTTTAATTGCTTTCTGTATTTTGCTTTTATATAATACACATATGTACATATATTATAACTATAAAATGTTCAGCGAGTTTTTCCGAAACTTAAAAATTTAGTTTACATACCTGGCAACATTGATGATACAGCTGTTATTTGCCTCTGTTTGTTGTTTGCCTAAAAATTAGTTAAATATTTGCCGTCGAGTGTTCATACTATGTTCACATCAGAAGAATTTTAGTTTGCTGGAAAATAATTTTATTTGCCAAAAATCAGCTGTGGTGCTATTTGCTCCTAATAAATATTTTGTGGTCAGACTGTGGCAAACAAATATATGGCGATTTCAGGTAAATGTTTGACTAATGTGACCGTTCCTTAAGTTTATAAATAATTTTGCAAGAAACAGTTGATAGCACTTAAAAACGAATGTGTCAAAGATCTGAATTAACCATCCGATGTGCATATGAGTTTGGCCGGACAAAATCAAATTTTAAATGTATGTAGTTGCTATTTTTTTCTTAAGTTTCTAAGCTGCCCCAGTCCACGATTTCTTCGACTATATTGTACGAAATAAAGTGAAATTTGTAGTATATTTGTGGTGAAGAAACTATTAATTAACTAATTTCGTTAATCAAGCATACTTTCCTCTGTGCAGACCCACACAAATTTACCAAATTTGTTTTATCGTTAGAAGAAAACAATAAAACTTTAAGCGATGTCAGCGAAGTTCTTAAATCAGTAAAATGAAGGAAGAAATCATCGATAAACATGATATGATGAGGCGTTTGCTTCGTTAATTAAGTGCAACAAATGTAAGTCCGGAAGAAAAAAGCGAATTAAGGCAAAAGTTGCACAATTTGTGAGACACGAGGTCGATCCATTCGAGAGAAGTCATGGCTTAGTTGATAATGACTGTCTACCAGAAAGTGAAGAAAATTTTGGCGTTTACAATTTGTATACAGAAACCGTGGCCTCGTTGCTCTTCAAGCTCCAACCACTATCATTTAGCATTCATTATGTACTAGTCATAAGACGGCTTTGTCATAATATACCAACTTTTACCCAGGGCCATTATTTATGTACCCCGAAATCGTTAGAGTTCTAGCCAGCAAAAGAATTGTGGCGAGAAATCATATAAGAGCCAATATTCCATTAAATCGATATTCCGCTTCGATAATGGTCATTGACAATTTAGAAAAAGCGTACGGATTGTGAAATAACAATCGATAAGCAGTTATTTCCATGTCGTGATTTGTAAATCCGTTTTATTTTAACCTTTGAAAGGAATAACATATACGGGAAAACTACCAGGCGGCCAGCAGGAATAGAAGCGAATCAGTCGTCAAGAAATTGGTTAAAAAATACATGCAGAAATGTTGATGCACCATAACGTCGCATATGTGGGTACCGCACTGAATTGTTGGATCCTAAACTTGATGTTTATAGCACTTTATTTTGTTCCTCCAATAACAATATCGTTCTAGGAAGGACCAAATTCTACAGTAAGTTTAAAGCATGCAAAGATACAATGGATTAGATGTTGACATAATATTTTTGTAAAAATGCAATTATCAATATTTTTCAATATGCTTGATGTCGCGGGTTGGCTTCATTCATCATCATTCACGGTTGCAAATGATTGTGAGTGAACAATAGTGTCCACAAAATTTCAATTTTGGATAGCTTAAAGCGCTTAAATAATTTTTGAAATATAATAGTAGTGAAGCCCTCAAAAGAACTTATCTAGGAAGCAGAGACCTGCAACTTGTATGATCGAGCAGTCTTGTTCACAGTGGTTGAATTTTAAGAACAGCACGAACAAGTACTACATCAATTTAATACTTGTTGCTTTTTATACACAAACACAAAATGCAACAATAAGTGTAAATCATTTTCAACATTAGACTCGAACGGATTTGTATTAAAACAAAAAAGTCTCGTTAACAAGAAGTTATTTTTTTGCACAACGTCTTTATTGTACATGATTTGATTGTAGTTTTACCCAAAACAATCGAGCCACTTGAAAGTAAAAAAGTGCTATGCAGAAAAATATAAAAACAATAAGAAAAATTTACAGATGTGGATTTTCTATCATATTAGCACTTTTTTATTTCTAGCTTTAAAGGTGAATACAAAATTTTATACATATAAAATATTTTACAGGCAAACAGATTTTTATTTGAATTTATATTTACACATGTACTATGACATACATCTAAAAATATATATTTTGAAATTTTTTCTAGAAATACCTATAAATAATGAAATCCAAACTGTATAATTTGTTTTTTTTTTCATTTTCAGACTTAATTAAAAAAAAAAGTATATACATATATACATACATTTATATACTTATAACTAAAAAAAGTAACATTTTATAAAAAAATTACATTTTCAAAAAAATTATCTATAAAACAATAAAAAGGACATAACAAAATCTTAATTAAAAAAAATTACAAAAATTAATATAAAAAATGAAAAAAGAAACAAAATTAAGTAGCAATTCATGGTAAAAAAAGAACGAGTTCAACACTATCAGGCATGTTCTGAATTCTACACGAATTTTTCACTTCAAATTTTTCAAAGCATTCTTGATATAAAATTATTTTTTACAAAAAAAAAATGCTTTGAAAAATTTTAAGTGAAAATATCGTGTCCATTTCACAACAGGCCTGTATATTTTACGTGTATTCAAAAAACGATTGCATATTAACCACAAAAATTTATTGAAAAGAATTTAAAAATGTAAAAAACGTAATAACAACAAGAGAAGAAACCATCGAGTAGAAAATTAATTTACAACTGAATAAAACACTTGTTTCGCTAACAACAAGTTTGCTTTGTTGCAAAAATAGATTCAAACCTTAAATGACACTGTCAGAACATTCATGTTCGCACAAAATGAAGAGTACATAAAATGAATGTTTTAAACGAGCGGTTGTTTCAACAAGTGTTTTTTGCTTTTGGACAAAAACGATTCGAGTCATAAAAAACTAAGTGCTTGTATAAGTAGACTCGAAAATTACGCAACCGAAACCGATATCTGCTAGGAAGTTTAAAACATAAAAGGAATTGAATTGACTTCATTTTGAGAATAAAAAATCAAATAATTAACATAAAAGTGTCGATCAAAATAAACATAAATAAATCTTACATATACAAATAACAAAAAGAAAAAAAAATGATGATGAAGAAAGCAGCAGCTTAAGCAAAAACTTTGTCAGTGTAGTCGGAGTTTAAGAACATAAACAAATCTATTCATGTCGTAAACAATAATATAAACTTGAATAACTCTGCGATAATAAACTCCAAAACTCTATCCAAACTACGGCTACTCTGTAGCAACACTTGCAAATTAATTTAGTGACTTATAAAAAATAGGCAAGAACAAAAACTAGTTCAATTAGAGAATAAGGTTCATCAGATAGATCAAATGTCATTAAAAAACTTAACTTGCTTCACTTAAAATAAATAATATAGACACTAATAGTGCATACCATGCATAGGGATGAAACGGTACGAGTAAATACAAGTAAATATCGATACTTTCCTCTCGATACCAAGTACTTTTAGCATCGATACTTTACCACCGAGTACCAGTATCGGTAAAAAAAGTACTCGTATCGGTCAAAAATACTCGTTGCATATTGACTTGAAGTTAATATTGAACGTGACTCCATTACAGTCTTTATGAAATGTGCATAAATTGTTATCTTTGGTAAAACGGTTAAAAATTAATAGTCCAGAACTTGTAAAGAGTTTTTGGTACTTTATTATGGAAATATTGAGTCTAACTTGTGTTTTATAAGTGCCAAGAGAGTCTCTAAATCTTCTTCAACTGCAGAAATATTTAATTTTTGATATAGAGGTATGGCATTTTGAAATTGAAAATTTACAATAAACTTCGAAAATATACATGTTTTCTGGAAGTCGATCAAGCCTTTCTATTAACAACTTTTTTAAATATAGAAAACAATTTTCTTGTAAAATTAACGTATCAGTTATATTTAAAACGATCTTGTTAAGTTCAGTTTCAAATTTTGTGCAAAAATCAATGCCGTCTATATTTAAAAACCAATTTTGTAAATGTTTTTCCTCTTTAAATTTTTAATTTATTCATCAATATTTTCTTTATTAAAACTTTTGTTTTTGTCAAAGCCATATCTCATTTAATTTTAACAATTTTGATTTTTTTTCTTATTGCCTTTTCTTAAGGCGCCGTTACCCTCTGATTGTTAACTCTAAAATTAATATATACACTGAAGGAAAAAAGGCGTTCTAAAATTGTGAACCACTGGTATCAAATAAAGAACGAATTGTGAACAATATTTCGTTAACTTTTTGTATCAAAACGAACTTAATGCGTTATTAGAATAAGAAAAAACGGTATAAAAATACCATATGTTAATATATCAAGAACAATCGGTATGCATTATTGATTTATTAAAAAGTAAGAAAAAAACAGGAAGAAGAAAATAAAATAATTTACTCTTTTTATATTTTTTATAAGCTGCCAATGTTACGTTTAGAAGTTTGCGGTATCTAAAAACAGAGGACTTAAAATAAGCAATTTCTCCACTCGAGCTCCGAGTAGAGTTTAGGGAGAAATTGTTTTTATGGAAAAAAAAGAGGTAATATGTGCTCTATTAAGCTTTGTATGGTTTTTATATATTGATGCGTTTTCCTTATTATTTGTTTTAGTTTGGAATTGAAGACGAGACCCTGTCAGTATCATCTAAAGTGGAATAATGGCTCACCCAAAACAACAGTCGAAACGATAGCAGCACAATGTCTCCATCTTGCTCCATCAGCAGCAAAGTCAAAGTTAAAGGTAAGGCATCTTGAGGGTTTGTAAATATGTAAACTTCTGATGTAATAGCATATAATCGTTTAACAATATTTATTGCAGGATTTGAAATCATTGTTAAACGAATCGTCAAAGAGAAGGGCTGTTATTGAATGTTATAGTCAAAATAAGAAGTTAAATTGTGATCAGAGAAATAATATTATTAATATAATCGTAGAACACGTTATTGAAAACAACACAAAACTAAATGCGCATGACTTTATTCGTTTAACTGAAGAAATTTGTTTAATATTTCCATGCGAAAATAATATGAAGGTAAGTCAATTTAATTCTTAGAAAATTTTAACTAATGGTATGTGTAAATTTTAGGATTTTGACTTTATTCCAAGAAAAGGAAAAAATAATGCTGGAGGGAAATTATTTTTCAAATACAAAAATATATGTGCGGAAAGAAGAAACTTTTTAACTTACACAGATGAAGACAGTCCGACTACTAGCCATTCATCTAAAATTGAAGAGGTAGAATTTGATGAATAAATTTCTATTGCCTTAAAAACTTTACTTAACAGAGATTGTGCAGACTGGAATGAAGTATGCGATAAGTGGAAGAAGACATTTCACTTACGTCAAAAAGACCTAAAAAAACTAAAATGTCTTGAGTTTCTTCAAGCTTGGTCAAAATTATCTGATTGCAGAGTACCCGATTTGGTAATTATATATACATTTGTACTAATACGAATACTTATCCTTATTTATGCTTAACTTTTCTAATCTATTTTAGATAAATATAGACTTTGACTTAATACACCCAAACAAAGGTCATTTATTATTTTCAAAATGGGATATGTTCAAAAAAACCATTCGCAATTATTACAAAAACAATATCCACAATGAATTCTCCAAGCAGTTGTTTTTAAAAATCACACCATCGACTAGTGCGGGTAAATATTAGACGAAATAATTGAACATATGTAAAAGGTTTTAACAGCCATTTTCAGTCAGATGAAGTTGGCTCCCTCAATAAAAACTCATATGTAAAACCGTTTACAGAATTTATAAGTCTCCCATTACATTTATACTCAATAAATAATTCAAAATCATATTTTAGATTAAGGTTTATATACATTTTTAGTAGCTTTAATTTATAAGTATGTAACTGAAGTGTAAAATTTATTTTAAAATTAATTTAATAAATAATATATTGAAATATAAATTTGATTGTGTTTAAATTGTATTTGGGACTTAATGGGTTATTTGCTTGTAGAAAAAATAATAACATGAGTATCGCAATAAGAACGATGCGTTAAAAAAATGAGAACGGCCCGTTATCAAAATAAGAACGATTGGTAACAAAACAAGGCAGCTAAGGACCGTTTGTTATCAAAGTAGAAACGACGTGTAACAAAAATGAGAACAGCGTGTTATCAAAGCAAGAACGGTTGGTAAGAGAGTGATATCGAGCTGTTATTAAAATATTGATACCAACCGTTAACGAAGTAAGCACAAACGGACTTAACTCACTATCGATACCAAATAGTATCCATTTCGGTAGTTTTATACCGCTTTTTTCCCTCAGTGTACTTATATAAACAAGGAAAAAAACAAGTGGTTCGTACCATGGCGAAATCATGTACCAGGTAGTGGCAATGGCGAATTTATTCATTTTCGTTGTTGCAGGAAACGTCAAACTTCATGTACAAAATTTGACGCTGAGTTTTTGTGTATGGAGTTTGACATTTCCTGCAACGACGGCAATGAATAAATTCGCCACTGCCACTACCTGGTAAGTATATCTTAATTTTAGAATTAAAAATCAGAGGTGCTATTGGAAATCAGCGTAATCGGTCCATGTCCTTCGAGGCAGTAGGCAGCACGCCTACCTCTAATTTTTTCATATCATTTGGAAAAAGAAAGTAACTCCACTCAAAAATATTAATACAAGGGACGACAGAGAATTAAAAAATAAGAAAAAAAAAACTTCAAGTAAAAAAATTGCAGCTCGCCCATATTTTCCGAGTTACGGGGCTGTGAAATTTTCAAATTTTTTTAAATATCAATATAGGTATCATTTTTAAGCTTTTAAAGAGCGTTTTAAAGGAATTTTAAAATGTTTTTAAAATGCTTAATCCGTTAAGAGCCGATGGCATTTTTATGTAAAATTATAGACATGCAGTACGAATTTTTTTTATATCTCTGCCATCGCAATATTTCCTGTTTTGATTGGAGTTACTTCACTAAACTAAATTTATGTAGATGATGAAGGGTATAAAAGATTCGACATTGAAAAAATATTAATGTTTTGTTTTTAATATCAATTACAAACATTTTAGAAAACTCTTATGCACATATTACACTTTCAGCTTCATAACCGATATGTATGTATGTTAACAATGTGATTAAACTACAAATATTAAGTATTAACAAACACGTGGCTTGATATTATGTTATTACATCGAAAGCGCTGGCCAAACGTACGAAGTACACAGCCAGAGACGACGGTTTTTGCTGAAAATTATAACAACAGTATAATGGCGGAATTAATCCAATTAATTTAATACAAGAAAATATATGTTTTTTTTTATTTTTGAGAATTTTCTAAAAAATAAAAATATATAGAAGTATTCTTTTTTAGAAAATTTATAAACACTTATGTATAATAAAATGTGTTTGGTGAAGGAAACAAAATATATATGATCTAAAAAGACGCACTTTGAAAATTTGTATTGAATTTCTTCATGCTTTTAAGAATAAGCAACAAAAATTTTAAATAACTTTTATTTATAGAAGAGAAACCTTCTTGAATGTTACGTAGTTTTTCTATATTGGAGGCATTTTTATCTTCTAACTGTGTACAAACAAAAAAGTGTTGCAAAATTCACTATTGCTCCAATGTTCTTCTTGCAACAGTCAAAATACAACCATTTACGTTGAAAATCAAACAAAAAGTGCCATATAACAAAAAAGGGGTACAAGATATAAAAGAAAGTGGAAGATTAATTGTCTTTTTAAATAGGGGGCACTAAAAGGGTCAATAATTCGAGAAAATAGCAATTTGCTACTTTAGTAGCAAAAACGGTCACGCTGCATTACAGTGCAGTCACGCGGTCAAGTTTGTGTTCATTTCTCTTTTAAGAAATTTACACTTACTGCTTGCTAAAATTCTCAAAAATTGAAAGCTGTGACGTAGGTTGCACGCAATTTCAAAGCAAGTTTTTAAGCAATGTAGTCAAGAAAACAAATAAAATTTATTTGGAGGAAAAAACTTCAAACAACAGTTTTCTTGAATGTAATTTGAAACACTCAATTGAACGAAAACTTGAATGCAAATTCTCAACAAATTTTTTAAGTGTGATTGTATTGGTAAAAAAATGAGACAAATTTTAAAAATTGAATGAAAATTTGATCGTCTGACACCCAAGTTACACCAGCGATATGTATTTTTATTTTTCTTTGCCTTCATTTTATGAAATAGCCGATCGATATTGAGTACGTATCGATATTTTTCGATCGATACTATATTGAGTAAAAATATCGATACCCTAGTGGTATCGTTCTATCCCTAACCATGCATAATGCATGTTTTATTTGCATGCTGCAAATAACACAATAATAGAATTTACTACCTAAAATTAAAAAGGTCATAGAATTGACACAAGTATTGTAAACGAAGAAGATAGTGAAAAAAATTTATTTATATTAACTTTTTAATAACAATTATTAATATCTTAGAAAAAAATAAATTCATACTGCTTGTTAAAACAAACCTTAAACACGAAAAAAGTCGCTTCTACAAAATAAGTAGTAAGCGTTTCAGAGAAACGCATGGAGGTGGGGGTATAGTTGTTTACGTCAAAGAACGTATAAATTGCAAACAAATTAATATAAACGAAATATCGTTGGCATTTATACAAATAGACTTGGAAATAAAAAAAAACCCTTTCCCTATGATTTCAATATTTCGTCCACCAAAAAATAATGCAACGCCATTAATAAGAGAACTGGAAACTAGAGATCTGCGTGAATACATTCAAAACGCCTTTTTAATCATTCGTTTTTTTTCATGTCACGATTTGTTTTGTGCCGAAGTTTTCGACACAAATGAAACAAATCACGAATCGAATCAAAACATAACATAAATCAAATGTGTAGAATCAGTTTTACACTAAAAAAAAACAAATCATCTTTAGTTCTATGAGTTGATTTTAATCAGTTTAAAAAGAACAATGCAATATTGCTATTTTTTAATTTAAATACTATTGCGTTTTGGGTAAAAAATTATTGGTAAATACATTGAAATATATTTTAAAACTTTTTATACAAATCTAGAGCTTTTATTTTCCATTTTAAAAAAATATAGTTTTTAATTTTTATTTGTGTGCATATATGTACGTAAATACATAAATATATTCATACATATGTTTGTGCAGATAGTATACATATTTAAAATATTTTTAATCAAAAAGTCCTAGGCCATATCGACCTACCATCCAATAGAAATTTCGCATAATGATATTAAGATTGTATACGAGGGTAGTTGCATAAGTTACTTTTCAACTACTGTTGATTGACCGACGCATGAAAGCTTACACATCTGTTCAGTTTCTGTAATATTAAGTAGTAATATATCTAATAGTCTACGAGGTCAGATGTGTAAGGCCTTTTTGTAATTATTTTATATAACCGATTCTTGCGAAACTTCGTACCTACATGTATTAACTTCCCGTAACAATGAAACATAATGATAATTTACACTATATAAGATGCCAGTTCCATAAGCTCTTTTACATCTACTTTTATTAAAGTGTAGCCCGACATAAATACATACATAAAAGCTAAAAAATATTATGTATGTATGTTTATGAAAGTAGACATTTTTAAACTACTTTTTGGAACTTCTATTGTAAAAACTTTGCGAAGCCGGTGTTAGTCATACCGTACAGGGGAAAATCCTTGCTCCCGGCCGAAGGCTGGCTATGCAGGAAAACTTTAATAAGCGAAGACGCTTTTTGTGTTTAGAAACAAACATAAAGCTTAAATTTCACTATTAATGTTTAATTAATTTTTTCATGTAATTTAAAAAAGTATAATACAACTTAACCTTATTTAAAAAAATTTAAATTTATATACAAAATTACTAAACTAAAAATTAAAAAAAAATATTAAGTTTCTGAATAGCTTTTATCAAATTCATTACGTGCCATATTAACAACGTTTGTATGGTCGGTTTCATTGTTTATTTTTTAATGACCGAGCAATGTATATAGTAAATATAGCGGAACGTAATTTGCATTCATTACATTTTTTAAATAAATTGAAAATGAAATAAGCTCCAAAAACTTTGTTAAGGGTTTTATTTCATTACATGCTTTTGAGGACTTATTTCATAGGAAAAAATTCCGCAATATCAAAATGCAATAAATCCCCAAAAAACAGAAATAAGACCCCAAAAAGTTTTGTTGTTGCCTTCTGTAAATTTTTTTTGGGACTTATTTCATTTTGGATTTGGGGACTTATTCCGCGGGAACTACAAAAAAGGTATCTAAAAACATAGGTATAGTTTTTAATTATATTTATTTCTAAAACAGCATTTTGTTATTCAAAACACTTACATACATCCATATTTCCCTCATTACAATGACGAATGAATCACAACTCTGATTCGTGTCTTTTTTGTTGACATAATACCGGAACCGTGAAGTAACTCCTAAATAAATTAACTTAAAAAAATGAAATACCTGCCAACAAAAAATTTAACAATCCCATACAAATAACTCCCAATTTTTTGAATGTTATTTTATAATTCTGCATTAGGAGTTATTTCATAATGAAAAAACTCTGAAATGAAATAACGCCTAACTGGATTCCGTTCATTTATTTTGATAATTAGGAGTTATTTCATTTTAATTGGGACTAAAAATAATATTTGAAAGTTATATAAAACTACTAATTTGAAAGTTATTTAAATTAATATAATCTTCGATTTTTTTTTAATTTCTCCAAAATAGTATATTGAGCATCGGTTTCGCTTATAAACTTTTTCTGTATATCCGGCCTTCGACCGGGCTGGAAGGTTTTCTCCTCTATGGTATTTCGAACACCGGCTTAGATAACAAAATATTTTCCTCCTTCAACCTTGAGGTATGTTATAGAAGTTATTTCATTTTAAGTAGTTAAAGATCTATTATTAGGAGTCAACTAATTGAAGCTATTTAATTAGGACTTATTCCATTATTCCGGCTACAGAGAAAAGTTTTAGTCAGCGAAGCCGGTGTTTGTTATACCATAGGGAATAAAATCCTTCCGCCGGGCCGAAGTCCGGGTATTCAGAAAACTTTTCGTGATCGCAGCCGGGGTTTGTTATACTATAGAGGTTAAACCTTTTCATCCGGCCAAAAGCCGGCTACACAGGCCGGGATGGCTAAATAATCTCCCTATGGTATATGAAACAGCGGCTTCTCTAACAAAATGTTGTCTGTATAACGGGCGTTTGGTAATATATCTATGATTCATGGTATGCTATCATGGGTAAGGATCTCTTTCATTAGGAGGTACCTGTTAACCCATTAAGGACGAATGGGTAAAAAAATACCCAAAAATAGAGATGTCTTAAAAAAATTCTAGCTAAAATCAGGTGAGAGGTATTGCAAATCTGTTTTCATTGACAGATAGAGGAAGGCTGGAAATAGTTAAAAAAAAGTGGAAACCCACCTATGGCCATGTGTTCTGGGGAAATAAGAGGGTAAAATGTCGAAAATTTTACAAAGTGAAAAAATTTCAACAGAATTTGCTCTGGAAAATTTGAGGAGTGGATTTTACGAAAACCCTTTTATGACGTTATAGCCTTGGACGTCCTCTATCTATAAAAAAAAATTCAAACGCTCAGGTCTACAGGTTTAATTTTATAGCATGGGTATTTCAATACCCACTTAGGCATAAAGGGGTTCTAAGACATATCAAACATGAATTTTATTTTTAAGTTAAAATGCGTTTGTTGTACAGTTTTATTTTATATATGTATATTTATATTGAGAAGTATTTGTGATATGAGAGATTTATTACCATTTAGATTTTTTAATTTTATAAATATTCTTTGGATTGCCGGCATGAAACTATGCAAAACTGTCTTTTGGATGCAAGTTTGCATTGCATTTTGAGCATCCATTCCATACTCAGTTTTCCCACCACAATGTCCACACCGGCCGTGTTTTCCAATCTTGTCAACTATGTGATCAACTTTATCCTTTCGCTCTGCCATTATTTCCGAATTCGTCATAACTTTTCTATAAGCACACCTACGATTTTCAGGAATTGTTATCAACGCTTCAACGACAATGATCCGAAAATAGAGTTGACTCATGGGTGGCAAGCCTTCAACTTTTCTGCAGATGCAGTGCAGCTCCAAGCGTTCACCATAGAAGCATCCATAGCATTAGTGAGTTAGGGACAATACCACTTCTTTCCACGTACTTGAATGCGATAATCGAACAAATCAACTCCACCCATTCGTTGATTGTATTAGTGTATAAGATGTGGTTGCTCAATCGTTACCATCTTCCGTTTTTCCGATCGAATCTTTTTGCTCGGCACATCGGCTCTACTCCCAAGAAATTCGACATCACTGTAACCACCTAAATAAAAAATTTCAGTATTGGAGAAATAAAGTAGAATAATATAAGTACATATTCTTCCGAATTATCATTCCACCGTACAGCGATTATTTTGTTGTTTTTATAAAAACAAAAATCTGGGTTAAAAATTTATGAAGAAACATTATATATTACTGAACCACGATTCACAATGAAATGAATAGCTATAAGAGTGAAGTATCAGTTTACACTAGAATAACTTCAACAACTATTTTATTGCAATAAATTTCACTTGCTCTTACAAAACACGGGGAAGTCCCAAATTCTACACACTACATATAAATCACACTTTGTTTTCATGTCACATATTTACTGACAGGTAAAGAAAACAATAAACAAAATCAGCTGATATGCATCAAAAGAAACAATAAATACATTTATTGACACTCTTTTCCAGTTATTATTTAAAAATAAAAAATAATTTTAAAACACGTTAAAGCCTAAGTGGGTAGAAAAATACCCATAGGCTACAGGCTTGTGCTTAACAGATAAAAAATAATAATATATATAACGTCAATATAAAAGCTCTAAATACTAACTGTGTAAAACTCAGTCAAAATCGGACAACGGAATCGGTGGTCAGGCGTTAATGGGTTAAACGATAGAGGTTAAAACAGTTATTTAATTTTAAGTTATTTAATTTTTGTTGGGACTTATTTCATTGGGAGTTACTTCATTTGGTAGTTATTTCACGGTACCCATAATAACAATATGGACATCAATGATTTTCTTTGTAACAGGCAATGTTTTGAGTCATTCAACATGTTTATACCTCTCAATTGATTCTCTTTGTTTCGCAGTTTAATAAGAGAGTATTTGGTGTTAGTTTAATGATTTCGTTAGTGTGAGTTGAAAAACGAATGTTCGCATGCAGATCTCTACTAGAAACAACAATAAAACTTACTGAAAAAATAATATTATTATTATTGTAGACAGGGGTGTTAGATGTGGCGATTTTACGTAATTTTAACGATTCTTCCCATAAGTTTTACAATTGACAATTTTCAATTTCAATTTCAATTTTAATATTGAAAATTTTATTTATTTATTTATTATGAAATGACAATAAGCCTTCAAGGCCAAATCTGCCATAGATATATGCTTGGCAATATAAATTCAAACTAATTACTAACTCTTAAAGCTACCCCCCAGCAAAGATAAAAAGAATATTTAAATATTGTAAACAAAAAATTAAAATTAAATTAAATTTTTTTAACTTTATATATCTTGACGATTAGTTGGTATTCATATTATACTATACATATTAGAATTAGTTAAGTGAAACATTGTTACATTATTATTCTACGGAAAGTATCAAGTATTCATCAATCTTCTCAAATTTTCTTCAGGAAAAACAGATTTACTTAGTAATTCTAAATCTAAGAAGCACAAAGCTATTCAGATTAAAGAATTATCCAATGACTTGAAAATGCTGCTAGCTTCAATGACATCCATACGGCAAAATAAAATATGAATGATACTAATCGACAGTGTTGCCGTATGGTTACATTTTTTGAAGGCAACATTTTCGTAACTTTTGGTACAGACAGGACATAAAGTAATATTATCTAAAAAGTACTTGTTTCATTATTTGAGGCAAGAATCTTAACAGATCTACCCTTCTTAACATATCAATTTGATTTTAATTACAAACGTTCCGTGAAAATACTCTCAAAATCTGACATTAAAATTAGTTTGAAATACACAAAAAATAACGTTGAGGGTTTATTCTACTCAATTAGTGAGAAATCACAAAATGTTTTTTTTTTTCATAATTAGAACAGCAAAATATTAGTGCCAACAATTTTTCCCAACTGTGAAATATGACCTGCATTTGGTGCGCAAAACTAATGGCGTTTTCTTTTCTGAAAATAAATGTTACCTAAAAATCATATAAAATGTTTTGCATGTTACCTTAACCCCGAAAAATTGCTACACATTTTATAGCCACAATAGAACAAAAACTGTTATTGAATTTTTCTAACTACCTTTACATATCAGTAATGTTAAATTAGCGTTTCAAGCGTAACAGCAAAAGCAAACATCACTTATTAAGAGTAAGAACTACTAAAAAAAAGTGTAACATTTCTTATACACACTTCGTGCAACATATTTTCAAAAGAATATAGTTTTGATTTACACTATCGAACATGTTTTAGAAAAGAACACAAAGGTGTAAAAAGTGTTAAACATATGCAACATTTTTGTCAGAAAAGAAAACGCCATAAGTATTATGTTCAAACTAGCATAATACATTATTAGCAACTTTAGTTATTCCGCTTGCACTTGCTAATGGTACCATACCAATACCTTGATTTAGAAAAGAGTTGTTTTTAAGTTTCCCTAAAGAATGCCCAAAAATATTATGGAAAATTGTCAGTAATTCAATATTGTAGTTTTAAGCCAAACAGACTCAAATTTGTCCTTATTAACGGTATTTTTAAAATAATTAAAGTAGTTAATTCTATAGAAGCTTAATCTTTCAAAGAAAACGGTCAACCGGATATTTTAAAAAAATTCAACTTTAACTTATTTTATTCAATCCCGGAATACTAGCAATGAGTCCTAATTTAAATATTCATTAGTATCATCGGATTGCATTATTTTTACACGTTTCTCTATATTTTTTGTTTTGTTTTTGTTCAGTAAATGAGTATGTTGCCTTGTTATTTAAGGAATATTTCAAAACTTAACTTTTAATGAAAATATGTATATGTAACTTTTTTGAGGGAAAGGCGTAAGTAACACTTTCCTGTGTTTTCTTGAAAACAATGCTAATGAAACTTGTTCTCGTTTTGTTACAAAATATAAATATAAAACTTATTAAAGTGAAGGTTTTTGTTCACATTCACAATTTGTATAATAATATGGCACTTTGTGACACTTTCTTAGCAAATTTATTTAATGCAATTATTTAGAATATGAAATTAAATTTTTATAACAAGTAAATTAATTAGTTTGGCTTTAGTTTCTATTTTTATTTCTGAATATTACGCATATTCTTATTTACAGAATTGTTTGGTTAAATAGAGAATGTTTACAATGTAATCGACCTAAGAAGACTGTTGATGACAGATGTACTGATCCAGAAAATGCTGTATTACATTCTGCTGGTGCCTATTTTTTCCTGTTATCTTTAGAAAACAAAACGCATATATTTGTAATTTTTTTTCCTTTTTTCAACAACATAATTTATATTAGAAGAATTTAATTAATTTAAAATAGAAGAGAGTACCGAACGCGCGAAGGTCAGAGCAAATAATGTATGCTTGTACATATGTATTTACACATAAAGCATGCAGAGCCCATCTATTGGTTCAGATGTTCGTTCAAGTGTTTCTTGTAAACCATTGCTGAAGCACCAAAAGATCTTAATCTATTTGGCAGGCCATTCCAAATGCGGGCTGTTTTTACCAAAAACGATTTCTCAAAAAATGAGTTGTTAATTCTGGGAATGAATACTTGGGTATTTCTTGAGGAGTTGATAAAGTTTATACGGCTGTGCAAAAAATATGGTTTGGAGCTTTACACAATACAGTAGAATCGTGTCAGCAATTTCACAACCAGAAAATTATTGAAGGAGCAGTTTAAAAATCGGTAGACATACATTGAAACATGTTCACTTCTCCTAAGCTGATATACAAACCGCATTATTTTGTTAAAGCGGAGCTGAATTCTACATATATTACCAGAATTTGTGCATGAATAAACTTCAATACAATATAAAATTTGCGGAATTAGCATTGCATGGGCTACCCTATATCTTACATGGAATGGCATATATACGCTAAGACAGTATAATTGGCGGAGAGTAAAATTTACTTTAGAGCAAATATAATTTATGTGATCATAGTAATTTAATTTATTGTCCATGATCACACCCAATAACTTCATACTATCGACGTAACCTATTTCGGTGTCACATACTAGTACTTTTATTATTTCCGTAGAAGATGGGCCAAACCTCATTACTGCGGTCTTTGATGCATTAATTAAAAAATTATGTGACCTCATCCAAACTTCAACATCTCTCAATTTATCATTAATATCAATCTGCAAATCTTTCAGTAAGTTAGATTGCGAAAATAAGAGTTGTATATCATCAGCAAACGCATATGTCACACATGAAAGTGAATCAGTAACACTAAATAAGCTATTAAGGTACAAATAGTAGGGGCCCAAGAACCGATCCTTAAGCTACTCCCTAATGAACATTACGAGTTTCAGATTCAATTCCTCAATATGAAACGAATTGATGACGATTGCTTAAATATGAAAACAAGAGCTTACATGCCGTTCGAGAGAATCTAAATTCATGGTGTAGCTTCTTTATAAGATTATTGTGATCTACCCGGTCAAAAGCCTTTGAAAGGTCAAGGGAAACTAATATGCAGGTTTTATTGTCATTCACTTTATCCCTAATTGACTCAGCGATACCTAAAAGAATTTGTTTTTCATTGAGTAAATGATGCCTTGAGATGTAGCTAGTTATTTGGGACATCATTATATGCTCACACACTTTCGATAGCACCGGTAAAATACTTATGGGTCTAAGGTTGCTCATGTTGTAAGAGTTACCCTTTTTAGGAATGGGAATAACTTTAGCACATTTCCATTTGTTAGGGAAAGTTGATGTTGTTAGAATACAGTTAAAAGATGCAAAAAACAGTCAGACAGCATAGGAAAGATGAGTTTTAAAAACGTAAAGGTATTCCATCAACTCCACATGCATTTGATTTAATTTTACCAAATGCTCTTTCTAGATCATCTAGCTCAATGCAGGAGAAGAAAAACGTTTCATGTAAATTTTCAAACTCATGTAGATCAGAAAAGTTTATGTTAAATGAACTGTAATTTTCATGGCCAATAAAGTATTCATTTAACTGGTTGACATCAACTTCATCCACAGCAATATTTGGGTTTCTTGAAAGTGAATTTCTTAAGTGAGCCCACATTTGTTTTATTTTCGAAGCGCCAAAAACTTTATGCTAGTGACTTTTCTTAGCCTTACGAATGCCATGTTTAGCTTTATTACGATATTTACAGTAAACACTCCAGTTATAAGCAGATCTATCATACATATACGCTCTATAGGCAATACTTCTTAAGGACTTGGCATAAATTACTTGTCTAGAGTTGCACCATTTAATAGATTTACATTTAATTTTAAATTTATTAGTTAAAACAAGGGAATACAATCTCGTTATTAGCGAGTCTAGTGAGTAAAGCTGGTCGTTGATATCATTTAAGCCACTAAAAGAAGAAAAATCATGTTTGGCGATACAAGAATTTAAAACATCCATGTTAATTAAGGAATAATCTTTATATTCAACGTACTCGTCGGAAGTTTCTAAATAAGAGAAGCTATTACATTTAAACGTGGAAAATATTATCGAGTGAGGCGAAAGAAACGGGCATTGAGCTTGTCCAATTTTTCGTAAAAATGATGAGTTACTTACCATGAAGTAATCTAAAAGCGAAGTGGAGTCACGGTGCACATCAAAATGAGTGAGTAAAAAGTTATGCGATATTGCTACGTTTAAACGTTGACATAAGTGTCTAAATTTTATTGACTTAGACGCATCAAATAGATTACTATTAAAGTCGCCAACAATTATTATCGTTTGATATTCATTTAGAATATTCCCCACTGTGGTCTCAAATGCTTCTAAATTACCATGAGGTAAATACACCACGCTAAATAAAATAATAACACCTGTCATATATATTTCCACAAAAAGTACCTCACATTCACCATATTGAGATTCAAAACGAATATGACGAGATAAATAAATGCCTACCCAAATTTCTATTAGGTAAAACCATAACAGCGAGTCGATAATTGAAGCTGCAACAACATATATACTTTTACAAAGAAAACATTTAACAAAAATATGCACATATTATATAAATTACTAGATGAAACCGGTGTGCTTCGCTACCCCCTCGTTATTAAATAAAATTAAAAGTATTGCGAAAATTTAATGACGATTGGTCCAGTAGTTAAGACTATATTACGATTTTTAATTTTTCTAAAAAGGGGCGGGGTCCTGGTACGTATTCCTAATTATGCCAATACCATATGTACCAAATATCGTCGACGTAGGTCAAAAAATGGCCAAGATATGACGATATTAAATTTTGGGTTATATGGGCGAGGCCACGCCCCTTTGTCCACTCCCAACTTTATATAGTCAAGAATATCCTATTGCGAAAATTTAATGACGATTGGTCCAGTAGTTAAGACTATATTACGATTTTTAATTTTTCTAAAAAGGGGCGGGGTCCCACCCACTTTTCTCCTGGTACGTATTCCTAATTATGCCAATACCATATGTACCAAATATCGTCGACGTAGGTCAAAAAATTGCCAAAATATGGCGATTTAAATTTTTGGGATTATATGGGCGGTGCCACGCCCCTTTGTCCAATTAAAACTTCATATAGGCTATTATTCCTTTCAGAGTCACAGTAACATGCTGTGAAAATTTCAGGAAGATCGGTCCAAGGGTTTGGCCTCCTATAAAGCACAAACAAACAGACAGACATTCATTTTTATATATATAGATAAATATATTTCAATCCTGCCAAAAAATAAAAACACTAAAATAAAATATATTCGCAGAAATGGATTTCAAAAATTTGTAAAACAGTTTGGCAATTATTAAAGTTAATCATAATAAGAGCATTAAAATAAAATAATATATTTATATTATACGTATCCATGTATGTACATACATACACATACATACATACATATAGATATATATACATAAATACATATATATATACACATACATACATATACTCATATACATATATACATATACATACACACACATGTGCCAAGGCGAATCGATTGAAAGCGAATTCATTGAAAGATCGATACATTTTGGTTATTATTCTGTTTTGAAAAAGTAAGCTTAACTTAATAATTTAAAAGTAGAAATTTTATACATACATTTATATAAACATATATACATACATACATTAATTAAGGTAAGAATTATGTACAAACACTGGTTTATATCCTTATCAGTAATAGGTATACCATAAATTTCACCAATTTTCAAAATAACAACGTCAAGATTAGGCAAAGCATCAGGTAGACCCGTCACGATGACATCGGGGCGGTTAAGACGATTCAATAAGGAATTTTGTGACTTTTCCAGCTTAGCTAATTAACTGGCATTGTTTTTATCAGCTTGTTTAACGAGGTCATAACAGTGTTTTACCTCTGAATTAACTGCTTTGATTTCAGTCTGGAGTTCTTGTTTAATTTTAAGCACTATAGAATTAGCCTTAGCCTCAAAATCTTGTACAGCCTTTTCGATTTGCTCTTGGGTAAACTGCCGGTGGGCATCCAGTTTGTCATCGATATTCTTGTTTATTTCCTGAATACCATTTTGGAGCTGAAGTGCTAAGGAATCAGAGCTATTTTTAGGCGGCATGTTAAAACTGGCTCTTTATACCCTCTTCAGTACAGAAAACAATGCAATAAGACACTTCAATGTGGCACGTGGATATTAAAAAGTTGACAAATGTTTATTGTTACTTTGGTATGTATGTAGATAATATGAATCTTTAATAGTTTCGCATTGAATTACTGAGAAAAATTATATTCTTGATTATATATTCACAATTTTAGTTTAATAAATTTAATTTTCGGCAGAGCGAATTTATTTTACACAGTCATGATAGAGTTACCGTATCATTTCCAATAATACTATTACTATGTGGGAAAATATTAAACTTAAATAAAAGGTTCTTAAATTACCGAAATAAAATGCAAAACGTCACACACATTTGGCCACAGAATATGAGATGCATTCATTTGGGTGCATCTCATAATAATGAACTAAGTAAACGGTTATTAGGGTGGTGTAAATACACATTACTACAGTGATGTGCATAAATGCAGATATACTACACCCTCATCCTTTTTGGTTTTGGGTATTATTAAAAATTAAAGAACAGTAAAAATACCTTATATTATGATCTATTAAAGGATATGCATACATATATATATATATATATATATATATATATATATATATATATATATATATTAATATATATACATTTTTATAGGTTCCTAAGAAATAAATATGTTTAGGTTATTCTTATGTATACTTCTAACTTTTGATTTATCTAATTCTATTATTACATATAATTCGTCTATGTCTTATATTTTATATGGACCTTTGTATGGAGGCTCAAGTTTTTTCGTATTCTCATCTTTCACTAAAACTAGGTCTCCTATATTTAGTTCTCCTTTATTCTTTTTTCTTTTAGATTCTAATTTTCTGTTGTTTTTTACTTCTAAAATGACGTCTCTTGCTTTTTGCAATGAGCAACGAAGTCTAATCTTAAGTTCATTCAAATCATTTTCTAGGTTGTAAATCTTTTTGGGTCGTTTAATTCTTTACCTGGTAATCTAGGAAGTTTTCCGTACACAGTATAATTAGTATCAGTGTTAGAAGTTATGTTAAAAGCAAAAGCAAAGTATGGAATCCATTCATGCCAATTGTTGTCTTCTACGAAATTTTGAAAATGTTCATTTAGAAAACGGTGATTGCGTTCTACTGTTCCCAAAGTTTCGTGATGGTAAGGCGTCGAGAAATTCTCTCTCTCATTAACTCATTAGTAAATTCGATACCTCTGTCCGTTTTGAGAATGTTAAATAAACCGTATTTTAAAATAACTTCTTCTACTAGCGTTTTTGACACGTTTTTGATGCTATTGGACATATAACATATTTCGTTGGTTCACACTGCATTGTGAGTATCTAAAGTTATCTGACGGTCTTAGTGGTCCAACTGTATATATTTCAAAAATGTTAAAACTACGTGCTCTATCTGTTACTGAAAGGGGTTCTTTTGTATGTCATACTTGTTTGTTTTTCTGGATTGATTTACAAGTTCTCACATAGTTTTTAACCATTTTGTTCATATCTTTCCAAATAAATCGCTGTTTCAATTTAATTAATGGCTTTCTACTTCCGAAATGTCTACTATGAGGTGCGTTATGAAATTATACTATTAATGACTGAAGTTTGACTTTATTTTCGGCTTTTTGGTTCTTTTTAATTTCTAAACATTTTTAGAAAGAAAAATTATTTACAAATATATGTGGACGTTTTTCAAAGAAAACATGGAAAATTCGACGCTAGCAGAATTAAAGGCTCTTTTTCGTCATCAAAATCTTCAAATTATATCGTTTTTAGTAATTTCTAAAATCTGTTTTCTAAGAAATGTTCGTCATTCAGATAAGTGGTTCTATAAATGTTATAGTATTGTAAAGGTATTGCAGCTAGCTTAAGTTCTGACAACCGTATTGGTGTTTCTAAAGCTCTGTACAGACGGTTGTCAGATGTCCTTTTCTTTTATTGTTTCTTGTGTATATTTTCTACCTTTTGATTTCCTAGCATTTTTATCTTAATAGGTTCTTCTATAATTTGGTCCATATGAAAAATATATATACATTTATTTATTTATATTTATTAATTACTGCATTAGTAGTAATTTGTTTCTTTATACACTGTTGTAATAATTTCTATATTTCTATCACTACTAAAATTATTAACAATATCAAAACTACTTCTATACTTAAAGATATGCTAATTTTATTTACAGCATAGGTGTTTGAATTCTGCTTTAATTCCGTATCCGCTATTCCCATTGCTCTTATGTTTTCTTTTACGTGTTTTCGTGGATCTTTTTGGTTTATTTCAAAAGTCTATAACATTAGCTTTTCCAACCATTTTGTTTCAATGTTTTTAATTCTTAAATGAGATTTTCCTTTTGTTTGCCTTTGCTTATATTGATTACTCGCTGTATGTCAGCACGGGCTTGTTAAAACTTACCTCCTCTCCTCTTACGGTTTGTAAATTTGATTTCCTTCTCTATTGGTTTATTGTTTCTTTTTGCTTTTTGTCTGTTTTTGTATTATTCGATGGTTATAGGTTTTGGTCCGTCGTTTTTTTATGGCGTGTACGGTGGGGGTACCACTGGTGTACTTCTAACTGGAACGTATTCTTTTGATTCTAGCCCTCTTTGGAAACTTCGGGTTATTTCTTCTTGCGAGCTCATGTAGTTGTAAGGATTTGTAAAGTGACTCGAAAGAATTGGAGAAAAAAATTTTTCTTGGCAGGTTTCTCTTTCAGGAATTTAAATATGAAAGATCAGAGATTATTGTTCTAGGACTATTAAAATGTAGTAGCAGTATCGTTAATGCAAAGCATTGAGAATTTCTAAAAGAAGAAGAATTTTTTTAAAAGAGTGGCAGGATCGCCATATAATATGTTTACAAAAAATAAAGGATTATGTATTTTCTGAGCACTTGTGCCGATTTATTACGAGCACCAAAATGCCCTTTTTGAGATTTCAAATAGAAAAACGTTTCTTTTGTTTCTAAGATTAATTCTGATTTTATATTCAAAAACATTCTGCTTATATAGTAAATTATCCTAATTGTCAGCACGATTTAGTAACATCCAAAATATGATGCCTTGGGAACAACATTTGTGAATATCCAAATGATATCCAAAACGTAAACAAAATAATTTAAATTATGTTTTACGTTTTCCCATAATACTATTACTATGTGGGACATTGAACTTTGTTTTTCGAATCTGCAATTTCCTGAGATCCACGGTCGAAGAAACTGTTCGTATTGCTCCATAGATGACGCTATTGCGTTTACCTTAGTTTCAGCATCACTGCCCAGCTTTGAAAACAAAGATTTTGCTTTAAATTTAAAATTTAAGTTCTATTGCAAATAATTTAAATGTCAAAATTCGAGCAAACTGTTATGTATTCTCAATTACAGCCATGGAGTACAGCTGGTGCGCCACCCTGCATGGAACCAGTTTCTGGACCAATGATACCACCAATTGTTGGAACATCTTATCATACATCAAATCCACATCCGTGGCGAGGAACTTTAAGTTACGATATGTGGGAAATTATTAAACTTAAATAAAAGTTTCTTAAATTACCGAAATAAAATGCAAAACGTCACACACATTTAGCGACAAAATATGAGGTGCATTCATTAGGGTGCATCTCATAATAATAGAACTAAGTAAACGGTTATTAGGGTGATATAAATACTTATATAAACACATTACTACAGTGATGAGAATAAATGCACAAACTTTACAATTGGAATAAATTTCTGACAGAGAAAGAGTTTTGCCTAAGGGTCTATAAAAAGAAAAAAATTGTCAATGTAAAATGTATCCTGAAGTTTAAAACGATTTTAATAAAAAATGTGTTTTTTTCATGTTATTTTGAATAACGCTTTCAAGTAAAAAGATTAGAGTTTCAAAACTCAGTTATAAGTAACTTAAGTCGAATAATTTCATCTCGTATTTTAACAGTAGAATTTCCTTACTCACAGCGACAGCTATGTAAATGAAAATCCAGCAGTAAAGTTGCGATTTTTTTATAAAAGACATAATGACATAATCAAATTTTGTATGTAATTCTGAACAAATATATAGTGGAGCATTGCTAGATATAAAACAAATTTAATTTTACTTGGGCAAAAAATATTTGAAAAATAATTCTTGAGAATGTTTTAGTGTAACCTTTACTACGAGGGCTGCTCTATATATTTCTGGCCTAATAGTGAAAATGCGAATATTTATAATCAAAAATAGTTTTATTGCTTTTCAAATTATTCTCCAGCATGATTTATACACTTTTGCATGCGCTCAAACCAGTTGTCGAAGCACTTTTTCCACTCCGATTAAGACACCTCTAAAACATGGTTTTTGAACACTTCAACAGCTTCTTCTGGCGACGAAAATCGTTGACCATGCATTTTTTTCTTGATGTGCGGAAACAAGAAGAAGTCATTAGGTGCCACGTCAGGGCTGTACGGCGGATGACCCATTAATTCGACATTTTGGCCGATCAAAAACTCTCTGGTTTGAGCCGATGTGTGAGAGCTCGCATTGTCATGGTGAACAATGATTCGTCGTCTCTTGTTGGTTTTTCGAATTTCTCCGATGACTTCAGGCAAACAAATTGTAGTGTACCACTCAGAAGTGACCTTCCTACGTTGCTCAAGCGGAACAGTCGCCACATGACCAGTTTTGCCGAAGAAACAGGCGACCATTTGCTTCGAAGTGCTTCTTCCACGAACAACTTTCGTTGGATTTTGCTCGTCTTTGAAGACCCACACGGTCGATTGTTGTTTCGTTTCGGGCTCATACGCATAGATCCATGATTCGTCACCTGTGACGATATTATAAACGTCTTTTGAAGCACCGAATCGTATTTTTGCAACATTTCTTTGCACCAATCGACACGAGCCTTTTTTTGAGCGACTTTCAAATTGTGCGGGATCTAACGAGAACAAACCTTTTTTAAGGCCAGGTGTTCATGCAGTATCGAATGTATGCTGGTGGAAGAAATGTCCAAGAATGTCTCTATCTCTCGGCATGTCGATCTTGCATTATGAGTTCACGCACGACATCAATGTTCTCTGGCACAACAGCCGTTTTTGGACGATCTTCACGGAATTCGTCTTTGAGCGACCTTCGGCCACGATTAAATTCATTATACCAATTTTTCACAGTGCTATAGGATGGTGCTTCATCGCCATACAAAGATTTAAGTTCATCAATGCACTCTTGTCTTGATAATCCACGTCGAAATTTGTGAAAAATGATGGCACGAAAATGTTCACGAGTTAATTCCATTTTTTTCTATAGTAATTTTTTCAAGTCACTGTAAACAACACAAAAATGGTCGTACGTCAAAACGTTTTGAGTACGATTATGCTTAAAAATTATTCTGTTTTGAAAAAGTAAGCTTAACTTAATAATTTAAAAGTAGAAATTTTATACATACATTTATATAAACATATATACATACATACATTAATTAAGGTAAGAATTATGTACAAACACTGGTTTATATCCTTATCAGTAATGGGTATACCATAAATTTCACCAATTTTCAAAATAACAACGTCAAGATTAGGCAAATCATCAGGTAGACCCGTCACGATGACATCGGGGGGGTTAAGACGATTCAATAAGGAATTTTGTGACTTTTCCAGCTTAGCTAATTAACTAGCATTGTTTTTATCAGCTTGTTTAACGAGGTCATAACAGTGTTTTACCTCTGAATCAACTGCTTTGATTTCAGTCTGGAGTTCTTGTTTAATTTTAAGCACTATAGAATTAGCCTTAGCCTCAAAATCTTGTACAGCCTTTTCGATTTGGGTAAACTGCCGGTGGGCATCCAGTTTGTCATCGATATTCTTGTTTATTTCCTGAATACCATTTTGGAGCTGAAGTGCTAAGTCCCAATTTTCACTAGGCAATTCTTATCGGCTTATCCATTTTGCTTGTTGGTGAGGGCGACAAGAGGAAAAGAAACGAGTACACAAGCTGATGTACTCGTTCAATTCGTTTTGCTTTCTTATTCGTTAGTTTTAGCTGATTAAATTTTATATGTTTTTATACACAAATTGAAATTTGTTGTTGTTGTTTGCTGTTGAACCGCTAAAACAATAAGCTAATAAGCTAAGAATTGTGAAAACGACAAGGCAAGTTCAAAGAAGAAAGAGTGTTAAGTTTATTAATAAGACTTGCTTCGTGAAAATTGGGACTAAGGAATCAGAGCTATTTTTAGGCGGCATGCTAAAACTGGCAATAAGACACTTCAATGTGGCACGTGGATATTAAAAAGTTGACAAATGTTTATTGTTACTTTGGTATGTATGTAGATAATATGAATCTTTAATAGTTTCGCATTGAATTACTGAGAAAAATTATATTCTTGATTATATATTCACAATTTTAGTTTAATAAATTTAATTTTCGGCAGAGCGAATTTATTTTACACAGTCATGATAGAGTTACCGTATCATTTCCAATAATACTATTACTATGTGGGAAAATATTAAACTTAAATAAAAGGTTCTTAAATTACCGAAATAAAATGCAAAACGTCACACACATTTGGCCACAGAATATGAGATGCATTCATTTGGGTGCATCTCATAATAATGAACTAAGTAAACGGTTATTAGGGTGGTGTAAATACACATTACTACAGTGATGTGCATAAATGCAGATATACTACACCCTCATCCTTTTTGGTTTTGGGTATTATTAAAAATTAAAGAACAGTAAAAATACCTTACATTATGATCTATTAAAGGATATGCATACATATATATATATATATATATATATATATATATATATATATATATATATATATATATATATATAATATAATACTATTATATATATATATATATATATATATATATATATTAATATATATACATTTTTATAGGTTCCTAAGAAATAAATTTGTTTAGGTTATTCTTATGTATACTTCTAACTTTTGATTTATCTAATTCTATTATTACATATAATTCGTCTATGTCTTATATTTTATATGGACCTTTGTATGGAGGCTCAAGTTTTTTCGTATTCTCATCTTTCACTAAAACTAGGTCTCCTATATTTAGTTCTCCTTTATTCTTTTTTCTTTTAGATTCTAATTTTCTGTTGTTTTTTACTTCTAAAATGACGTCTCTTGCTTTTTGCAATGAGCAACGAAGTCTAATCTTAAGTTCATTCAAATAATTTTCTAGGTTGTAAATCTTTTTGGGTCGTTTAATTCTTTACCTGGTAATCTAGGAAGTTTTCCGTACACAGTATAATTAGTATCAGTGTTAGAAGTTATGTTAAAAGCAAAAGCAAAGTATGGAATCCATTCTGCCAATTGTTGTCTTCTACGAAATTTTGAAAATGTTCATTTAGAAAACGGTGATTGCGTTCTACTGTTCCCAAAGTTTCGTGATGGTAAGGCGTTGAGAAATTCTCTCTCTCATTAACTCATTAGTAAATTCGATACCTCTGTCCGTTTTGAGAATGTTAAATAAACCGTATTTTAAAATAACTTCTTCTACTAGCGTTTTTGACACGTTTTTGATGCTATTGGACATGCTATATAACATATATCGTTGGTTCACACTGCATTGTGAGTATCTAAAGTTTTCTGACGGTCTTAGTGGTCCAACTGTATATATTTCAAAAATGTTAAAACTACGTGCTCTATCTGATACTGAAAGGGGTTCTTTTGTATGTCATACTTGTTTGTTTTTCTGGATTGATTTACAAGTTCTCACATAGTTTTTAACCATTTTGTTCATATCTTTCCAAATAAATCGCTGTTTCAATTTAATTAATGGCTTTCTTCTTCCGAAATGTCTACTATGAGGTGCGTTATGAAATTATACTATTAATGACTGAAGTTTGACTTTATTTTCGGCTTTTTGGTTCTTTTTAATTTCTAAACATTTTTAGAAAGAAAAATTATTTACAAATATATGTGGACATTTTCAAAGAAAACATGGAAAATTCGACGCTAGCAGAATGAAAGGCTCTTTTTCGTCATCAAAATCTTCAAATTATATCGTTTTTAGTAATTTCTAAAATCTGTTTTCTAAGAAATGTTCGTCATTCAGATAAGTGGTTCTATAAATGTTATAGTATTGTAAAGGTATTGCAGCTAGCTTAAGTTCTGACAACCGTATTGGTGTTTCTAAAGCTCTGTACAGACGGTTGTCAGATGTTCCTTTTCTCTTATTGTTTCTTGTGTATATTTTCTACCTTTTGATTTCCTAGCATTTATTATTATCTTAATAGGTTCTTCTATAATTTGGTCCATATGAAAAATATATATACATTTATTTATTTATATTTATTAGTTACTGCATTAGTAGTAATTTGTTTCTTTATACACTGTTGTAATAATTTCTATATTTCTATCACTACTAAAATTATTAACAATATCAAAACTACTTCTATGCTTAAAGATATGCTAATTTTATTTACAGCATAGGTGTTTGAATTCTGCTTTAATTCCGTATCCGCTATTCCCATTGCTCTTATGTTTTCTTTTACGTGTTTTCGTGGATCTTTTTGGTTTATTTCAAAAGTCTATAACATTAGCTTTTCCAACCATTTTGTTTCAATGTTTTTAATTCTTAAATGAGATTTTCCTTTTGTTTGCCTTTGCTTATATTGATTACTCGCTGTATGTCAGCACAGGCTTGTTAAAACTTACCTCCTCTCCTCTTACGGTTTGTAAATTTGATTTCCTTCTCTATTGGTTTATTGTTTCTTTTTGCTTTTTGTCTGTTTTTGTATTATTCGATGGTTATAGGTTTTGGTCCGTCGTTTTTTTATGGCGTGTACGGTGGGGGTACTACTGGTGTACTTCTAACTGGAACGTATTCTTTTGATTCTACCCCTCTTTGGAAACTTCGGGTTATTTCTTCTTGCGAACTCATGTAGTTGTAAGGATTTGTAAAGTGACTCGAAAGAATTGGAAAAAAAAATTTTTCTTGGCAGGTTTCTCTGTCAGGAATTTAAATATGAAAGATCAGAGATTATCGTTCTAGGACTATTAAAATGTAGTAGCAGTATCGTTAATGCAAAGCATTGAGAATTTCTAAAAGAAGAAGAATTTTTTTAAAAGAGTGGCAGGATCGCCATATAATATGTCTACAAAAAATAAAGATTATGTATTTTCTGAGCACTTGTGCCGATTTATTACGAGCACCAAAATGCCCTTTTTGAGAATTCAAATAGAAAAATGTTTCTTTTGTTTCTAAGATTAATTCTGATTTTATATTCAAAAACATTCTGCTTATATAGTAAATTATCCTAATTGTCAGTAACATCCAAAATATGATGCCTTGGGAACAACATTTGTGAATATCCAAATGATATCCAAAACGTAAACAAAATAATTTAAATTATGTTTTACGTTTTCCCATAATACTATTACTATGTGGGACATTGAACTTTGTTTTTCGAATCTGCAATTTCCTGAGATCCACGGTCGAAGAAACTGTTCGTATTGCTCCATAGATGACGCTATTGCGTTTACCTTAATTTCAGCATCACTGCCCAGCTTTGAAAACAAAGATTTTGCTTTAAATTTAAAATTTAAGTTCTATTGCAAATAATTTAAATGTCAAAATTCGAGCAAACTGTTATGCATTCTCAATTACAGCCATGGAGTACAGCTGGTGCGCCACCCTGCATGGAACCAGTTTCTGGACCAATGATACCACCAATTGTTGGAACATCTTATCATACATCAAATCCACATCCGTGGCGAGGAACTTTAAGTTACGATATGTGGGAAATTATTAAACTTAAATAAAAGTTTCTTAAATTACCGAAATAAAATGCAAAACGTCACACACATTTAGCGACAAAATATGAGGTGCATTCATTAGGGTGCATCTCATAATAATAGAACTAAGTAAACGGTTATTAGGGTGATATAAATACTTATATAAACACATTACTACAGTGATGAGAATAAATGCACAAACTTTACAATTGGAATAAATTTCTGACAGAGAAAGAGTTTTGCCTAAGGGTCTATAAAAAGAAAAAAATTGTCAATGTAAAATGTATCCTGAAGTTTAAAACTATTTTAATAAAAAATGTGTTTTTTTCATGTTATTTTGAATAACGCTTTCAAGTAAAAAGATTAGAGTTTCAAAACTCAGTTAAAAGTAACTTAAGTCGAATAATTTCATCTCGTATTTTAACAGTAGAATTTCCTTACTCACTGCGACAGCTATGTAAATGAAAATCCAGCAGTAAAGTTGCGATTTTTTTATAAAAGACATAATGACATAATCAAATTCTTTATGTAATTCTGAACAAATATATAGTGGAGCATTGCTAGATATAAAACAAATTTAATTTCACTTGGGCAAAAAATATTTGAAAAATAATTCTTGAGAATGTTTTAGTGTAACCTTTACTACGAGGGCTGCTCTATATATTTCTGGCCTAATAGTGAAAATGCGAATATTTATAATCAAAAATAGTTTTATTGCTTTTCAAATTATTCTCCAGCATGATTTATACACTTTTGCATGCGCTCAAACCAGTTGTCGAAGCACTTTTTCCACTCCGATTAAGACACCTCTAAAACATGGTTTTTGAACACTTCAACAGCTTCTTCTGGCGACGAAAATCGTTGACCATGCATTTTTTTCTTGATGTGCGGAAACAAGAAGAAGTCATTAGGTGCCACGTCAGGGCTGTACGGCGGATGACCCATTAATTCGACATTTTGGCCGATCAAAAACTCTCTGGTTTGAGCCGATGTGTGAGAGCTCGCATTGTCATGGTGAACAATGATTCGTCGTCTCTTGTTGGTTTTTCGAATTTCTCCGATGACTTCAGGCAAACAAATTGTAGTGTACCACTCAGAAGTGACCTTCCTACGTTGCTCAAGCGGAACAGTCGCCACATGACCAGTTTTGCCGAAGAAACAGGCGACCATTTGCTTCGAAGTGCTTCTTCCACGAACAACTTTCGTTGGATTTTGCTCGTCTTTGAAGACCCACACGGTCGATTGTTGTTTCGTTTCGGGCTCATACGCATAGATCCATGATTCGTCACCTGTGACGATCTTATAAACGTCTTTTGAAGCACCGAATCGTATTTTTGCAACATTTCTTTGCACCAATCGACACGAGCCTTTTTTTGAGCGACTTTCAAATTGTGCGGGATCTAACGAGAACAAACCTTTTTTAAGGCCAGGTGTTCATGCAGTATCGAATGTATGCTGGTGGAAGAAATGTCCAAGAATGTCTCTATCTCTCGGCATGTCGATCTTGCATTATGAGTTCACGCACGACATCAATGTTCTCTGGCACAACAGCCGTTTTTGGACGATCTTCACGGAATTCGTCTTTGAGCGACTTTCGGCCACGATTAAATTCATTATACCAATTTTTCACAGTGCTATAGGATGGTGCTTCATCGCCATACAAAGATTTAAGTTCATCAATGCACTCTTGTCTTGATAATCCACGTCGAAATTTGTGAAAAATTATGGCACGAAAATGTTCACGAGTTAATTCCATTTTTTTCTATAGTAAATTTTTCAAGTCACTGTAAACAACACAAATAATGGTCGTACGTCAAAACGTTTTGAGTACGATTATGCTTAAAAATTATTCTGTTTTGAAAAAGTAAGCTTAACTTAATAATTTAAAAGTAGAAATTTTATACATACATTTATATAAACATATATACACACATACATTAATTAAGGTAAGAATTATGTACAAACACTGGTTTATATCCTTATCAGTAATGGGTATACCATAAATTTCACCAATTTTCAAAATAACAACGTCAAGATTAGGCAAATCATCAGGTAGACCCGTCAAGATGACATCGGGGCGGTTAAGACGATTCAATAAGGAATTTTGTGACTTTTCCAGCTTAGCTAATTAACTAGCATTGTTTTTATCAGCTTGTTTAACGAGGTCATAACAGTGTTTTACCTCTGAATCAACTGCTTTGATTTCAGTCTGGAGTTCTTGTTTAATTTTAAGCACTATAGAATTAGCCTTAGCCTCAAAATCTTGTACAGCCTTTTCGATTTGGGTAAACTGCCGGTGGGCATCCAGTTTGTCATCGATATTCTTGTTTATTTCCTGAATACCATTTTGGAGCTGAAGTGCTAAGTCCCAATTTTCACTAGGCAATTCTTATCGGCTTATCCATTTTGCTTCTTGGTGAGGGCGACAAGAGGAAAAGAAACGAGTACACAAGCTGATGTACTCGTTCAATTCGTTTTGCTTTCTTATTCGTTAGTTTTAGCTGATTAAATTTTATATGTTTTTATACACAAATTGAAATTTGTTGTTGTTGTTTGCTGTTGAACCGCTAAAACAATAAGCTAATAAGCTAAGAATTGTGAAAACGACAAGGCAAGTTCAAAGAAGAAAGAGTGTTAAGTTTATTAATAAGACTTGCTTCATGAAAATTGGGACTAAGGAATCAGAGCTATTTTTAGGCGGCATGTTAAAACTGGCTCTTTATACCCTCTTCAGTACAGAAAACAATGCAATAAGACACTTCAATGTGGCACGTGGATATTAAAAAGTTGACAAATGTTTATTGTTACTTTGGTATGTATGTAGATAATATGAATCTTTAATAGTTTCGCATTGAATTACTGAGAAAAATTGTATTCTTGATTATATATTCACAATTTTAGTTTAATAAATTTAATTTTCGGCAGACCGAATTTATTTTACACAGTCATGATAGAGTTACCGTATCATTTCCAATAATACTATTACTATGTGGGAAAATATTAAACTTAAATAAAAGGTTCTTAAATTACCGAAATAAAATGCAAAACGTCACACACATTTGGCCACAGAATATGAGATGCATTCATTTGGGTGCATCTCATAATAATGAACTAAGTAAACGGTTATTAGGGTGGTGTAAATACACATTACTACAGTGATGTGCATAAATGCAGATATACTACACCCTCATCCTTTTTGGTTTTGGGTATTATTAAAAATTAAAGAACAGTAAAAATACCTTATATTATGATCTATTAAAGGATATGCATACATATATATATATATATATATATATAATATAATACTATTATATATATATATATATATATATATATATATATATATATATATATTTATATATATATTAATATATATACATTTTTATAGGTTCCTAAGAAATAAATTTGTTTAGGTTATTCTTATGTATACTTCTAACTTTTGATTTATCTAATTCTATTATTACATATAATTCGTCTATGTCTTATATTTTATATGGACCTTTGTATGGAGGCTCAAGTTTTTTCGTATTCTCATCTTTCACTAAAACTAGGTCTCCTATATTTAGTTCTCCTTTATTCTTTTTTCTTTTAGATTCTAATTTTCTGTTGTTTTTTACTTCTAAAATGACGTCTCTTGCTTTTTGCAATGAGCAACGAAGTCTAATCTTAAGTTCATTCAAATAATTTTCTAGGTTGTAAATCTTTTTGGGTCGTTTAATTCTTTACCTGGTAATCTAGGAAGTTTTCCGTACACAGTATAATTAGTATCAGTGTTAGAAGTTATGTTAAAAGCAAAAGCAAAGTATGGAATCCATTCATGCCAATTGTTGTCTTCTACGAAATTTTGAAAATGTTCATTTAGAAAACGGTGATTGCGTTCTACTGTTCCCAAAGTTTCGTGATGGTAAGGCGTCGAGAAATTCTCTCTCTCATTAACTCATTAGTAAATTCGATACCTCTGTCCGTTTTGAGAATGTTAAATAAACCGTATTTTAAAATAACTTCTTCTACTAGCGTTTTTGACACGTTTTTGATGCTATTGGACATATAACATATTTCGTTGGTTCACACTGCATTGTGAGTATCTAAAGTTATCTGACGGTCTTAGTGGTCCAACTGTATATATTTCAAAAATGTTAAAACTACGTGCTCTATCTGTTACTGAAAGGGGTTTTTTTGTATGTCATACTTGTTTGTTTTTCTGGATTGATTTACAAGTTCTCACATAGTTTTTAACCATTTTGTTCATATCTTTCCAAATAAATCGCTGTTTCAATTTAATTAATGGCTTTCTTCTTCCGAAATGTCTACTATGAGGTGCGTTATGAAATTATACTATTAATGACTGAAGTTTGACTTTATTTTCGGCTTTTTGGTTCTTTTTAATTTCTAAAAATTTTTAGAAAGAAAAATTATTTACAAATATATGTGGACGTTTTTCAAAGAAAACATGGAAAATTCGACGCTAGCAGAATGAAAGGCTCTTTTTCGTCATCAAAATCTTCAAATTATATCGTTTTTAGTAATTTCTAAAATCTGTTTTCTAAGAAATGTTCGTCATTCAGATAAGTGGTTCTATAAATGTTATAGTATTGTAAAGGTATTGCAGCTAGCTTAAGTTCTGACAACCGTATTGGTGTTTCTAAAGCTCTGTAGAGACGGTTGTCAGATGTTCCTTTTCTTTTATTGTTTCTTGTGTATATTTTCTACCTTTTGATTTCCTAGCATTTATTATTATCTTAATAGGTTCTTCTATAATTTGGTCCATATGAAAAATATATATACATTTATTTATTTATATTTATTAATTACTGCATTAGTAGTAATTTGTTTCTTTATACACTGTTGTAATAATTTCTATATTTCTATCACTACTAAAATTATTAACAATATCAAAACTACTTCTATACTTAAAGATATGCTAATTTTATTTACAGCATAGGTGTTTGAATTCTGCTTTAATTCCGTATCCGCTATTCCTATTGCTCTTATGTTTTCTTTTACGTGTTTTCGTGGATCTTTTTGGTTTATTTCAAAAGTCTATAACATTAGCTTTTCCAACCATTTTGTTTCAATGTTTTTAATTCTTAAATGAGATTTTCCTTTTGTTTGCCTTTGCTTATATTGATTACTCGCTGTATGTCAGCACAGGCTTGTTAAAACTTACCTCCTCTCCTCTTACGGTTTGTAAATTTGATTTCCTTCTCTATTGGTTTATTGTTTCTTTTTGCTTTTTGTCTGTTTTTGTATTATTCGATGGTTATAGGTTTTGGTCCGTCGTTTTTTTATGGCGTGTACGGTGGGGTTACTACTGGTGTACTTCTAACTGGAAGGTATTCTTTTGATTCTACCCCTCTTTGGAAACTTCGGGTTATTTCTTCTTGCGAGCTCATGTAGTTGTAAGGATTTGTAAAGTGACTCGAAAGAATTGGAGAAAAAAATTTTTCTTGGCAGGTTTCTCTGTCAGGAATTTAAATATGAAAGATCAGAGATTATCGTTCTAGGACTATTAAAATGTAGTAGCAGTATCGTTAATGCAAAGCATTGAGAATTTCTAAAAGAAGAAGAATTTTTTTAAAAGAGTGGCAGGATCGCCATATAATATGTTTACAAAAAATAAAGGATTATGTATTTTCTGAGCACTTGTGCCGATTTATTACGAGCACCAAAATGCCCTTTTTGAGAATTCAAATAGAAAAACGTTTCTTTTGTTTTAAGATTAATTCTGATTTTATATTCAAAAACATTCTGCTTATATAGTAAATTATCCTAATTGTCAGCACGATTTAGTAACATCCAAAATATGATGCCTTGGGAACAACATTTGTGAATATCCAAATGATATCCAAAACGTAAACAAAATAATTTAAATTATGTTTTACGTTTTCCCATAATACTATTACTATGTAGGACATTGAACTTTGTTTTTCGAATCTGCAATTTCCTGAGATCCACGGTCGAAGAAACTGTTCGTATTGCTCCATAGATGACGCTATTGCGTTTACCTTAGTTTCAGCATCACTGCCCAGCTTTGAAAACAAAGATTTTGCTTTAAATTTAAAATTTAAGTTCTATTGCAAATAATTTAAATGTCAAAATTCGAGCAAACTGTAATGCATTCTCAATTACAGCCATGGAGTACAGCTGGTGCGCCACCCTGCATGGAACCAGTTTTTGGACCAATGATACCACCAATTGTTGGAACATCTTATCATACATCAAATCCACATCCGTGGCGAGGAACTTTAAGTTACGATATGTGGGAAATTATTAAACTTAAATAAAAGTTTCTTAAATTACCGAAATAAAATGCAAAACGTCACACACATTTAGCGACAAAATATGAGGTGCATTCATTAGGGTGCATCTCATAATAATAGAACTAAGTAAACGGTTATTAGGGTGATATAAATACTTATATAAACACATTACTACAGTAATGAGAATAAATGCACAAACTTTACAATTGGAATAAATTTCTGACAGAGAAAGAGTTTTGCCTAAGGGTCTATAAAAAGAAATAAAATTGTCAATGTAAAATGTATCCTGAAGTTTAAAACGATTTTAATAAAAAATGTGTTTTTTTCATGTTATTTTGAATAACGCTTTCAAGTAAAAAGATTAGAGTTTCAAAACTCAGTTATAAGTAACTTAAGTCGAATAATTTCATCTCGTATTTTAACAGTAGAATTTCCTTACTCACTGCGACAGCTATGTAAATGAAAATCCAGCAGTAAAGTTGCGATTTTTTTATAAAAGACATAATGACATAATCAAATTTTGTATGTAATTCTGAACAAATATATAGTGGAGCATTGCTAGATATAAAACAAATTTAATTTTACTTGGGCAAAAAATATTTGAAAAATAATTCTTGAGAATGTTTTAGTGTAACCTTTACTACGAGGGCTGCTCTATATATTTCTGGCCTAATAGTGAAAATGCGAATATTTATAATCAAAAATAGTTTTATTGCTTTTCAAATTGTTCTCCAGCATGATTTATACACTTTTGCATGCGCTCAAACCAGTTGTCGAAGCACTTTTTCCACTCCGATTAAGACACCTCTAAAACATGGTTTTTGAACACTTCAACAGCTTCTTCTGGCGACGAAAATCGTTGACCATGCATTTTTTTCTTGATGTGCGGAAACAAGAAGAAGTCATTAGGTGCCACGTCAGGGCTGTACGGCGGATGACCCATTAATTCGACATTTTGGCCGATCAAAAACTCTCTGGTTTGAGCCGATGTGTGAGAGCTCGCATTGTCATGGTGAACAATGATTCGTCGTCTCTTGTTGGTTTTTCGAATTTCTCCGATGACTTCAGGCAAACAAATTGTAGTGTACCACTCAGAAGTGACCTTCCTACGTTGCTCAAGCGGAACAGTCGCCACATGACCAGTTTTGCCGAAGAAACAGGCGACCATTTGCTTCGAAGTGCTTCTTCCACGAACAACTTTCGTTGGATTTTGCTCGTCTTTGAAGACCCACACGGTCGATTGTTGTTTCGTTTCGGGCTCATACGCATAGATCCATGATTCGTCACCTGTGACGATCTTATAAACGTCTTTTGAAGCACCGAATCGTATTTTTGCAACATTTCTTTGCACCAATCGACACGAGCCTTTTTTTGAGCGACTTTCAAATTGTGCGGGATCTAACGAGAACAAACCTTTTTTAAGGCCAGGTGTTCATGCAGTATCGAATGTATGCTGGTGGAAGAAATGTCCAAGAATGTCTCTATCTCTCGGCATGTCGATCTTGCATTATGAGTTCACGCACGACATCAATGTTCTCTGGCACAACAGCCGTTTTTGGACGATCTTCACGGAATTCGTCTTTGAGCGACTTTCGGCCACGATTAAATTCATTATACCAATTTTTCACAGTGCTATAGGATGGTGCTTCATCGCCATACAAAGATTTAAGTTCATCAATGCACTCTTGTCTTGATAATCCACGTCGAAATTTGTGAAAAATTATGGCACGAAAATGTTCACGAGTTAATTCCATTTTTTTCTATAGTAAATTTTTCAAGTCACTGTAAACAACACAAATAATGGTCGTACGTCAAAACGTTTTGAGTACGATTATGCTTAAAAATTATTCTGTTTTGAAAAAGTAAGCTTAACTTAATAATTTAAAAGTAGAAATTTTATACATACATTTATATAAACATATATACATACATACATTAATTAAGGTAAGAATTATGTACAAACACTGGTTTATATCCTTATCAGTAATGGGTATACCATAAATTTCACCAATTTTCAAAATAACAACGTCAAGATTAGGCAAATCATCAGGTAGACCCGTCACGATGACATCGGGGCGGTTAAGACGATTCAATAAGGAATTTTGTGACTTTTCCAGCTTAGCTAATTAACTAGCATTGTTTTTATCAGCTTTTTTAACGAGGTCATAACAGTGTTTTACCTCTGAATCAACTGCTTTGATTTCAGTCTGGAGTTCTTGTTTAATTTTAAGCACTATAGAATTAGCCTTAGCCTCAAAATCTTGTACAGCCTTTTCGATTTGCTCTTGGGTAAACTGCCGGTGGGCATCCAGTTTGTCATCGATATTCTTGTTTATTTCCTGAATACCATTTTGGAGCTGAAGTGCTAAGTCCCAATTTTCACTAGGCAATTCTTATCGGCTTATCCATTTTGCTTGTTGGTGAAGGCGACAAGAGGAAAAGAAACGAGTACACAAGCTGATGTACTCGTTCAATTCGTTTTGCTTTCTTATTCGTTAGTTTTAGCTGATTAAATTTTATATGTTTTTATACACAAATTGAAATTTGTTGTTGTTGTTTGCTGTTGAACCGCTAAAACAATAAGCTAATAAGCTAAGAATTGTGAAAACGACAAGGCAAGTTCAAAGAAGAAAGAGTGTTAAGTTTATTAATAAGACTTGCTTCGTGAAAATTGGGACTAAGGAATCAGAGCTATTTTTAGGCGGCATGTTAAAACTGGCTCTTTATACCAATACAATGCAATAAGACACTTCAATGTGGCACGTGAATATTAAAAAGTTGACAAATGTTTATTGTTACTTTGGTATGTATGTAGATAATATGAATCTTTAATAGTTTCGCATTGAATTACTGAGAAAAATTATATTCTTGATTATATATTCACAATTTTAGTTTAATAAATTTAATTTTCGGCAGAGCGAATTTATTTTACACAGTCATGATAGAGTTACCGTATCATTTCCAATAATACTATTACTATGTGGGAAAATATTAAACTTAAATAAAAGGTTCTTAAATTACCGAAATAAAATGCAAAACGTCACACACATTTGGCCACAGAATATGAGATGCATTCATTTGGGTGCATCTCATAATAATGAACTAAGTAAACGGTTATTAGGGTGGTGTAAATACACATTACTACAGTGATGTGCATAAATGCAGATATACTACACCCTCATCCTTTTTGGTCAAAGAACTTGTCAGCGAAATGGAACGGAACGGAGTCATTGAGCCATCCTGGAGTCCGTGGAGTTCACCAATACTTTTAGTAGAGAAGAAGGACGGCAGTACCAGGTTTTGTGTTGACTACAGGAAGCTCAATGACGTCACCAAGAAAGACAGTTATCCGTTGCCTAGAATAGACGATACCTTAGACACGTTGGCTGGAACGGAATGGTTCTCTACCTTGGACTTGCAGAGCGGCTATTGGCAAGTAGAGGTAGCTGATAAAGACAAGGAGAAAACTGCCTTTAGCGCAAGTGGTGGTTTATGGCAGTTCAAGGTGATGCCATTCGGGCTCTGCAACGCTCCAGCTACTTTTGAGCGTTTAATGGAACGTGTGCTTAAGGGTCTCAATTGGAAGACGTGCTTAGTGTATCTGGATGACATAATTGTGATGGGGAAGACTTTTGATGAACACCTCAAAAAACTGGATAAAGTTTTTAAGCGTATAACTGCTGCAGGATTAAAATTAAGTGTTAAGAAATGTGCTTTGTTTCAAAAGGAGGTCAAATACCTGGGGCATCGTGTAACAGCCGAGGGCGTATCAACTGATGAAGACAAAGTACTGGCAGTAAAGACCTGGCCTCGCCCACAAAATCTTCATGAGCTGCGTAGTTTCCTGGGGCTTTGCACATACTACAGGAGATTTGTGCCAAACTTTGCTCAAGTGGCTGCCAGCTTGCATGAGTTGACCAGGAAGTCGCAACCATACCACTGGAGTGAAGCAGCAGAAAAAGCGTTCCAGGGGCTCAGGAAACTTTTGTGTACGGCACCAGTTCTCGCCTACCCAATAGCTAGACAAAAATTCATATTGGACACGGATGCAAGTGGCTATGGAATAGGAGGAGTACTTTCTCAGGAAATTAATGGAACAGAAAAGGTCATTGGCTATTACAGCAGGGTGTTCTCTAAGCCTGAAAGAAACTACTGCGTTACACGAAGAGAGCTTTTAGCAGTGCTGGAGTGTGTTAAACATTACCAGAAGTACTTATATGGTCAACATTTCATCTTAAGGACGGACCATCCTGCATTACGTTGGCTAATGCAATTTAAGAATCCTGAGGGCCAGCTTGCACGCTGGGTTGAACGTTTGCAGAGCTATGACTTTAGTATTGTGCATAGAAAAGGAGGAAAGCACAATAATGCTGATGCCCTGTCAAGACGGCCATGCAATGTAGAGTGCAAGCACTGCACAAAAGTAGAGAAAAAGGAGTGCGTTATTGATGTGCGACTTACCCAAATTGGGTCAAGGGAAGACTGGTCGAAGGCCCAGAATGATGACCCAATTTTGGCAAAAATTATATTGGCTAAGCAAAACAACAGGAGACCGAATCATAATGAAATATCGGCAGAGAGCCAACTAGCCAAGTCGTACTGGGCCCAGTGGAATAGCCTGAAAGTAGAAGACGGCTGCTTATATCGATCTTGGGAAAGTACAGATGGCCAAAATACAACGGACTTAATTGTCGTGCCAACTTCTAAGAGAAATGAGATACTTAAGCAGTTCCATATCGGTCCCAGCGGCAGCCATATGAGTATAACAAAAACTCTGGAAAAGATAAAGAAGAGGTTTAACTGGGTGGGTTGCCAACAGTACGTAGCCGATTGGATAGCTAATTGCGAAGAGTGTATAAAAGCCAAGGGTCCTGTAAGAAAAAGTCATGGCAAACTTCAACAGTACAACGCAGGTGCTCCCTTTTAGCGGATAGCTATTGATATCACAGGTCCATTTCCTGTCAGTGATGCTGGAAACCGATATGTACTAGTGGTAATGGATTATTTTAGCAAATGGCCCGAAGTATACGCCATTCCAAACCAAGAATCTAAAACAGTGGTAGACGCCCTTGTGAACAATTGGGTGTGTCGATACGGTGTTCCACTAGAACTGCATTCAGACCAGGGACGAAACTTTGAATCAGCTATATTCAAAGAGATGTGTTACGTTTACGGTATTAAAAAGACGAGAACTACACCGCTGCATCCGCAGTCTGATGGAATGGTGGAAATGATTCAATCGTACCCTAGAAGAATATCTGAGAAAAGTGGTCAGTTCACACCAAAAGGATTGGGATGAGCATATACCCAAATTTCTACTGGCGTACCGGTCAGCTGTGCACGATTCAACCTCACGTAGTCCAGCAAAAATCTTTTTTGGGACAGAACTAAAACTGCCAGCAGATTTAGAATTTGGTGTTAAACCTGGACCAGTGCACGAAATTAATGGAAACGTTCTACAGGTACAAGAAGAACTGCATGAGCTTCATGAGAGTGTCCGTAACCGCATTAAAATGACCAGCGATAAGATGAAGGCCAGATATGATCGAGCAGCAAACACTGAGGGATTTACTGAAGGACAAATGGTTCTACTATTTAACCCGCAACGCAAGAAAGGATTATCCCCTAAATTGCAAACCCACCGAGAGGGGCCGTACAAGGTGATAAAGAAATTAAATGACGTGGTTTACCGGATACAGAGATATCATAATCCGAGGTCTAAAATGAAAGTGGTTCACCTAGAGCGGCTGGCTAAATATGGCAGAAGTAATGTTGAGCCTATTCGGGACGAAAAGGCTTAAGTGGGCGGCAGTGTTACAAAGATGCTTTATTAAAATAATAAAAAGATGTTAAAATAATGGACGACAAGAAAGTGAAACGAAATGACCTATTGTGTTAGTTTTCAAAGCTAGATGGCGGTAGGAATTCTCGAACATTCAAGAACGCCTAAAAATAGGGTATATAAAAGCAACGCCAATACGTGCTGATTCATTCGTATTGTGAGGGTCATCTAGTTAAGACAATTAAAGTTGCCTGCGTGTGTTATTAATCGTGAATAGTTAAATCGTCAAATAATTGAGTAAATAAAGTGTAATTTAATTAAAACTCTAAAAGTTGTGTGTGTAATTATTTTGCAAATAAAGAACTCAATAAAGCGGAATTACGAGCGAACATCGTAGAACAGAGGGCCAGCAAGTTTGATAAAAAATTGTGCGGCCTAGAGAGAAAAGTAGATGAAGAGTTACATGAATTAAAAGTGCAAATGGGCGATTTTCAAATTCGAGAGGGACCGATGAGAGTTATCTCTGAGCACGCCAGCAAGATTAACACCCCGAGCTTTGACGGCAACTCACTTTTTAATGTTCTTAAGTTTCAGTTCGAAACAGTGGCCAGAAAAAATAGATGGGACAATAAAAAAAAGCTATAGAGCTAATTCTGGCCTTAAAGGGAGCATCAGAACAGATACTCGAAAGCTTACCAGCCGGTTGCAGAAGAAATTATGAGGTGGCGAGCACAAAAGAGAACTCTACAGAATGGAGTTACGAGGGAGGGTGTAGAAGGGTGCTTTAAATGTGGTAAGGCCGGCCATTATCAGCGCAGCTGTAGATCCACACAGAATTGATCAAGGTCTGCTTTGCCTGCATGAGACAACAGGCAGGCGAACAGCGCCAAATCGCATGAGTCACCGTTAAACTGAGCTAGCTCTAAAGGGCAAGTGCTGGCTCTCACAACCGAGGGCCCCACAATCTCCATTTCAATTGTGCAACAGTAAAACAGCAACCTAACTGTTTGCGGTGTTATTAACGGAAGAAAGCAAGTCCTCACCATAGACACAGGAGCGTCTAAGTCCATTATAAGGGCCGATATAGTAAAAGGGGAAGTGGAACCGTTAAATAATGTACGACTGCGCACTGCTACTGGCGACTTGGCCACTTTTTATGGAAGAGCCAGGGTAAAACTGACTATTGCAAACACCAGCACTGACCATGTATTTGTTGTCGCCGATATAGTGGATGAAGTTATCATTGGTGCAGATTTCATAATAGAGTCTTCGCCCTAAATAATAAAATCAAAGGTAGAACGGCAGATGTTAAACATGAAATTAAAAGAGGATTAAAGGAGAGCCAACTAGCAACTGGGCTCAGTGGAATAGCCTGAAAGTAAAAGATGGCTGCTTATATCGATCTTTGGAAAGTACAGATGGCAAAATTTCAACGGACTTAATTGTCGTGCTAACTTCTAAAAGATATGAGATACTGAAGCAGTACCATAATGGTCCCAGCGGCAGTCATGTGGGTATAACAAAAACTCTGGAAAAGATTACGCAGAGATTTTACTGGGTAGACTGCCAACAATTCGTACCCGATTGGATAACTAATTGTGTAAAAGTCGTGGCAAGCTTCAGCAATACAATGCAGGTGCCCCTTTTGAGCGGATAGCTATTGATATCACCGGTCCATTCCCCGTTAGTGATGTTGAAAACCGATATGTACTAGTGGTAATTGATTATTTCAACAAATTGCCTGAAGTGTATGCCATTCCAAACATAGAATCCAAAACAGTGGTTGGCGCCCTTGTGAACAACTGGGTGTGTCGATATGGTGTTCCAATAGAACTTCATTGCGACCAGGGACAGCTGTACACGATACAACCTCACGTAGTGCAGCAAAAATCTTGTTTGGGACAGAACTATAACTGCCAGCAGATTTTAAATTTGGTGTTAAACCTGGATCTGCGCACGAAGACAACGGATATATTCTTCAGGCACAAGAAGACCTACATGAGTTTGTCCGTAACCACATTAAAATGACCAGCTATAAGATAAAAGCCAGATATGATAGATCAGCAAACACGGAGGGATTTACTGAAGGACAAATGGTTCTACTATTTAACCCGTAACGCAAGAAAGGATTATCTCCTAAACTCTAAACCCACTGAGATGGACAATACAAGGTGATTAGGAAATTGAATGACGTGGTTTACCGGATACAGAGATATCATAATCTGAGGTCTAAAATGAAAGTGGTTCACCTGGAGCGGCTGGTCAAATATGGCAGAGATAATGTTGAGCCCATTCGGGATGACAAGGCTTAAGTGTGCGGCAGTGTTACAAAACTGTGTTATTAAAATCATAAAAAGAAGTAAAAATAATTGTGGCCAAGAAAGTGAAACGAAATGGCCTGTTGTGTCTGTTTTCAAAGCTAGAAGCAAAGACTATTAATATACAAAGATGTTGCAGTTTGAACATTTAAAAAATCAAAAATTATGAGCAGTTTCATGGCAGCGGGGGTAAGAAACAAGAAGGAGCGCAACTAATAATTAAGGCGTATAAAAACCTGTGTCGATGTTCATAAGAAATGTTTTGTTCAAGGAAAGTATTGAGAGAAAAAGTACACATTTAACATATAAAAACGTATATACATACATAATTTTATCTACATATAAAGAAAAATGTGCTTGATAAAATTTTATTTCTGAATTCTATTTTTCCTACTTAATTAAAAATTGTTTGTAAAATAAGCTTAAAAACGAAACTAAATATATATATATTAGAGTAAATTTTAAAAATTTGATTTGTGGATATCAACAATTTTTTGAAGGTTTTTGGACAAATAAAAATAATGGCAGTCTTTTTTTGGGAAAATTTTCACTCCTTGGGGTGATTCAACCCACCCAAAAACGCGGAATTTGAGCTCGTTTTTCAGCAGAGCAAAAACGGTTTAATACATGTCAAATCTGATTTCAGCAACCGATTCTGCAGCAAAAATTATTACAATAAATGTTTTTTGAATCCTCAAAACAGTTCCAAAAACCCTCAACAGAGGGCGTAAATGTCATTAACAAAATTTTTTTTATGATGATTATATTTTTTTTAGGTTTTTGTAAACATGCACGAAGAAGAGGCATTTTAAACTAGCAAAATGGTACCAATATAATATTTTTATCACAACCCGTTAAAAAGTTATGAGACTTCAAAATTATTTCATAACAAAAAACAATTAATTGTTAAAAAAAAGTTTATATTTTTTTAAATTTTTCTAACAACTTATTATTTAGCCTTAGCAAAAAATGTTAAAAGGCATATAACTTTTTAAGGCGTTGATATAAAAATAAAATATTGGTACCGTTTTGCTTAGTTTTATATGCCTTTTCATCATGCATGCTTATGAAAACCTATTTTGTTAAATGACATTTGCGCCCTCTGTTGTGGGTTTTTGGAACTTTTTTTAGGATTCAAAAAACGTTCATTGTAACAATTTTTGCTGCAGATTCGGCTGGTGAAATTAGATTTGACTTATATTTAACCGTTTTTGCTCTGCGGAAAAATGAGCTTAAAATCCGCGTTTTAAGGTGGGTTGAACCACCCCAAGGAGTGAAAATTTTCCCAAAAAAAGACCGCCATTGTTTTTATTTAGGTAAAACCCTTAAAAAAATGATGATAACCGAAAAACAAATCAGGTGACCTGGTCGCCAAACGAACTCTAATATATATATATATATATATATATATATATATATATATATATATATATATATATATATGTACATATATCTTTGTGTATTTTAAAAATATGCATAATCGTACCGAACTAATCATACCTAAAATTACGTACAAATTTTTTTTAAGCATTTATTATTGTGGATACTTAATATTTTTTTAAGAAATTTCAAACAATGGTAATAAAATAAGGCACTTATTTATGTATATTTATTATTAAATTTTTTGTTGTTAGTTTATTTAACCTATGTGCATATACCGGTTAATATATATATAAAACTGAATATGAATTTGATAGTTTTAATTGTAAATAAAAATTGCCAAACAAAATAAATTACTGGCGCTTTAAAATTCTAACTTTTCCAGTACTTGTTACTGTCACTCATGTGTCCCGTGAGCAATGCTTTCTTAGCAACATAAGTATAAGCAAATTTGGTATTTCCAACCTCTTGTTGTGACAAGTGTTATTCTAGTCAAACCAGACATAATAATTAAGTGCACTATGCACATTGCTCCGTAATATATTTTTATGTTTTTAGCTACTTTGTTTTTACAAAATAGTATTTATAAGACTTTGTGTGTGTTTTTATAGTTCTTAAAATAGATATTCTGCAAGATAATCGTTGCGCTATGCAACCAATAAAATATCAACTTGAAGTAAGTTCAATTGGCACATTCGTAGATTTGGAACAGTCGGCAGTCTTAGTGTTCTTGGTACATATCCAATATATATATCATAGGGTTAGAAGCGCTATACACTATAATTTAATAATTTACTTCCGAAATATGTATACTAAAACTCCAGTGGCAAAAATATTACATCGCCTGTTGCACAATTTATAAGTGTGCCAAATTGATTAATTTTTAAATTAAATTCAGGGACAGAAACGTTTTTAAAATGTCCACCTTTGGCGCACACATATGAAAACACATTTTATAATAAATCCTGATTTCACTAGCTAAGGATAACATACCCCTAGTTGCTTTTGCAAAATATTTTGTTATTGATATATTAAATTTGTTTCATCTTTATAGTTACGATGGTCTATACATTGCTTAATGCAATATGGTATCAAAATATTGAAAACGAAAGATTTTCAAATTTGGAACACTTCTTTTCAACTTGGCGCAATCTACCTGATAAAGATGCCAATTTCTTTTTTTGCCGGTACTAACTTCGACTCTTTAGAGTAATACAACGAAAATATAAATTATCATCAAATATTGTTATAACAAATAAATTAATAAAATTTCATACAAAAAGCCGATTTTCGATTTTTTCAATTTTCAGCATTTCGCATTTCCCGCAATTTTCGATATGTTGAACCAGTATAATAATAATAATAAATAATCATAAATGAATTTAATAAAACTAAAATAAATAATACTAAAACTAATACTTACCCCTAATACTTACCTTACTTTTAAGTTTTTGTTGAATTGCTGAAATGTAAAAAGTAACTGTTATGGTGAAAAATAATGAAGCATACATAATAAATATACTTACTTGCAAAGTAATCTCAAATTGAAACGGTAGTGTTTTTTTATCAAGTGGTTTTCCTTAAAGTTTTAGTTTTTTCATCACAGTGACCTAACCTTTCGTTTAAATTATAATTTAATTAATTTAAACAATTTAATTTAAACAAATATTAAGAAAAAACACCGTGTTTTATACCAAGAACTTTTTTATTATTTTTTTTATTTGGAAAGCCATTAAGGTATAATTTCACACAAAATTCAAGTTTCGATTTGCCCAATTTTCGGCATTTCGCAATTTTCCACGTTTTACACCAAGAACTTTCTATTTTTTTCATTTTGAAAGCCATTGAGAAATAACTTCACACAAAATTTCGTACAAAAAAATTAATATTAATCTTACAAAATATTGTGATAATTATCCCGAACAAATTATTAAAATCACATTTTTTTATTTTTCTAATTTTCCGACTTTTCTGGAGGGATTTTCCAAAATTTTCTTCCGTAAAAACCTTCTCATTGAAAAACCTTTTCATTTTGAAAGCCATTGAGAAATAAGTTCACACAAAATTTCGTACAAAAAAATTAATATTAATCTTACAAAATATTGTGATAATTATCCCGAACAAATTATTAAAATCACATTTTTTTATTTTTCTAATTTTCCGACTTTTCCGGAGGGATTTTCCAAAATTTTCTTCCGTAAAAACCTTCTCATTGAAAATACGAACAACTGACAAAAAATGTTACAGAAATCGGCACACACCATATTCAAGCACTATGTTCACTACAACTAAGACGCTAAACTAGTGTTCTTCTTAGAATAGTGATTAAAGTTAATAAAATAAATGTTAACGTTTATTGTAACAAATTAATGTTAATAATTATAGTATTTAATTTATATGTATGTATGTAGTAATTAAATTTAAATAATAAAAGAATTTAATTTACTTTAATCGTGCTTGATTCCTTCAAATATAAACATTTCATGATATTCTCATGAAACATTTTTTATTTAAAACTACAAATTGAAATGTATTATTGCATGGAAAGCATATTCATATGGCCATTTCACTACTACTCATACAGCTCATTTAATCAAATTTTGTATAGAAAATTTGAAAGTGTTATATCAAAAGCCAAATTGATTAAATGAGAACGCCATTGAATCATTAAGACAAAAAGACAGTAAAAACTCAAAAATGTTTTATACAAAATCACAGCAAACATCAGTAACTAAAAAAGTAAAGTAAATTAAAATCGAAAAGGTTCCGAATAATAAATTTTCATATTGATAATAAATGAATTTAATATTCGGTGTAAATCGATGTTATTTCTTTTATACAACTATAAAACACATTGTTACCATACAAATTCACAATCGGTAACATTAGTTATTTGGTAATGTAAATATATACACACTCGTGTACACGTACTTATATACAAATAATTTAATGTGAGATGAGAATAACAAGTTTGCTGAGAATAATAATTTATTCTTAAAGTAGCAGTAGCAGTGAAACATCTTAGTATATTTATTTATTCACAAAAATTGTAAACTGCTTAATAAGAGGTTAATAAGAAAAAATCGCCAAAGTAGTATTCACAAACGCTTAATAGCACTATTACGCTGTTATTAATCATTAATAAATTTCAAATATTTAATGTAGCAGTTACTTTTCTTTAAACCTTTAATAAGTTTTAAAAAGCATGGCCGACTTCCTAAACGCCTGTTGCAATGCATAATTTTCAAAAATGCGTATGCAATGCTAAACATGTTTTCACCGCAAACTTGCGTTGCAGAGACATTTTTTGCATTTTATCGGCATTTAGGAACGTCGCTATGCATACGTAAAGCAAATGTCAAAAATAAAAAATTTAATAATTTTTTTGGAAAAATAGAGGTTACACAAAATTATTTATCCATTTTGTTGGCAAGTGCTGAGAAATTATCTCAGGTCAAATCTTCCAAAAAATATTGATTTGCTATAGAAACCTATTAAAAAGAAAAAAAGAGGAGACAACTTTATTAAGGACAATAAAAATCCCGGAAACAAGTGATCAAAAATAAATATTTTTTATTATTCACATTTCATTTTAAAAATAACATTTTTAAAATGTTTGCATACAAAATAAAAATGATGCGTGATTTTGACTTCTGATACTCATTAAAGTGAGTTGCCAAACGATTAGGAACATTGTACGTTGTCAAAAAGTTTAGATATGCGTTTACGAAGTGTATGCATTGTAAATATGCATTGCAACTTGCGTTTAGGAAGTCGGCCCATTTTTCCCGTAAAATTTTTTAATGTGAAAGTGTGAAAAACTATTAATAAAAAAAATATAATGAATATAATAAATTTAATTTTTACAATAGGTACTCGTAAGTGTTTAAAACATACTTAAATATAAATTATAACTATATGTATTTATTTACACCATTTAAGACCACAAAATGCAAATCAAACACAATAACGGCCAAATTATTTTGGGGTTTTGAAGCAGCGTTTTCGTAGTTTATTAGATGGACTTACAATTAGTTTTTCAAATGCAAACAATTTAGTTATCACTTTATCTGTTCTGCAATTAAAGAAAACGATACGTTTCCAGGTAATAAATAACTATTAATATTTGGGAAAAATGTGTTTGTAATAGAGAAAATATCATAATTTAATTAATTATTCTTTTATAATTAAAGCATTGTATTTTATTGATTTGAAAATAAAAATAATAAATAAAAAATTCACAAATTTGTATCATAAATAAACAAAATAATATAGTGATGTACAAACAGTAATGCCAAGCTCGGTATGTAGATACCATTTTTTTTTATTACTTTAAAATTTTTTCTGATATAAAACAATAAATAATAATAAAATAATGATAATTTAAGTTATGACAAATAATATTATTGCTGATTTAATTGTTCTTTTTTAATTATAAAAACATAATTCAGGTATTTGGTTCATTGTTGTATGCATCACTAAACGTTAATTTACATATAATATGACATGATGCTGCCAACATAAAACTACAATACTATTAAAATCGTTTAGTAGTTAATTTTGCGTTATTAAACGTTTGTGAATAAAAATTGTTATTAGTGGTTAATAAAACAAAAAGTGTTTAATAACTAAAGTATACATTAAGCTTACAATAAGACATTTTTGTGAATAAGACTGATAGTCTTTGCTAGAAGTTTCTACAAAACTTCTTGATTACAAAAAAAAAACTAACACAAAGTGAGAAATAAACAAACACAATACACAACCATACACACACTTGTATTGTTTAACAACTAAATAAGAATATTCATCATGTGTCTGAAATAATAATATATTTATTAATAATTTACTTAATTTATAATTTACTTAAAACTTGTAATGAATTTAATCATTGTATTAGATTTACAATAGAAATAGAATGTGATTCAAAACTTCCTTATTTAGATACATAACGCTTTAGGAGTGGAAATAAATTATTAGTACCAAAATCCAACAGTTTCTGGAAGAATCATTAACTTTTATTATAAACACAGTAAACGAATTATAATAAATGCAGCTAAAAATTTAAAAGAATGGATACTTACGATAAGTGATATTCAGTTATATAAAAAGCATAATAATAATAATAACACTATGATACAAATGTTAAAAAAAAATATATTCAGGGGTTCTCATACACCAATTCTGTTTTGTTAGAGTCCATGGAAAACGAAAATAGGTTTGGTTTTTTTAAGTCACATCGAAAAGTGATTTTATAACGGTAAATGTGGAGAAAAACGCGTTTTCTTAGATTTTCTGTTTTAAATGGGGATAACTTCTTTTTTTTACAACGGATTTCTATTATTTTTTCAATTTTTAGAAGGTGCAAATATTCTCTTTTAAACAGCATATTAGGTCAACGTATAAATATTATTAAATTTATTTATTGTTTATTTACTTAAATTTGCTTTATTCTTTTAATTAAAGTTCATTACATTTTTCTTATTTTGTACCACTGTTCATATTCTTGTTACATATCCCGTTAGTTTTTATACTTGTTTGTTCCCGGTAAAAAATATATGGATTAATCCATAATCGAGCAATAAAGGAGTAATAACTTGTTCATCCGTTTGGAGTAATAAGCGAGCTATCGAAACTATTTTTTGTGTTTTTGTTTATGCCTCGCTTAATACTTCAAATGAATCAATGGGGGATGTATCAGTTCGTTTTTGTTTGTGACATAACTTTTAATTGTTGATGTTTTCGTTTTGTTTTTATATTTAGCCAGTTTAGTTTGAAAAATTGAAAGACGTATTTTAATAAAAGCGAAAAGGTAAGGGTATAGTAACAAATTTGTTAAAAATGTGTGAAAATTTAATTTCTAAGCGTCATTTAAGACGACTAGTTAAAATAGAAATCGAAAAATTCTGAAATTGTAATCGGGAGACTTAAAGTGAACAAGAGGCATCAGTACCTCACAAAATCAATGAATTAACAAATGAAGATAGCCAAACGGAAAACTTTGTTGTTCATTATGATATCAGTGAAAATTTTAAAAGAAGCTCGCTTCTTGGGTAATTGGAAGTCGTGTTTCCAACGAATGCTGTAATTCACTACTCGACATTTTAAAAAGTGAAGGTTGGACGCTCTTCTATGTAGGGAAACATTGTTAAAAGCAATGCATGCAGAAAACCCACACTGCTTCACAGAGAGCCCAGAAATAATAGATATGGCACCAGGTGAATACTTTCATTGTGGTTTACAAAAAGCACTGATGATGCACGTCCAATACATATCACCTGATGCAAATGCCGAACTATTGCTCGATATAATTGTGGATGGAATGCCGCTTTATAAAAGCTTATCAAAGTCATTACAGTTTGTGGATAATTCTTTTGAATGATTCTTTGAAGGAATTAAATTTCAGCAGAACGGCTTATTAAAACAGAGCCTGATTCAGAAATGGTAAGACTGAGTTTGTTTTTAATGCAATCAGTTAAACAAGTATTCAAAATTCTTTGTTTTCTATGTTAATTTATTTCAGATTTCGTACATTAAACTGCGGTTTGACAAAATCAAAATTGAAAAAGCAATACGCAAAATGATCGGCGAAATATGCTGGTCAAATTAAATTGGGATGGATCAAAACAAACAAATACAAATTTTTTTTTATTTCGGTAATACGAGGGCTGCTCTATATGTTTCTGGCCCAATAGTGAAAATGCGAATATTTATAATCAAAAATGGTTTTATTGTTTTTCAAAGTATTCTCCAGCATGATTTATACACTTTTGCATGCGCTCAAACCAGTTGTCGAAGCACTTTTTCCACTCCAATTGAGACACATGGTTTTTGAACACTTTAACAGCTTCTTCTGGCGACGAAAATCGTTGACCACGCATTTTTTTCTTGATGTGCGGAAACAAGAAGAAGTCATTAGGTGCCAAGTCAGGGCTGTACGGCGGATTACCAATTAATTCGACGTTTTGGCCGGTCAAAAACGCTCTGGTTTGAGCCGATGTGTGAGAGCTCGCATTGTCATGGTGAACAATGATTCGTCTTCTCTTGTTGGTTTTTCGAATTTCTCCGATGACTTCAGGCAAACAAATTGTTGTGTACCACTCAGAAGTGACCGTCCTACGTTGCTCAAGCGGAACAGTCGCCACATGACCAGTTTTGCCGAAGAAACAGGCGACCATTTGCTTCGAAGTGCTTCTTCCACGAACAACTTTCGTTGGATTTTGCTCGTCTTTGAAGACCCACACGGTCGATTGTTGTTTCGTTTCGGGCTCATACGCATAGATCCATGATTCGTCACCTGTGACGATCTTATAAACGTCTTTTGAAGAACCGCAATCGTATTTTTGCAACATTTCTTTGCACCAATCGACACGAGCCTTTTTTTGAGCGACTTTCAAATTGTGCGGGATCCAACGAGAACAAACCTTTTTTACGGCCAGGTGTTCATGCAGTATCGAATGTATGCTGGTGGAAGAAATGTCCAAGGATGTCTCTATCTCGGTATGTCGCATGTCGGTCTTGCATTATGAGTTCACGCACGGCATCAATGTTCTCTGGCACAACAGCCGTTTTTGGACGACCTTCACGGAATTCGTCTTTGAGCGAGCTTCGGCCATGATAAAATTCATTATACCAATTTTTCATAGTGCTATGTGATGGTGCTTCATCGCCATACAAAGATTTAAGTTCATCAATGCACTTTTGTCGTGATAATCCACTTCGAAAATTGTGAAAAATGATGGCACGAAAACATTCACGAGTTAATTCCATTTTTTTTCTATATTAATTGTTTAAGGTCACTGTAAACAACACAAATAATGGTCGTACGTCAAAACGTTTTGAGTACGATTATGCTTAAAAATGACAAACTTTCCAATGGAAATGTCAGATTGCACTTGGCAGCACTCAGTGTTGCCAGGCCAGAAATATATATAGCAGCCCTCGTAGCTGAATTTTAAATATCATGTCTTAAATAATATATAACGTGTTATTTTTTCTTAATTTTCTTGCAGAAGCACTTAAAGACACGTATCCAACATACCCGGAATATGAAAAATCTTTCAAGGTGGCATTTCGTAAATGTAAAGCAACTGTTTACCAACAGACCTACTTGACAAAAACTACGACCTCGTCGAATGCAAAAAAAAAAAATAAAAAAATAGAACATTCAAAAAAAATTTTAAATAAATGAATATTTTCTTGTTTTTGCAAAAATAAAAAAAATTGTATTATATATGGATGTTTACTCCCTTTATGCTCTTTTAAGAGACAAAAACGATTACTCCCTCTGTCGTCATTTTCAAGATCAAAGAGAGTACTCCATAAGGAGCTTAAAAGGAGTACTCGTGTCTGCGGACATGCTATGTTAAAAATCCAATGTCTTTCGGAGTTTATGGAGTAATTCATTACTAGCAAAGGAGCGCTCCAAGATTACTCTTTGGATGATCCGATTTTTTACTGGGTTATTTAAATTCTTTAATTAGTATGTTTTGTTGTTGTTAAAAAGAATGCATTTACTTGAATTGTACACTAATATGCATACATAATAATATTGTTTTTGTAATTTAAATATAAATCAGAAAAGAAGTTGAATAAGTACATTGGAAGTGAGAAACAAAATAATAACAACAACAACAGTGGCCCTTTGTTAAAGAATGTATGTAAATTTGCTCAAATACATAGGTAATGTTATTTTAAGTAAAAAAGAATACTTTTAAAATTAATAAAACAGTGTTAATCTTGAAGTGAAATAGATCGGGTGTTTTTGTTTTACACGGTCGCAAATTCCATAGGAACAATTAAGTTTTTTGTAGTGCCTCAACTTATAAGTTTAGCAGCGTATAGATAACAACTTTAAATTACCAAGTTGCTCTATATTGCTGCCGGTAAGGAAAACGCTCCTTATCGTACACAGCATATACCTTTTTAAAATCAGGTAAGAAATGGCTAACACCCATACCTAAGCAAGAGCGGAAAGCGTTTTTTTGCTGTCAAAAGTTCTCATGCTAGTACATTTTGTATGAAGCATACCGAAATAACGCGGCGGCAACGCTTTGCAATTGGAAAATCCGATTTTGACAAGGCGTTTAATAATAAAAAAACTAAAAATAAACAAAAACAAAACAAATTTGAGTTTTTTTTATAAAATTTTCAATTTAGGCAACATAAACAGCAGAATTGTTATTCTTTTTAAAATATTTAGGGTATTTATATATAATTTTGGAAAAATCTACTGCAGAAATGAAAAAAATTGTGTCCGGGGTGTAAAATTTTAAGTGAAATGGGGGAATGGGACAATATGGGATTCATAGGAAAGGTAATTTTTTGCTTAGATTTTCATTCACACCCCGTAGACAGCTTTATATCATTTTTGAGTTGCGTCCGTTAACTACACTTAAGCCTTAATGTTTTTAATAACCCTGTTTTTTAACATTTTGACAAACCGTTGCCGCTTTTGTTTAGGTATGGCATTTCAGCGTCAAAGCTATGCGGAAGAAAACGTTCCGCTTTCCGTTTTTATTTAGGTATGGCTGTTAGTAACAGCGGTTAAAATATAAAAAAAAAACGCATCAAAAAACAAAAAATTTTTTTTACCGGGTTCTAGGCTGCTTATGAGATACCAAACAATGTATTTATTACTATGAGAAAGAAAAATTAATTAGCTTTTAGAAATGGGTAATTACAATAAAATCGGTTAAAAAATGGATGACTTATGCAATTTTTTGTGTTTTAACTTTTGGGTTTTTTATTTAAAAATAACATGTATTTCTTTGCTTTTTATAAACTTCGCTGTCAGTATCACGCTTTAAAGACCAGCAGTACAGTAGTTTTCCTGTTTAACGAACATTCGATTCTGCGAACATCGCATTTAACGAACACACAAGTTTGCTCCATTGAGTACCTTATATAGCGAACAAAAAATATTTTTTGTGCCCAATTTAGCGAACAAATAAGATTCATAATTTTAGTTTAAAAAAGTATATTGTGAAATAATTTCTAATTAAAAACAAAGTGAGTGGCAAAAAGTACAGCTGTTTTAGGTTTTGTTTATGTAGCAATTTTGTTTGATTATGCTGCAATGGTCAGTTATGATCATATTCTTTCGTGGTGTAAACATAATAATAATAATGGGTGGAAGAAAGAGACTTCTTTTAAAAGAAAAACTTAAAATTGTGGATGATTACCAAAACGGATTGCGAGTTGTAGATTTATGCAAAAAGTATAGTTTAAGAAAATCGACAGTGTATACAATTTTAAAATCAAAACAACGTCTTATATAAAATGCGGAAAGTACAAACTTTGGATTTAAAAATAGGAAAGCCATGAAACAAGGTGAATTTCCAAGAATGGAGAAACAACTTTTTTCTTGGTTTCAACGACAACGACATTCATACATGCCTGTTTCTGGTGCAGTCAATTCAATTTAAAGCTCAAGAAATTCACTGAAAACTTTACAGTGGAGTTTTCAATGCAAGTCACGGTTGGTGTTCCAGATTCAAAAAACGTTTTGACATACGTCTTTTAAAACAAAGTGGAGAAAAGCTTTCATCTACTATGGAAGATGTTAAACCTTTTACCAGGAAACTGCAGCAAGTTATCTTAGAACATAACTTACCATTAGATGCTGTTTTTAATGCCGATGAAACTGGTATTTTTTGCAAAGCATTGCCTGAAAAAACTTACGTTCATGCGGGAGAGACATCTGCACCAGGCAGAAAAGTATTCAAAGAAAGAATAACGGTCCTTGTGTGCTGTAATGCCAGTAGTTCGAAAAAAATTAAGCCATTGGTGATCGGAAAGTCACAAAACCCACGTTGCTTTCGAAATAAAATTCTGCCTGTTGACTACACAAATTCAAAAAATGCATGGATGACTTGTGTGCTATTGAAAAGTTGGTTTTTTGAGAAATTCGTTCCGCAGGCATGTCGTCTAAAATTTTTGATCTCAAAATAAACGACAAATAATACAGTTTTAGTTATTTAGAAAACTACTGTAGTTAAAAATCATGCCGATTTTATTTTCTCTATATAACGCTGTTCAATTTTAGATATTTCCTGGTGAAATCTTTCACCTTGCTCATCACTCATCCGTCCTAAATTTAATAGAAATCTTTTCAAATCAGCATGTAGATAGTGTAGTTTCATTTACATTTTGCAACCCATTGCATGGTAGGCAGAAAGCATATTACTATCTCCTCATAATTTTCACTTTTTGTGTTTCCAAGAAAATTTTCGCACATTGAGACAAAACCATTTCATGCATTTTTTTCTTCAAGATTTATTTGTTGTATGAAATTGTCATCTTTTACCAATTTTCGTATTTGGGGGCCAATAAAGATACCTGTTGATTACACACAAATTAGTTTTTATTATACATGCGTTCATAGTATATTTTTTACCTTTTAATTTTCCGCTCGTAATTAGGGGAAAAATCTGTTCAAGGTATTTGAATGCAGGTCCATTTTTATCAAGGGCTTTCACGAATTGCTTTCTTAAGCCCAACTTTATGTGCAACGGAGGTAAAATAATGTGTTGGATTTACTAACGGGATATTTATACAATTTTTTTCACCAATAATAGCTGTTGTACGTGGTTTCCAGTCTCTCTGTATATAATGCTTAGAAGAATCTCGGCTGTCCCATTCACAAAAATAGTAGGGATACTTTGTGTTACCACCTTGCAAGCCACTCAAAATTGTTAGTACTTTCAAATCAGCCACAATTAGCCACTTGTGCGTAGTATAACCTATGGCATTTAGTATTAAAACACACTTTCTTACGTTTCTTTGATGTTTGTAGCGTAAGCTAACGGTACTGAAGGGAGCGATCCATCGTTATGCAAAAGCACTGCCTTTAAACCTTGAAATAGAAGATAAACATATATAAGTAAAATAAAAGGAACTATATACAAAGTACTTATATTACTTTTTGTTAAACCATCAATAAATAATCTCCAATCTTGAGGAACATGACTATATCCAAGATGTTCAAACAATTTATTCACATCATTGCAGTAAGCCAGATCACTTGTTTCATTGCTTTCGTTGAATAGTTATCCAAACAAACTGATTTCCTCGGTCCTGCGAAATGTAATGTTAACATTTTCTTGCAAATAGTTCCACTGTTTAAGTCTTGAACCTAAAACTTCGGTTTGTCTTTTCGACAATTCTAAATTCCGAAGCAGATCATGGAATTCGCCTTGGGACATAAAGTGTTGGCTTTGAAATTCCCTTTCGGAAGGAGCATATTCTGATTGGAGGCTTACAACATGGCTTGGAGATGACTTAAACTCAGTTAAATCTGGTGATATTCTTTCTGGAACAACGTCGTTTTTCTGACGCGATGCAGTCTTAATTACACTATCAAAATTTGTGTATTTCATATGTTGTCTTATTTTAAAATAATATCCTTTTGTTTTTTTTTAAACAGAAATAGCAATTATTTGGTCTATGCAAACGTAGTGGAAGCCAGTTTACCGGTTCGAGAAATGGCAATACAAAAGAGCCATCTGGACAATTTTTCCAGGATCTTAGTGTTGTGTAACAAGACGAACAACAAACCGAGGGTACGAGTATATACCATTTTCCCTGTTGTTTATTTACCGACACATCTATTTTATGTCGTTTATCCACATATAAGACAAAAGTTGTTCCTTTTACTACACATTTTTATGTAAACTTTAATAATAACACTTTGTATTAGTTCACTTATTAAGTATATTTGCACCAAAATCACTCCGATGGTTATTGTTCACTTACAAAAATTAAACTGTGCCATTTTCGCAACCGCAGTCTTTTATACCAAATTTTTGGTACTATTGTAGGCAGTATTGGTCTTTACCTGTTGAACCCATTAGTTAAAAAATTAACATTTTTTGTAAGTCATAAAAAAAGAAAAGTTTAGAATGTGTGTTTTTTAAGTCGGACCTAAACAGGTAAAATGGCTTAATTAGTCTGCTATTTTTACTGTATGAAATACTTTTTTTTACACACTCCCATTTCTGTACTCAAACAGGTACAATGGACATTATTGGGTTTATTAGAATTTGTTTTTAGGCTAAATCTTGTTGTGGTTGGTGGGTTTTCAGAAAAAATGTGCAGGTCAAAATTGCATAAGTTATTTATTTTAAGAAATTTCTAAATAAAAACCAAAAGGTTAAAACACAAACAATTGCATAAGTCATCCATTTTTTAACCGATTTTATTGTTGTTACCCATTTCTGAAAGCTAATTAATTATCCTTTCTCATTATAATAAAGGAATATATTGTTTGGTATCTCATAAGCAGCCTAGAGCCCTATGAAAAAAAACTTTTTGTTTTTTAATGCGTTTTGTTCACATTTCAACCACTGTAACTTAGCAATTTGTCAATCGATTTTAAAAATATATATCTTGTTTAAAAGATACTACTCACACCTTCTAAAAATTGAAAAAATAATAGAAATCCGTTGTAAAAAAAGAAGTTATGCCCACTTAAAACAGAAAATCTAAGAAAATGCGTTTTTCTCTACATTTACCGTTATAAAACCACTTTTCGAAGTGACCTAAAAAACCAAAGGTATTTTCGTTGACTTTCAAATTGTGCGGGATCCAACGAAAACAAACTTTTTTTACGGCCAGGTGTTCATGCAGTATCGAATGTATGCTGGTGGAAGAAATGTCCAAGGATGTCTCTATCTCACGGTATGTCGCATGTCGATCTTGCATTATGAGTTCACGCACGGCATCAATGTTCTCTGGCACAACAGCCGTTTTCGGACGACCTTCACGGAATTCGTCTTTGAGCGAGCTTCGGCCACGATTAAATTCATTATACCAATTTTTCACAGTGCTATAGGATGGTGCTTCATCGCCATACAAAGATTTAAGTTCATCAATGCACTCTTGTCGTGATAATCCACGTCAAATATTGAGAAAAATGATGGCACGAAAATGTTCACGAGTTAATTCCATTTTTTTCTATATTATTATGTTTTTAATATTTGCCTCTCATTAGAGAAGTTCCATACATGGGAATCGTGGCATGCGCCTCCGTACCTACAGTCGACAGCTCTAACAATAATTTTGTGATCACATGTCTGAAATAAATCTTTATTAAGAATGTATTAAAAAAAACAAAAATGTACTTACAACCATTGCGTTCATACCATGTTTTAGTTTCCTGTTAAAATATAAATGCTCATTTTGACTTGGCCTTATCATCTGGATGTGTGTACCATCTACCACTCCTATCACACCAGGAATGTTACTTTTCTTGAAGAAAAAAGATTTTGCCTCTTTTTTTCGTCTTCAGACATTTCACATTGAATATACTTTAGACATAGATTTTTTTCCGCTGCTATGCACACCTCTGCCAAACATCGCGCCATTGTTGTTTGCGATATTCCAAGATGATGATCTTGGTCAATTTGGTGTTGGTAGCCACCTTGTCCCAGAAATTTCAACGCAGCTGCCAATTTGATAATTGGTGGAAAGGCACTTGATTTCACTGTCTTGAATTCCGAATTAATGTTATTTAAAACATATACAAAAGCCGCTTTATTCAACCTAAAATTGTTTATAAAGCTGAAAAATCAATAAGTATTTCGCATACTCGTATATAACTAAACATTTTCTTTCGGAAACTTCAAAATATATTACCTGTTTTCATCCAAGCTCAGAATATCGGATTTGCTTCTAAGCAATCTTCTATTTATCCTTTCATTTTGTTATTAACTTCTTCATCATCAAACCATAGTGCCACAGAATCCATTTTAGCAACTATCACAACTTTTTTAGTAAATTAAAATATTTATTTTTAATAAATTGTAAGGCCACAACTTTTGTTTACTTCCAAAACTTGTAAAAAATTAATAAATGTGAAGTTTATTTGTGAAATTAAAGAATAAAAAGTACGTATTATACGATAATGATAAATTATTTAAATACATACCGAAAGAGAAATTTAAAGAAGGATATAATATTTTAAAAAATAATGTCGTCGATATAATTATTTACAGAATGCCAAAAATATTAAAGGATACAATAAAACAATACACACTAATGGAAAAATTTTATAATGCACATTAATTAAATTGAAACAGCGATTTATTTCGAAATATATAAACAAAATGGTTAAAAACAATGTGAGAACTTGTGAATCATGCCAGAAAAATAAACAAGTAAGATATACAAAAGAACCCCTTTCAGTAACAGATACACCATCATGTAGTTTTGACATTGTTGCAATGGATGCAGTTGGACCAGTAAGACCGTCAGAAAACTTTACATATATACTCACAATGCAGTGTGAACTAACGAAATATGTTAAAGCATGCCCAATAGCATCAAAAGATGCAAAAACGCCAGTAGAAGAAGTTATTTTAAAATACCGTTTATTTAACATTCTCAAAATGGACAGAGTTACCGTATTTACTAATAAGGTAATAAGAGAGATTTGAGCATCAGCAGGAGCAGATGTCACTGTGCGTTCGGGGTATTTGGTTTTAACTCAATACTTGGGACAGAAATGCCAGTCTTATTGTATTGTGGATTGAATTTTGATTTGATGTGTGATAACGTATTGGGTTTCTTACCGCATTTTCTGCACGAGCTTGATGAACAGTCTTTTGAAGAGTGATCGCCCAAACAGTTGACAAAAAGTTTGTCGGTAGCTGCTCGATCTGGTCATGTTGGTGTGATTGCGGATTCCTGAGCTCTTGCCGGGCGCAAAGATTTTCTCCTCTATGGTATAATCAACACCGGTCTACCAAAGATTTTGTGCAAACCAGTTTATAAAAACGTTAAAATCCATTGACGTTATGGCTCATCGTAGTGTGTCCATGAACGTTGTGTCTTTTTCTGATGCGACATAATGTTCGTGGACATTGCACTTTGAAATAAATGTAGCTTGAATGGTGAAAGATACAAGTTTTTCACAATATAACAAGGTTGTGTAAAATTATTCCGTGTTAGTTTTGTGCCCTTCACTGCAGGTGACCCAAAGTACAACACCTTTTAAATTGTAAGAAACGGTAATTAAAGAAGTCATTTCTTGTTGTAAAATATCTTAAAGTTGTTAAAAAGCAGTTAATATGTTTGACATCATAAACAGAAACCAGCGTAGCTTTTCGAAATTTGCACAAAGTCTGGAGGTCAAGAAACATCTCATTTAAAATAAAATTGAGAATTTGCGACATCGAGCTCTAGGAAAACTTGTTTAATAAGATACAAACTTTCGTTAATAGATGTCTGAGACAAATACTACGAATTTACCGGACAAATTGGATATCAAACTAAGAGCTTTGGCAAAAAGCGAATTTTGATCTTTTTTAGAAAGAAAATTTATTTTTACAAATGTATGCGGGCGTTTTCCAAACAAAACATAAATTTGCAATCGTGTTCAATCGATTATTGAAACAAAGCAAACGCAAATGTACAAGACGAAATACAGAGAGAACAGTAAAGAAATACGTTGGTTTGTGTGTAAATTTCGTCTAACCAAATTAATGTTGATATGAATATTCGTATTCTTATTTACAAAGTTAGTTGGTTAAATAAATGATGTTTATAAAATACACAACTAAAGTAGATAGATGCAAAGAATGCTGATGAAAGTCGTAGCGGTCCAGAAAGTGCAGCATACATTTGTAAAAATAAATATTCTTTCCAAAAAAGATTTTTAGAAATTAAAAATAAATGAACTTAAGCCAAAATAATTTCTATTCATTTATAATACTCACAGTTCAAAAAATAATTTAATAAAAATTAAGTTATAAGCACGCAAGGCACAGCGAGCATTCATGCTTACTTCATAAGAATCACAATTATACTGGAACAGCATCTATAATGTTATGAGTAAACAAGTAAGAATGACTAAAAACAAATTTGCAATCGTGTTCAATCGATGATTGGAACAAAGCGAACACAACTAAGGTAGATAGCATTTCATTCTGCTAGCGTCTAATTTTTTTGTTTTCTTTGGAAAATGTCCGCATACATTTGTAAAAATTAATTTTCTTTCTAAAAAGGATTTTTAGAAATTAAAAATAAATGTACTAAAGCTAAAATAATTTCTACTCAATTATAATATTCACAGTTCAAAAAATAATTTAATAAAAATTAAGTTATAAGCACGCCAGGCACAGCGAGCATTCATGCTTACTTCATAACAATCATAATGATACTGGAACAGCATCTATAATGTTATGAGTAAACAAGTAAGAATGACTAAAAACAAATTGCAATCGTGTTCAATCGATTATTGAAACAAAGCAAAAACAAATGTACAAGACGAAATACAGAGATAACAGCAGCCTTATTCTGTAATTTTCGTAGCTAAATCTAATTCTCGATCGCTAAAAAGCTAAAAATAAATTACGGCAAATATTTTAGCTTTATCTCCAAATTTGTATTCTGTATCTATAATCGCTTAGCTAAAATTTTATATTTTCGCCGTAGCTAATTTGCTATCACTATACTTACTCTTTCCCTCTACTTTTATAAATTGCTGTAAAAAAGAGACAAATATAATGTGGTAGTTCTTGACATTAATTTCCTATCACTATAATTATCCCTTTACTCTACTTTGATAAATTGCTGTTACTTTATGATTCGCTTTCCTTACAATGATTAGCGTTTACTCACAAAAAGTTTTCAATATATGTATATGATGTATTTATAAAAATTATTTTAAATTTATAGAAAATTTTTTAAATCCTCCGAATATACACACTTAAAACGTATGTTCTTGAATAAAAAAATGTGTTAATTAAATGTTGCGGTTAGCCATGGAATGATTAACCGCCGCAATGATGGAAACATATTTTCAAGATGCAACACTATTTTACACTAATATTTTGTACAAAAAGTTAACACAAAACAATCGTCAACATCAGCGCTTGAAGAAAAAATAGATTTAAATTAAAAATAATAAGCATTTCAAATTAAATTACGCGTATTTTAAATTAAATTTATTACCTTCAAAAGAATTGTGCTAATTGTCCCGAACAAATTATTAAAATCACCGATTTTAATTATTTAAATTAGCGAATATATAGTGAATTAGCATATATTCCTGCTCTTTCATTGCTAAAATTAATAAAATTTACATAAAAAACACAAATAGAAAATGTATATGTTTTACCCAAATTTTAGCACTCAAAAATATTCGTTGCTAAAAATTTTATTTATTTTTTATTTAAAATCGCTTATTTGAAATAGAGAATACAATATTAGAAAATTTTAGCGATGACGACAAATTTACGGCGAACTGGATTTTAGACATCGCCAAATTAAGCAGTATACATTACAGAATTGCCTTTACAGCTAAAAATCGCTAAATGGATTTTTTAGATTTTTAGCGATGGAGTTTTAGCTTTAGCAACTTACAGAATAAGGCTGCAGTAAAGAAATAAGTTGGTTTATGTGTAAATTTCGTCTAACCAAATTAAGGTTGATATAAATATTCTCGTATTCTTATTTACAAAGTTGGCAACACAACGGGACCTTTGGGACCCAAGTGGGTCGGTCTTTATGCCGACGGCCTGTGCAACCTAACCTAACCTATTTACAAAGTTAGTTGGTTAAATAGATAATGTTTATAAAATACACAACTAAGGAAGAAGATGCGAAAAATGCTGATGAAGGTCGTAGCCAGAAAGTGCAGCATTTCATTCTGCTAGCGTCTAATTTTTCTTGTTTTCTTTGGAAAACGTCCGCATACATTTGTAAAAATAAATTTTCTTTCTAAAAAAGATTTTTAGAAATTAAAACTAAATGAACTTAAGCCAAAATAATTTCTATTCATTTATAATATTCACAGTTAAAAAAATAATTTAATAAAAAAAATAAACTTTTTACTTATATTTAATACAATAACATAATTTTTATTATTTATATATATATTTATTATTTATATATATATATATACTACATGTGGAGAAGGGTATATCCATATGTCATTCCGTTTGTAACTTCTACATTAACCATTTTCGAACCCATACAGTATATATATTCAGAGTTTTTATGCATAGCGAAGTCGATTAAGCAATGTCCGTCGTGCCAATGAACTAGCTCAGACATATGTTTCGAAAATTTTGATATTGAAAATCTGCAAGACCGATAAATAATCTTCCAGGTAGCGGGCAAAACACCACGCAAGTTAAATTCTTTAGATGAATTTTTTAGAAAAAATAAATAAATCTAAAGCTTCTGCTTTGCGACCTTTTTGTACTTTATTTATTTAAGTTTGAGTTTTGACTGTTGTTACAATTTTACTCTAGGTTTAAAATTAACTATTAAACTTAAAAGTGCTTATTCTACTGATTAATTTGTTTTTGTTTTATTTAATAAAAAATGCTAATTGCTAATTATTTCTATTTGCTTAAACTAAGGAAGTGTAATTAGGTTATTTACTTGAATTAAAAATGCTTATTGCTAATTATTTGTATTTTCTTAAACTAAGGAAGTGTAATTAGGTTATTGACAGAAATTCAGTTCTTTTACCGGAAGTGCTGAATTTGCAAAGTGTGTCAGTTGCACAACTTTGGTTTGGCAATTGACCTCTTTGCTACTTTTCCCAGTCTACGTTTATTTTATGTGGAGTCGGAGGTGTCTCTGACGTAACTCCTTCCCCCCTTGTATAAAAATTCTCCTGAATTTTTGGTTTAAGTTTTCTTTTAATTTGTATTGTATACACACTGACCGTTGTCAATAACATAATTAATAAAGAGATTAATACAAATATTGTTATAATTGACGTATTGCTATATTTTCTATGATATTTTAATTCTTTAATTTCTTTTACGTTTTCAATTTCACTTAAGACTATTTCATCAAATGTAGGTTCTGTGATATTAACTTTCATTTGATTTTTTGAGGGAATGACGAAATTATCTTTATATTTTTTCTGAGTTTACGAAAGTTTCTTTATCTATGATTACTTTACAATTATGGAAAGTAAATAAATAATTCTTACTTATTGAGAGATTTCTTTCATCGCAACTGCTAGTGACAATGCTTCCATTTTTTCTTTTTTGTATTCTCTTAATTTTTTTACAATTATTTTTATATATACACAAATTAGATATTTTTATTTCTCTAAAATTAGGGTTCTGTTTATATTCAAAAATTTGTCCGTTGTAGTGTAAAATTTCTTGTGGTTTAAAGTTTAATTGTGTGAAATTTGTGTCGGTGATCGGTGTAATAAGAGATCTTTTAACTGCCACTGTGTTCTTTGGAAATTTTATTACGAATATTATGTGATCGTCCTTGTATTTTGCGGCTCCTAGTTGCATGTACTGAAGTTCGTAAAAGTCAATCTTAAAATCGTTAATTTCTTTGTCCGTTAGGATTTTGCTAGTCATTAATTTGAAATTTGCGGATGCTATGTTATTTTGAATATGTTCTAGACTGTCCGATAGAAGTTTTAATTTGAGCAAAGTATCTAAATAGCATATCTCAATTATTTTATCATCATTTTTCTTTATCACGTTGAATTGATTTGAGATACTTTTCCTGTCCGTGTCTATTGTTGCCTTGAGTTTGTTTAATGTTTGGTTGAAATGATTATTTACGTATATATTTTTATTAAGATTGTTTATTGTTTTGTGATTGTTTTCGTCTATAATTTTTAAATGGTCTTCGATATCTATTCGGTCATCGTCGCTCATTGTTCCTGCTATCCATTTTAAGCCTGATCCTATTACGTTAAATAAACCTCTTTTATGTCTGTTTTGGCGTAATGTTTGTGCTTTTAATTTTAGTTTTTCTAATTCGTGTTCAAGAAGTATTTTATTGTTGATGGATTGATACTGGCTTATCTCCTTTTCTAAATTGTCAATTACCTCTATTATTTGTTTAATATCAATTATGTGAATGATTTTATTATACTCTAAAATTAGTCTTACGTCATTTAATTTAATTTCGGCAAATCCGTCTGAATTACTGATTGGCTGGATTGTCAGAGATGCTATTTTCCCTGTTCTCATTTCTCTTGGTAATTATACGAATCTTTGCCTGTTTTAGTTTCTGTTCTATTTTTGTTTTATCAACCCTGCCTTCTACAATATCTATTGGTTTTTCGTTAGTAAGAGAATGAATTGATTTGTTATACCATTCGAAGCATTTAAAAATACGCTCTTGTGTTGAAAGTTCCGAATTTTCTGATTCCATCACTCTGTATTTTTCTGAAATCGTGCTGTGTAGCCTTTCTACATCAGCATTTCCGGTGTGGTTATTGGGTTTGGTAAAATGGACCTCAATTCCTTCCTCTCTTAAAAACTGTTTTACATTTGTAGAATTAAATTCATTGTCTGTAATTATTTTAAGAGGTTTGCTTCTAACTGATAAAAATTGTCTTAACTTTTCAACGATCGTTGTGCTATTTCTGTCTTCTAAATAAACTGCAATTGCATGTTTAGAAAATTTGTCTATAAATGTCATGAAACTGTGTTTTTTAATGATGAATACATCAAGGTATATAATTTGATTTACATCCGACGGGGTCTCCGTGATACAAAGTTTTGCTTTTATGGGTTTGCGATCATATTTTGATTTGTTACAAGTATCACAATTATTGATATATTTGTGGACCAATGTTTTAAGGTTTTTGAAATAGATCTTCTTTTTCAATCCCTCATAGTTCTATCTTATCCCGCCATGTCCAGTTTCATATTTGTGGTACTTTGCGATTTGCTTATAAGTTTCGTCTTCATTGCACATGTCTTTTGCATGGTGGCTACATCTATAAAACTTTATACTATTATCAAATAATTCAATCAGCTTGAGCTGTACTTGGTTATAAACTTCGTCGGCTAGTTCAGAGAAAATCCCTTACCTTACCTTACCATTTTTTAAGAATCTTCTAAATATATCAGTCATGAAGTTGGTATCAATGTCACTCTTAGAGACAAAAATTTTTCTTTTTCCTTGAACAATTTCTATTTCCTTTGTTTTATATTCTGTTAGTATTATTTGAGTCATAAACCTATTGACAACCGTGTCTAAAATCGGGAAGAGATCGTTTTGTTCCTCCTGCTGCGAATGGATTGTCGCTGCCGTACTTATATTGTCATCAGTGTCAATCGCATTAATTTCCCCTGTGTCGGTGTTGATTCTGCTCACAAAGTCTGCAATTTTATTTTCTTTGCCTTTAATGTGATTCATGTTTAAGTTGTACTCGCCTAATTCCATTAGCCATCTTCGTAACCTGGGGTTGATGTCTTTTCCTCTATGTTTGGTATGTAGCCATACTAACGGCTGGTGATCGGTTAATAGCTCAAAGGGTCTTCCGTAAATATATGGCCTGTAATATTTAGTGGCCCAGACAATTGCCAGAAGTTCCTTTTCTACAGCTGCATATTTTTTTTCGTGATCGTTGAGTGTCCTACTGGCATAGCTGATGGGGTGTTCATCCTGCATAAGTACTGCACTAATTGCGTAGTCACTGGCATCAGTTACCAATTTAAACTTTTTCGAGTAATCTGGATACTTAAGGATCGGTGGGTTGATTAATAGCCTTTTCAATTTTTCAAATGTGTCAATATATTGTGGGTCATTTTTATTAACCTTTGTATTTTTCTTCAGATATTTTGTCATTCCTTGTGCTATTTTGGCAAAGTCTCGAATAAATTTTCTATAGTAACCGGTGGCTCCAAGAAAGGATTTGATTTGCTTTTGAGTTTCGGGGAGTTTTAACTTTTGTATACTTTCTACTTTGTCAGGATTCGGTTTTACACCTTCTGTGGTTAAAACGTGTCCTGAATATTCCGTCTCTTTTGCGAGGAACCTACACTTGTCTACCTGAATTTTGAGGTTGTGTTCCCTTAGTCTGTCGAAGACTTTTTGAATATTTATCTTATGTTCTTCTAGGCTTGTGCTAAAGATAAGTATATCATCTAGATATACAACACATATTTTGTTTATTAAATTTCTCAAAACTGAATTCATTAAGCGTTGGAAGGTTGAAGGCGCATTTTTCAGCCCAAAAGGCATACGAACAAATTCGTAATGTCCTAATGGAGTTGAAAACGCTGTCTTCTTCCTGTCCTCCTTTTTTATTTTGATTTGATGGAAACCCTTGGCCAAATCAAGGGTAGTGAAATATTGTGACTTCCCAAGTTTGTCTAATATACTTTCGATATTAGGCATCGGGAATTTGTCGTCGACAGTTATTTCATTTAGTTTGCGGTAGTCTATAACTATCCGCCACTTTTTCTTTCCAGAATAGTCCGTTTTTTTGGAACTATCCAAATCGGTGTGTTATAAGGAGAGTTGCTTTCGGTAATAATATTTTGTTGAAGCATTTCCTTCATCTGCCGATTTATTTCTTCCTCGTGAATTTGAGGGTATCTGTATATTTTCGAATATACAGGGTTAATTGTTTTTGCAACAATTTCATGTTGAATTTCGTGGGTATGACTTAATGTCATACCTTCTTGGAAAAATAAATCTTTGTTCACATTAAGTAGGTTATTTAATACCTTATTTTTTTCCCTGTTCAAGTCGATTCTTGAGAACTTATTGATTATTTCATCAACTTTTGAACTTTCTAGCGTTTGAATGCTTTCATATTCATATGGGCAAGCATTGCAAAATTTTATTTTATTATTGTTTACTTCGATGTATTCTTCGCCTATATTGATATTGGCCTTTAAGCTTTGCAGAATATTTTGTCCTATAAGAGCATCGAATGGTTTGTTTTTGAAACTTGTCAATTTCCAACTCATAAGGTTGTGGTCCTTAAATTCCTGGGGGACTTCTGTAATAATCTCATAGCTCTCTTCCATCTGTCCGTTTAATGTTTTGAAAAGCAAGGGTCTGTCTACTTTTATTCGTTTGTACTGAGGAAGCAATTTTTCGTTTAGTAATGTGGTTGAAGATCCAGTATCTATTAAACATTTTATTTTAACATTTCGAATGGTCAAATCTACTAACGGTAGATTTGCTTTTGGGCTGGTAACCGAAAATTTCCCTCATCAATATGGTCGACTTCCATTGGCTCTTTACGGCTATAGCAATTTTGTCTAAAAGGATTTCGTATTTGTCCTGATGTATGTCCATTTTGTTCGTATCTGGGAAAGTTTGAATTTCGATACAATCCTGTATTATTTGCCTGTCTGAATTGACCTGAATTATTTGTTTGTCTGAATTGACCTGAATTATTTGTCTGTCTGAATTGACCTGAATTATTTGTCTGTCCAAAATGATTTGGGTTATTATTATGTCTGAACTGACCAAAACTGTTTACCTGTCTATGTCCTATGTGATTAGATTCCCTGTGTTCTATGCGTTTAGTATTTGTATTTTGTCTTATTATACCTGTTTCCTCCAAAGTGTGAAATTCTGACTAATGTTAGATATGTTTCTACTATATATAATGCTGGACATATGGGGTGGAATATTGTTTAGAAAAGTTTTTAAGATCATAGCCTCATTAGTTTTTGGGTTAAATGCACTCGGCATTTCCTTATCTTCTTCATATTTTTCATTAAAAAAAAAGATAAAATAGTGAAGTACCATATAGCAAAATGTGAAAATACTACTGTAGCATGGAATAATTATTAAAATGACAGAAATATATATAAAATTAAACTAGAAAATGAAAAAAATACATATATTAACAAAAAAATAGGAAATACCAAAGATCAAAAACAAATGTGGAATAATATAAAAGACTTAGTTCTAAAAAAGAATAAATCTGTGATTAAAAATGTGATATTTAATAATGTAGAATATAATAACAGCTCCGATATAGCTAACCAATTTAATGAATATTTTATAAACAGCATTAAAGAGATAAGAGAATGTATAGAAGATGTGCAATATGATAATCAAATAAACGTGAGAAACAATAGATTTATTTTTCGTACAATAACTATTTCAGAACTTAAAACAATTTGTAAAACGATAAAGAAAAAACCAGATTATAATAAAGTAAATATATGTTTAATCTTAGATAATTGGCATTTATGTGGAAATATAATGTTGAGAATAATCAATTCATCATTAGATACGGGAGTTTTTCCAGATAATTGGAAAACTTCAATGATTACACCAATTGAAAAAATAGCAAAAACAAATAAATGTGAAGAATTCCGTCCTATAAACACTTTAAAACTGTGTGAAAAAATCTTAAAGAAAATCGTAAAACAACAGCTTGAAGACTACATGGAAAAAAATAACATAATATCGAAATATCAATCGGGTTTTCGGAAAAACTTTTCATGTGAAACAGCGGTAAATTATGTTATTAATAGGTGGAAAAATATTGAAAGAAATAAGAAGATAATGGCAATTTTTCTTGACTTTAAAAGAGCTTTCGAAACAATTGATAGAGATATATTATTGCGCAAGATGTATAAATATGGAGTACAAGATAAAGAATTAAATTGGTTTAAATCATATCTATCAAATAGAAAACAAATGACTAAAGTAAACGATATAATATCTAGTGCTTTAAACAATGCCTACGGAGTTCCTCAAGGGTCGATTCTTGGGGCTCTTTTATTTATTATATATATAAATGATCTTCCCAATATAATAGAAAAGTGTGAAATAGTTTTATATGCAGATGATACACTTATATTTAATGAATCTGAAACTGATGAACAGTGCCAAATAAAATTAGAACATGATATGATAATTGTGAATAATTGGTTGAAAATGAATAAACTAAAACTAAACGAAAATAAAACAAAAATATTAGAAATAAACATGAATAATGAAACAGATTTTAAAATTAATAATAAAATAATTGAGAAAGTGGAAAATATAAAATATTTGGGATTCAAAATAGATAAAAACTTGAATTTTAAAGAACATTTAAATTATATATGTAAAAAGATCGGGAAAAAAATTGGATTCTTCAAAAGAATAAGAAATAAAATATCAACAATGACTGCAATTAATATATATAACACGATCATTAAGCCACACTTTGAATTTGGTTCTACAATATTATATACATGCTGTACAAGCATGCAAATAGATAGACTACAAAAGTTACAGAACAGAGCTATGAGGTCTATAATTAAATGCAATAGGTTTACATCAATACAACTCATGCTAGATACACTGAAATGGCTCAACATTAGGCAAAGACTTCAATTAAATACGTTTACCTTTATTTACAAAATGAAAATGGGCAACACACCGGAATATCTAACGGATCAACTAAGATATGTTAACGAATGCCAACCTTACAGTCTTAGAAATGCAAACGATTTTAGGATACATCGAGCAACAAACAATGCAATGAAGAGGTGTTTACTATATAAAGGACTACAACTATTTAATCTACTACCTAGTAGAGTAAAAAACGAAAGAAACATAAATATATTTAAACGAAATTGTGTTCAATTTATAAAAAATTCTTTTTATTAGAGCAATTGAAATTTTGAATTGAAATGTTGATGATTTAATGTAATAGAGTAAATAAGAAAGTATTTAAATACTACTAAATAAATATATTAATAATAATAATAATAATAATTAAGTTTATTTAAAATATTACTTAAATTCAAATAGTATTCACTTACATTATAATTTCTTATGGATAAAGCTTTATGGTACAATTGTAGATATGTCTCCCTGACTCCGAAGTTTGCGATGAGCTCCTTCTTAATCTGCTCCCAACTTGGATCTGGCCCCAATGTTCGTATCACGTTCAGTGCTGCTCCCTGAATTTTATTTATTATGCACCTTTGAAAAACATATTCCTCTAGGCTGGTACCTTTAAAAATTGGGATGAAGAATTCGGCTTCTCTTATAAATGATGATAAAGCGTAATCTTTGCTTCCTGAATATTCTCTGATTCTTGCTGCTTCTTTAAGTACTTCTGATATAGCTATTGGAGGTTCCCTGGTTGAGTTATCGGCTGAACACGGGTCTGCTGATTTGGTTGTTTCCATTTTGATTTTTTTTTTTTTGATTTTTTCGTTTGTCCTTGCACTTGTTAAATTTCTATTGTATTTGAAAAAATTTTGTTTTTATTTAACTGCTGTTATTCTTAGTCACTAGTTTTACTTTGTTTTGTTTTTTCAACTTTAGTTGTATTTTTCTTCTTTAAAGAAGTATTTATATGATACAATCAATATAATATAGTTCGAACAAACACACACAGTTTTTTATAATGTCTTTTGACTTTTTAACTCCTTAAGGAATTTTGGTTTCGTTATTTTAATCCTTCGGGATATAAACAAATTTTACGATTTGGTTCACGTATCTAATCCTTCGGGACTAGATCCTACCGCGACTGCGCCAGTTAAATTCTTTAGATGAATTTTTTAGAAAAAATAAATAAATCTAAAGCTTCTGCTTTGCGACCTTTTTGTACTTTATTTATTTAAGTTTGAGTTTTGACTGTTGTTACAATTTTACTCTAGGTTTAAAATTAACTATTTACTTAAAAGTGCTTATTCTACTGATTAATTTGTTTTGGTTTTATTTAACTTACTTAACTTATTAAACTAAGGAAGTGTAATTAGCTTATGTACTTGAATTAAAAATGCTTATTGCTAATTATTTGTATTTTCTTAAACTAAGGAAGTGTAATTAGGTTATTTACTTGAATTAAAAATGCTTATTGCTAATTATTTGTATTTTCTTAAACTAAGGAAGTGTAATTAGGTTATTGACAGAAATTCAGTTCTTTTACCGGAAGTGCTGAATTTGCAAAGTGTGTCAGTTGCACAACTTTGGTTTGGCAATTGACCTCTTTGCTACTTTTCCCAGTCTACGTTTATTTTATGTGGAGTCGGAGGTGTCTCTGACGTAACTCCTTCCCCCCTTGTATAAAAATTCTCCTGAATTTTTGGTTTAAGTTTTCTTTTAATTTGTATTGTATACACACTGACCGTTGTCAATAACATAATTAATAAAGAGATTAATACAAATATTGTTATAATTGACGTATTGCTATATTTTCTATGATATTTTAATTCTTTAATTTCTTTCAGGCAAAGGCCTGTTTTAGTTTCTGTTCTATTTTTGTTTTATCAACCCTGCCTTCTACAATATCTATTGGTTTTTCGTTAGTAAGAGAATGAATTGATTTGTTATACCATTCGAAGCATTTAAAAATACGCTCTTGTGTTGAAAGTTCCGAATTTTCTGATTCCATCACTCTGTATTTTTCTGAAATCGTGCTGTGTAGCCTTTCTACATCAGCATTTCCGGTGTGGTTATTGGGTTTGGTAAAATGGACCTCAATTCCTTCCTCTCTTAAAAACTGCTTTACATTTGCAGAATTAAATTCATTGTCTGTAATTATTTTAAGAGGTTTGCTTCTAACTGATAAAAATTGTCTTAAGTTTTCAACGATCGTTGTGCTATTTCTGTCTTCTAAATAAATTGCAATTGCATGTTTAGAAAATTTGTCTATAAATGTCATGAAACTGTGTTTTTTAATGGTGGATACATCAAGGTGTATAATTTGATTTACATCCGACGGGGTCTCCGTGATACAAAGTTTTGCTTTTATGGGTTTGCGATCATATTTTGATTTGTTACAAGTATCACAATTATTGATATATTTGTGGACCAATGTTTTAAGGTTTTTGAAATAGATCTTCTTTTTCAATCCCTCATAGTTCTATGTTATCCCGCCATGTCCACTTTCATATTTGTGGTACTTTGCGATTTGCTTATAAGTTTCGTCTTCATTGCACATGTCTTTTGCATGGTGGCTACATCTATAAAACTTTATACTATTATCAAATAATTCAATCAGCTTGAGCTGTACTTGGTTATAAACTTCGTCGGCTAGTTCAGAGAAAATCCCTTACCTTACCATTTTTTAAGAATCTTCTAAATATATCAGTCATGAAGTTGGTATCAATGTCACTCTTAGAGACAAAAATTTTTCTTTTTCCTTGAACAATTTCTATTTCCTTTGTTTTATATTCTGTTAGTATTATTTGAGTCATAAACCTATTGACAACCGTGTCTAAAATCGGGAAGTGATCGTTTTGTTCCTCCTGCTGCGAATGGATTGTCGCTGCCGTACTTATATTGTCATCAGTGTCAATCGCATTAATTTCCCCTGTGTCGGTGTTGATTCTGCTCACAAAGTCTGCAATTTTATTTTCTTTGCCTTTAATGTGATTCATGTTTAAGTTGTACTCGCCTAATTCCATTAGCCATCTTCGTAACCTGGGGTTGATGTCTTTTCCTCTATGTTTGGTATGTAGCCATACTAACGGCTGGTGATCGGTTAATAGCTCAAAGGGTCTTCCGTAAATATATGGCCTGTAATATTTAGTGGCCCAGACAATTGCCAGAAGTTCCTTTTCTACAGCTGCATATTTTTTTTCGTGATCGTTGAGTGTCCTACTGGCATAGCTGATGGGGTGTTCATCCTGCATAAGTACTGCACTAATTGCGTAGTCACTGGCATCAGTTACCAATTTAAACTTTTTCGAGTAATCTGGATACTTAAGGATCGGTGGGTTGATTAATAGCCTTTTCAATTTTTCAAATGTGTCAATATATTGTGGGTCATTTTTATTAACCTTTGTATTTTTCTTCAGATATTTTGTCATTCCTTGTGCTATTTTGGCAAAGTCTCGAATAAATTTTCTATAGTAACCGGTGGCTCCAAGAAAGGATTTGATTTGCTTTTGAGTTTCGGGGAGTTTTAACTTTTGTATACTTTCTACTTTGTCAGGATTCGGTTTTACACCTTCTGTGGTTAAAACGTGTCCTGAATATTCCGTCTCTTTTGCGAGGAACCTACACTTGTCTACCTGAATTTTGAGGTTGTGTTCCCTTAGTCTGTCGAAGACTTTTTGAATATTTATCTTATGTTCTTCTAGGCTTGTGCTAAAGATAAGTATATCATCTAGATATACAACACATATTTTGTTTATTAAATTTCTCAAAACTGAATTCATTAAGCGTTGGAAGGTTGAAGGCGCATTTTTCAGCCCAAAAGGCATACGAACAAATTCGTAATGTCCTAATGGAGTTGAAAACGCTGTCTTCTTCCTGTCCTCCTTTTTTATTTTGATTTGATGGAAACCCTTGGCCAAATCAAGGGTAGTGAAATATTGTGACTTCCCAAGTTTGTCTAATATACTTTCGATATTAGGCATCGGGAATTTGTCGTCGACAGTTATTTCATTTAGTTTGCGGTAGTCTATAACTATCCGCCACTTTTTCTTTCCAGAATAGTCCGTTTTTTTGGAACTATCCAAATCGGTGTGTTATAAGGAGAGTTGCTTTCGGTAATAATATTTTGTTGAAGCATTTCCTTCATCTGCCGATTTATTTCTTCCTCGTGAATTTGAGGGTATCTGTATATTTTCGAATATACAGGGTTAATTGTTTTTGCAACAATTTCATGTTGAATTTCGTGGGTATGACTTAATGTCATACCTTCTTGGAAAAATAAATCTTTGTTCACATTAAGTAGGTTATTTAATACCTTATTTTTTTCCCTGTTCAAGTCGATTCTTGAGAACTTATTGATTATTTCATCAACTTTTGAACTTTCTAGCGTTTGAATGCTTTCATATTCATATGGGCAAGCATTGCAAAATTTTATTTTATTATTGTTTACTTCGATGTATTCTTCGCCTATATTGATATTGGCCTTTAAGCTTTGCAGAATATTTTGTCCTATAAGAGCATCGAATGGTTTGTTTTTGAAACTTGTCGATTTCCAACTCATAAGGTTGTGGTCCTTAAATTCCTGGGGGACTTCTGTAATAATCTCATAGCTCACTTCCATCTGTCCGTTTAATGTTTTGAAAAGCAAGGGTCTGTCTAGTTTTATTCGTTTGTACTGAGGAAGCAATTTTTCGTTTAGTAATGTGGTTGAAGATCCAGTATCTATTAAACATTTTATTTTAACATTTCGAATGGTCAAATCTACTAACGGTAGATTTGCTTTTGGGCTGGTAACCGAAAATTTCCCTCATCAATATGGTCGACTTCCATTGGCTCTTCACGGCTATAGCAATTTTGTCTAAAAGGATTTCGTATTTGTCCTGATGTATGTCCATTTTGTTCGTATCTGGGAAAGTTTGAATTTCGATACAATCCTGTATTATTTGCCTGTCTGAATTGACCTGAATTATTTGTTTGTCTGAATTGACCTGAATTATTTGTCTGTCTGAATTGACCTGAATTATTTGTCTGTCCAAAATGATTTGGGTTATTATTATGTCTGAACTGACCAAAACTGTTTACCTGTCTATGTCCTATGTGATTAGATTCCCTGTGTTCTATGCGTTTAGTATTTGTATTTTGTCTTATTATACCTGTTTCCTCCAAAGTGTGAAATTCTGACTAATGTTAGATATGTTTCTACTATATATAATGCTGGACATATGGGGTGGAATATTGTTTAGAAAAGTTTTTAAGATCATAGCCTCATTAGTTTTTGGTTTAAATTCACTCGGCTTTTCCTTATCTTGTTCATATTTTTCATTAAGTTTATTTAAAATATTACTTAAATTCAAATAGTATTCACTTACATTATAATTTCTTATGGATAAAGCTTTATGGTACAATTGTAGATATGTCTCCCTGACTCCGAAGTTTGCGATGAGCTCCTTCTTAATCTGCTTCCAACTTGGATCTGGCCCCAATGTTCGTATCACGTTCAGTGCTGCTCCCTGAATTTTATTTATTATGCACCTTTGAAAAACATATTCCTCTAGGCTGGTACCTTTAAAAATTGGGATGAAGAGTTCGGCTTCTCTTATAAATGATGATAAAGCGTAATCTTTGCTTCCTGAATATTCTCTGATTCTTGCTGCTTCTTTAAGTACTTCTGATATAGCTATTGGAGGTTCCCTGGTTGAGTTATCGGCTGAACACAGGTCTGCTGATTTGGTTGTTTCCATTTTGATTTTTTTTTTTTTTTGATTTTTTCGTTTGTCCTTGCACTTGTTAAATTTCTATTGTATTTGAAAAAATTTTGTTTTTATTAACTGCTGTTATTCTTAGTCACTAGTTTTACTTTGTTTTGTTTTTTCAACTTTAGTTGTATTTTTCTTCTTTAAAGAAGTATTTATATGATACAATCAATATAATATAGTTCGAACAAACACACACAGTTTTTTATAATGTCTTTTGACTTTTTAACTCCTTAAGGAATTTTGGTTTCGTTATTTTAATCCTTCGGGATATAAACAAATTTTACGATTTGGTTCACGTATCTAATCCTTCGGGACTAGATCCTACCGCGACTGCGCCAGTTAAATTCTTTAGATGAATTTTTTAGAAAAAATAAATGAATCTAAAGCTTCTGCTTTGCGACCTTTTTGTACTTTATTTATTTAAGTTTGAGTTTTGACTGTTGTTACAATTTTACTCTAGGTTTAAAATTAACTATTTACTTAAAAGTGCTTATTCTACTGATTAATTTGTTTTGGTTTTATTTAACTTACTTAACTTATTAAACTAAGGAAGTGTAATTAGGTTATTTACTTGAATTAAAAATGCTTATTGCTAATTATTTGTATTTTCTTAAACTAAGGAAGTGTAATTAGGTTATTGACAGAAATTCAGTTCTTTTACCGGAAGTGCTGAATTTGCAAAGTGTGTCAGTTGCACAACTTTGGTTTGGCAATTGACCTCTTTGCTACTTTTCCCAGTCTACGTTTATTTTATGTGGAGTCGGAGGTGTCTCTGACGTAACTCCTTCCCCCCTTGTATAAAAATTCTCCTGAATTTTTGGTTTAAGTTTTCTTTTAATTTGTATTGTATACACACTGACCGTTGTCAATAACATAATTAATAAAGAGATTAATACAAATATTGTTATAATTGACGTATTGCTATATTTTCTATGATATTTTAATTCTTTAATTTCTTTCACATTTTCAATTTCACCTAAGACTATTTCATCAAATGTAGGTTCTGTGATATTAAATTTTATTTGATTTTTTGAGGGAATGACGAAATTATCTTTGTATATATTTTCTGAGTTTACGAAAGTTTCTTTATCTATGTTTATTTTACAATTATGGAAAGTAAATAAATAATTCTTACTTATTGAGAGATTTCTTTCATCGCAACTGCTAGTGACAATGCTTCCATTTGAATTCTTTAGAAGTACTAAGCCAGGTTCTATTTCTATTATTTCTTTTTTGTATTCTCTTAATTTTTTACAATTATTTTTATATATACACAAATTAGATATTTTTATTTCTCTACAATTAGGGTTCTGTTTATATTAAAAAATTTGTCCGTTGTAGTGTAAAATTTCTTGTGGTTTAAAGTTTAATTGTGTGAAATTTGTGTCGGTGATTGGTGTAATAAGAGATCTTTTAACTGCCACTGTGTTCTTTGGAAATTTTATTACGAATATTATGTGATCGTCCTTGTATTTTGCGGCTCCTAGTTGCATGTACTGAAGTTCGTAAAAGTCAATCTTAAAATCGTTAATTTCTTTGTCCGTTAGGATGTTGCTAGTCATTAATTTGAAATTTGCGGATGCTATGTTATTTTGAATATGTTCTAGACTGTCCGATAGAGTTTTTAATTTGAGCAAAGTATCTAAATAGCATATCTCGTTAATTATTTTATCATCATTTTTCTTTATCACGTTGAATTGATTTGAGATACTTTTCCTGTCCGTGTCTATTGTTGCCTTGAGTTTGTTTAATGTTTGGTTGAAATGATTATTTACGTATATATTTTTATTAAGATTGTCTATTGTTTTGTGATTGTTTTCGTCTATATTTTTTAAATGGTCTTCGATATCTATTCGGTCATCGTCGCTCATTGTTCCTGCTATCCATTTTAAGCCTGATCCTATTACGTTAAATAAACCTCTTTTATGTCTGTTTTGGCGTAATGTTTGTGCTTTTAATTTTAGTTTTTCTAATTCGTATTCAAGAAGTATTTTATTGTTGATGGATTGATACTGGCTTATCTCCTTTTCTAAATTGTCAATTACCTCTATTATTTGTTTAATATCAATTATGTGAATGGTTTTATTATACTCTAAAATTAGTCTTACGTCATTTAATTTAATTTCGGCAAATCCGTCTGAATTACTGATTGGCTGGATTGTCAGAGATGCTATTTTCCCTGTTCTCATTTCTCTTGGTAATTATACGAATCTTTGCCTGTTTTAGTTTCTGTTCTATTTTTGTTTTATCAACCCTGCCTTCTACAATATCTATTGGTTTTTCGATAGTAAGAGAATGAATTGATTTGTTATACCATTCGAAGCATTTAAAAATACGCTCTTGTGTTGAAAGTTCCGAATTTTCTAATTCCATCACTCTGTATTTTTCTGAAATCGTGCTGTGTAGCCTTTCTACATCAGCATTTCCGGTGTGGTTATTGGGTTTGGTAAAATGGACCTTAATTCCTTCCTCTCTTAAAAACTGTTTTACATTTGTAGAATTAAATTCATTGTCTGTAATTATTTTAAGAGGTTTGCTTCTAACTGATAAAAATTGTCTTAACTTTTCAACGATCGTTGTGCTATTTCTGTCTTCTAAATAAATTGCAATTGCATGTTTAGAAAATTTGTCTATAAATGTCATGAAACTGTGTTTTTTAATGGTGAATACATCAAGGTGTATAATTTGATTCACATCCGACGGGGTCTCCGTGATACAAAGTTTTGCTTTTATGGGTTTGCGATCATATTTTGATTTGTTACAAGTATCACAATTATTGATATATTTGTGGACCAATGTTTTAAGGTTTTTGAAATAGATCTTCTTTTTCAATCCCTCATAGTTCTATGTTATCCCGCCATGTCCAGTTTCATATTTGTGGTACTTTGCGATTTGCTTATAAGTTTCGTCTTCATTGCACATGTCTTTTGCATGGTGGCTACATCTATAAAACTTTATACTATTATCAAATAATTCAATCAGCTTGAGCTGTACTTGGTTATAAACTTCGTCGGCTAGTTCAGAGAAAATCCCCACCTTACCATTTTTTAAGAATCTTCTAAATATATCAGTCATGAAGTTGGTATCAATGTCACTCTTAGAGACAAAAATTTTTCTTTTTCCTTGAACAATTTCTATTTCCTTTGTTTTATATTCTGTTAGTATTATTTGAGTCATAAACCTATTGACAACCGTGTCTAAAATCGGGAAGTGATCGTTTTGTTCCTCCTGCTGCGAATGGATTGGCGCTGCCGTACTTATATTGTCATCAGTGTCAATCGCATTAATTTCCCCTGTGTCGGTGTTGATTCTGCTCAGAAAGTCTGCAATTTTATTTTCTTTGCCTTTAATGTGATTCATGTTTAAGTTGTACTCGCCTAATTCCATTAGCCATCTTTGTAACCTGGGGTTGATGTCTTTTCCTCTAATGTTTGGTATGTAGCCATACTAACGGCTGGTGATCGGTTAATAGCTCAAAGGGTCTTCCGTAAATATATGGCCTGTAATATTTAGTGGCCCAGACAATTGCCAGAAGTTCCTTTTCTACAGCTGCATATTTTTTTTCGTGATCGTTGAGTGTCCTACTGGCATAGCTGATGGGGTCTTCATCCTGCATAAGTACTGCACTAATTGCGTAGTCACTGGCATCAGTTACCAATTTAAACTTTTTCGAGTAATCTGGATACTTAAGGATCGGTGGGTTGATTAATAGCCTTTTCAATTTTTCAAATGTGTCAATATATTGTGGGTCATTTTTATTAACCTTTGTATTTTTCTTCAGATATTTTGTCATTCCTTGTGCTATTTTGGCATAGTCTCGAATAAATTTTCTATAGTAACCGGTGGCTCCAAGAAAGGATTTGATTTGCTTTTGAGTTTCGGGGAGTTTTAACTTTTGTATACTTTCTACTTTGTGAGGATTCGGTTTTACACCTTCTGTGGTTAAAACGTGTCCTAAATATTCCGTCTCTTTTGCGAGGAACCTACACTTGTCTACCTGAATTTTGAGGTTGTGTTCGCTTAGTCTGTCGAAGACTTTTTGAATATTTATCTTATGTTCTTCTAGGCTTGTGCTAAAGATAAGTATATCATCTAGATATACAACACATATTTTGTTTATTAAATTTCTCAAAACTGAATTCATTAAGCGTTGGAAGGTTGAAGGCGCATTTTTCAGCCCAAAAGGCATACGAGCAAATTCGTAATGTCCTAATGGAGTTGAAAACGCTGTCTTCTTCCTGTCCTCCTTTTTTATTTTGATTGGATGGAAACCCTTGGCCAAATCAAGGGTAGTGAAATATTGTGACTTCCCAAGTTTGTCTAATATACTTTCGATATTAGGCATCGGGAATTTGTCGTCGACAGTTATTTCATTTAGTTTGCGGTAGTCTATAACTATCCGCCACTTTTTCTTTCCAGAATAGTCCGTATTTTTGGAACTATCCAAATCGGTGGGTTATAAGGAGAGTTGCTTTCGGTAATAATATTTTGTTGAAGCATTTTCTTCATCTGCCGATTTATTTCTTCCTCGTTAATTGTTTTTGTAACAATTTCATGTTGAATTTCGTGGGTATGACTTAATATCATACCTTCTTGGAAAAATAAATCTTTGTTCACACTAAGTAGGTTATTTAATACCTTATTTTCTTCCCTGTTCAAGAACTTATTGATTATTTCATCAACTTTTGAACTTTCTAGCGTTTGAATGCTTTCATATTCATATGGGCAAGCATTGCAAAATTTTATTTTATTATTGTTTACTTCGATGTATTCTTCGCCTGTATTGATATTGGCCTTTAAGCTTTGCAGAATATTTTGTCCTATAAGAGCATCGAATGGTTTGTTTTCGAAACTTGTCAATTTCCAACTCATAAAGTTGTGGTCCTTAAATTCCTGGGGGACTTCTGTAATAATCTCATAGCTCACTTCCATCTGTCCGTTTAATGTTTTGAAAAGCAAGGGTCTGTCTAGTTTTATTCGTTTGTACTGAGGAAGCAATTTTTCGTTTAGTAATGTGGTTGAAGATCCAGTATCTATTAAACATTTTATCTTAACATTTCGAATGGTCAAATCTACTAACGGTAGATTTGCTTTTGGGCTGGTAACCGAAAATTTTCCTCATCAATATGGTCGACTTCCATTGGCTCTTCACGGCTATAGCAATTTTGTCTAAAAGGATTTCGTATTTGTCCTGATGTTTGTCCATTTTGTTCGTATCTGGGAAAGTTTGAATTTCGATACAATCCTGTATTATTTGCCTGTCTGAATTGACCTGAATTATTTGTTTGTCTGAATTGACCTGAATTATTTGTCTGTCTGAATTGACCTGAATTATTTGTCTGTCCAAAATGATTTGGGTTATTATTATGTCTGAACTGACCAAAACTGTTTACCTGTCTATGTCCTATGTGATTAGATTCCCTGTGTTCTATGCGTTTAGTATTTGTATTTTGTCTTATTATACCTGTTTCCTCCAAAGTGTGAAATGCTGGCTAATGTTAGATATGTTTCTACTATATATAATGCTGGACATATGGGGTGGAATATTGTTTAGAAAAGTTTTTAAGATCATAGCCTCATTAGTTTTTGGGTTAAATTCACTCGGCTTTTCCTTATCTTGTTCATATTTTTCATTAAGTTTATTTAAAATATTACTTAAATTAAAATAGTATTCACTTACATTATAATTTCTTATGGATAAAGCTTTATGGTACATTTGATGATATGTCTCCCTGACTCCGAAGTTTGCGATGAGCTCCTTCTTAATCTGCTCCCAACTTGGATCTGGTCCCAATGTTCGTATCACGTTCAGTGCTGCTCCCTGAATTTTATTTATTATGCACCTTTGAAAAACATATTCCTCTAGGCTGGTACCTTTAAAAATTGGGATGAAGAGTTCGGCTTCTCTTATAAATGATGATAAAGCGTAATCTTTGCTTCCTGAATATTCTCTGATTCTTGCTGCTTCTTTAAGTACTTCTGATATAGCTATTGGAGGTTCCCTGGTTGAGTTATCGGCTGAACACGGGTCTGCTGATTTGGTTGTTTCCATTTTGATTTATTTTTTTTTTTATTTTTTCGTTTGTTCTTGCACTTGTTAAATTTCTATTGTATTTGAAAAAATTTTGTTTTTATTTAACTGCTGTTATTCTTAGTCACTAGTTTTACTTTGTTTTGTTTTTTCAACTTTAGTTGTATTTTTCTTCTTTAAAGAAGTATTTATATGATACAATCAATATAATATAGTTCGAACAAACACACACAGTTTTTTATAATGTCTTTTGACTTTTTAACTCCTTAAGGAATTTTGGTTTCGTTATTTTAATCCTTCGGGATATAAACAAATTTTACGATTTGGTTCACGTATCTAATCCTTCGGGACTAGATCCTACCGCGACTGCGCCAGTTAAATTCTTTAGATGAATTTTTTAGAAAAAATAAATAAATCCAAAGCTTCTGCTTTGCGACCTTTTTGTACTTTATTTATTTAAGTTTGAGTTTTGACTGTTGTTACAATTTTACTCTAGGTTTAAAATTAACTATTAAACTTAAAAGTGCTTATTCTACTGATTAATTTGTTTTTGTTTTATTTAATAAAAAATGCTTATTGCTAATTATTTGTATTTGCTTAAACTAAGGAAGTGTAATAAGGTTATTTACTTGAATTAAAAATGCTTATTGCTAATTATTTGTATTTTCTTAAACTAAGGAAGTGTAATTAGGTTATTTACTTGAATTAAAAATGCTTATTGCTAATTATTTGTATTTTCTTAAACTAAGGAAGTGTAATTAGGTTATTGACAGAAATTCAGTTCTTTTACCGGAAGTGCTGAATTTGCAAAGTGTGTCAGTTGCACAACTTTTGTTTGGCAATTGACCTCTTTGCTACTTTTCCCAGTCTACGTTTATTTTATGTGGAGTCGGAGGTGTCTCTGAAGTAACTCGCGTGCCTCTAATTTTTCCATATCTTTGTTCATCTTTCGTTTACTTAGGGTATTGTCAGCTAGTACAATTAGTCTTTACTAAGAAGTAAAGACACCACAATTATACTAACTGGCAAAAACCCTAATTGTAGGAAAGAATTTCTTATGCAGATTTACTTGTACATGTTGTTATACATACATGGTGAAGGGTATATTAGATTCGGCATAGCCGAAGGTAGCACTCTTAATTGTTTTGAAATGAATTTTGACAGCAGTTCGAGTGAAATATTGAACAGAAAACTAGGCTAAGTATAAATACAAACCTTTAATGCAACTATAAGTAATATATAAAATAAATAAGAGAAAGTTGGCAAAAAGTTTGTTTTTTGCTTCTCTTATTTTTTGCACATTCCCTTTTTAATTAGTAGTAAATACTGCTTTAGTAATAGTTAGCGTTTACCGTTTTTCTCCTTTACAAGCACACTCACATTTCCTTCAGCAAATAATTTTTTAATGTTTTTTAAAAACAATTTTTCAAATGGTGCCTACTACAAAATTAACAAAAAAAACTAAACTCAGGTGTTCACACGGCAATTATATAAGAAATTTAATTTCTTATATATATATATATATATATATATATATATATATATATATAAATGAAATGATCGACGTATGTAATGTAATAGCGTGAGAACGGCTGGAGCGATTTGGATGATTTTTTTTATTCGATTCCAAATTTTCCGGAAAACTAAGAAAATTTATTTTTTGCTTGCATGTTTTTGTAAACACAAATATATTATTAACGATTTGACATGTTCATTCGAAATGGTTTGACGAAGCTTTGTGGTTGTAAGTTGCAGATTTATTCTTTTAATTTTACAGGGAAAGGCAGGAAATTGACACGTTTTTCCTTTAAAAAAGACACATTCTTTCATTAAAAGTTACATTTTGAAATTTTTCTTAAATAAATAGTAATTTAATGTAATAATAACAACGCAACAAGTTCATTTACTGAAAAACAAAAAAAAAAAATAAATAAATAGTGAAAAACATATGAAAACAAATTTCACACCGATGATACTTATGCGGATTTAAATTAGGATTCAACATTAACATTTCGGTATGGAAAAGTACATGCTCTCACCATTTAATACAATTAGTTAAAGTAGGATTTTTTTAATAAATCCGTTTCACCTTTTTTTTAAGATTGAGCTTCGATAGAATAATTGTCTACTTTGATTATTTTAAGAATTTCCAGAATTTGCAAATTAGGTTATGGGAAGGGGGATATAGAATACCGTTATTAAAGAAAAATTTGTTTCTTATTTGCTTAAAACTTCAACATAAAATTACTGACGACTTTTCTGTAATATAATCCGGCACTTCCTAGAGGAAATTAAAAGACATCTTTCTTCTAAATCGACGTATTGGAACGGTTGTCAAATTTTTTAAGCAGAATAGCTGAAGTTGCTAACAATTTTCGTAAGTTTGAACAAAATACTTAGTTTTCCTTACGAAATGCAGCTCATATTATTTCACATGTGGAAAAATTGGTGCCAGAAACATTTTGTGATTTCTCACGATCTGAAAAGAGATGTTTTTTTTGTTTATTTCAAACAAATTTTTCATATGGGATTTTGATTGCATTTGCAGGTAGTCTCTGTTTTTTAAAACGAATTGATATGTTAAGAGAGATTCTTTCCTTAAATAATGAAACAAGTACCCTCTAAGTGATATTACTTTATTTCGTGTCTGCACCAAAAGTTACGAAAATTTGGCTTAATATAACAAAATTTTGCATGCTACGTGAAGCCTCCAAAAGTTACATAAAATGTAAAATGTAACCAAACAGCAAGACTATTACGCAAAAAACTCATATATCAAATCGAACAAACAAAAAGAAAATACAATAAAAGATCAAATAAAAAAGGCAACATCTTCAACTTCGGCCAAACCGCAAATTGTTCTAACATGTCAACAGTCATACATGTATTTTTTTGTTTGAAGATTTTTGTTAATTCATTACTATACATAGCTGCCAGATTTTGTAGCCATAATACCGTCAAAAATTTGTGGAAAAAATGGACATATACACAGTCTTACATAACTTTAAATACGGACGAAAAATTTCTGATTTCATAAGGAAAATATGAATCAACTTTTTCTAAATATTCATGTTTTGTTTAAAAGTAAAAATAAAACAAATTTTTTATAAATAGGAATAATTTTGTTGTTTTTATTAATAAAACAACAAACAACAAAATGTACAAAAACAATGTACAGTTGTAAATACCGTAACAAATTTCTTGATGTTTTGCCTTAAATTATTAGTAGATATTGTCTTTTAATAGAAAGTGGTCATATCTTCAAAATAATATTTAAATAGTCCTAGTAGTGAAGTAAAATGGGAAAAGGCAAAGAAATTTGAGAGCCGATCTCTCAGTCAAATTGAAAATTATTAAATTTAAAGAAAGCATCAGTGCGAAAAGTGATTAAAAATTTTAAGGAAAGTGGAAGTGACGAGAGCATCCTTGACAAACGAACGGAACGGGCAGTAATTCATTCTATGCAAGAAAATCCAATGAAAAGTGCAGTCGAATTAAATTGAAAAGTAAACGCATATCTGGGAATAAGTATTTCTGATCAGATATTTCGCAGAAGCATGAAGAGAAATCCGTACAATAGCAGTGTTGCGAGAAAAAAACTACTGCCTAGATTTATGAACATTCAAAAACGATTGGAATACGCCCAGAAATACGAAATTGTCCACGTAAATGATCCTACGTTTTGGGAAAGGGTAATATTCACCAATGAATGTAAGTTTACGGTTAATCCCACAGTGAAACATTGATGAGGATCAGTCATGGTCTGGGGTCTGCAAATGGTGGATGGTATTATGGAGAAGGCTATATGCGTAGATATTTTAAAGGACAGCTACCTTCCTAGCTTTAAAATGCTTGATCTAGAAGAAGGTGCCATATTTATTCAGAATAACGATCCGAAGCATTCGTCCAACATTGTGAAATGGTTTCTATAAAAGGTCAAACACAAACTGGAACATCCTTCGCAGTCCCCCGACCGCTATATTCGCACTGAAGGAAGCATTGATAGAAGAGTGGGACAGAATTACGCCCGAAACAACAACAAAATTGCCTTTGTCAATGCCATCTCGCCTATAGTTTGTAATAAAAGCTAAAGGGTGGCCCCCTTTATTACCTGTTTTTAAGTATATGTAATGACCGTATGTAAACTTTCTTAAGCTAAAGTTAATCAAAAATCTGAACAATTTTATGTTATTTAATATGTACCTATAAAAATAAAATGTTTTTTAATTTCATTTCTCCAATAAAGCCCAATAATAAGTAAAAAATTTCAATGGTGCTTTTTTCTCTAATATTCATGTACATAACTTAAATATACCAGATGTATGTAAACATTTGTAAGACTATGTACATACATACATTTTAATTAACACCATCAAGCTTTGCTTATGTTACGGCCTCTTTTTCATATCTTATTTTTCTAAGTGCATACGGGTTTTTAAGAAAAACTCTAAATCTTTTGTATATACATATGCTTTTCACTATACAATATACTATCAACCCAATCATGAATATTCTCACGGAGTTTCTTTTGCACGAAAAAAATTTTTCTCGGTAAAAGATTCCTCCAATTATGAAATCCGTGGGAATAAAATAATAAAAGGTGGCATCATCGTAATTTTAAGGGAGTTTTTTTTTGTTTAGAGAAACATGGTAAGTTTATTTGTTCGTTTCTTACTTAAATGTGCAACAATTTAATTTTATATTTCAATGTTATACTTCTATTAATAGAAACGCCAAATCTTGAGTTGCACTATTTATTACGTATCTTCAATATATTTAAAAACACCTTAAGTTTCGAGGTAAAAATTTTATGTTTAATGAATATCTATATCTAGAGTTCACTGATGATCTGAACGCATCCCTACGTAGCCACCTACAAAAGATTGTTTTTTCGAAAAAACTATTTGTTTCGTTATGATTTAACTTTTTTTTTCAATTTTAAAATTAATCGTAAATAATTCCAACTTCAACCCAGAGAGGCGTGTAGACAGTCATCAAATCTAAAATAATAATTGTAATGTGTTTATCTATTCAAATGTTTTCAAAACACAAAGGCTTTGGCAGCCATAAACATCTACTTCCAGAAAATGTTAAAATTCTGCATTTCTCTTAAAGCTTAAATACAAAAAGGACACCCAAAAAATTTATTTTTTTTTTATTATTTTACTAGATTGGTTATTGAAACGCTGATGCCAAACGCGAATTAAGCATTAATAATTATAGGAAAGCTTGAAGGTGAAGAGCTGCCTATTCCAAGGTTACCTATCATAACAAGTCATTTACCATTTAAGTTAAACGTCTCCAATTTCCCATTCGCCTTGCATTTGCAATGACGATTAATAAATCCCAATGACAATCGCTAAAAGTGTTTGGGTTAAACCTAGAATCCCATTGTTTTTCCCACGGTCAATTGCGTGTTGCATGTTCGAGAGTTGGTGCACCGTCAGCGCTGTTTCTTTTCTCTTCCAACAGAAAAACAAAACATATTGTTTAATATCAAGCTTTAAAATAAATTATATGCTTATCCTTTTTGTTTGTTTACTTTTTTAATGAATTTAAAAACTTAAAAACTATTTAAGCAATAAATTGGGAAAAATTTGTGTTGTTTCTTCTTTGTACTGAAATTTTTTTATTTTAATTTCTAACTCCATATGAAGTATTAATCAGTAGCAAATAGCTTCCGAGCGAAGCCGAGTCGTACAGCTAGTTTTGTTTTTTATAAAAAACGTGATTCCAACTTAGCTTTCTTTAACTACGCAGTGGGAGGTTTAAAACAAATAAATGGAAATAATTCTTTAATTTGTAAACAGCTAGTCCGATTGTACTGAAACGTTACAAGACTATGGTAGTGTAGTAGAGCTTAAGTTTTAAGTATGGAAGATACTTGCTTAAGAAGTAGGCACCGCGATGTCTTTAGGTTACACACCACGTGTGTGTACAAAATTAAAACCTTTTCTTCTTCTTTCTTCTTTTTCCACGGATTATTTCATTTATATATTTATTAATCAATTAATTGAATATACAGCTATGGACATATAAATGGCACACATTTTAATTAAGAAAAAAACTTATGTTTTGTCAACTAGAAATTTTATAAAATGCTACAATTATCTCTTAAGATTGTTGCTTTAAGAATTTTTGTTTCAGCAGCACTCAAATATTCCGTTATATTCTGCTTATTATTTACCGTTATTATTTGTGCGTAAACAAAGCTGATTTTAAGTGGACATGTAAATGGCACAATTTATTAAAAATAGTTATTACACGCGTAGATTTCATACAGATCACTTGATACTTTGTTAAAGAGTTTAAAAAAAAATCAAAAAAACAAGTATAAAGAAAAATTTTTTCAAAATGGGATCAGGCAAGCATACAACAACCGAGGAGAGGCGGATCATATGGAAAATTAATAAAAATGGGAAAAGAGTCTCGGAAATTGCTAAAGAACTGCAAGTTTCAAGAAAAAAAGTTTACAATGTTATTAAATCATGTGAAGAGAATCCCGAAGTATTGATTAAGGGCAAAAGTCGGAAGCCAAGACCTCGAAAAACAAACTTTCGTACAGATGCAGCAATGGTAAGAATGGCAAAAATTGATCCATTCAAGTCTTCACGGCAGATAGCGTCTGATATTAATGAATCTTTTGGCTTGGAAATATCTAGCAGGCTTGTCAGAAGAAGATTAAACGAGGCAAATTTGTTTGGGCGCATTTCCAGGAAAAAACCATTGCTCTCAAAAAGAAATGTTTCAAACCGTTTAGCCTTCGCCAGAACCCATAAGGACAATCCTATTAATTTTTGGAAAAACGTGTTATGGAGTGTTGAGACAAAAATTAATAGAATTAGACCAGATGGCAGAACTTTTGTTCGTCGTCCCAGATGCCAAGAATATAATCCTCGGTTCACGCAGAAGACGGTAAAACACGGCGGTGGTAGCATTATGGTTTGGGGTGCATTTTCTTGGCATGGCGTAGGTCCACTTGTAAAAATCAATGGGAAAATGGACAAGTTTCAATATTTAGATATTCTAAAAAACCATATGGAACCATTCGCTTTCGATTCTATGCCAATTAAGTGGAAATTCATGCAAGATAATGACCCCAAACACTCGTCAAACCTAGTAAAAAATTGGTTTCGTTCGGAACAGATTCCGGTTTTGGATTGGCCAGCCCAGAGCCCTGACTTAAATCCTATTGAAAACCTCTGGAAAGAAGTCAAGGTTGAAATCGCAAAAAAAAGTTATAAAAATATGGACGATTTATGGTCAGCCGTTCAGGAAGCTTGGTATGCCATACCCAAAACAAAATGCCAAAAACTTGTGGAAAGTATGGGTCGTAGATGCGAAGCTGTCATCAAAAACAAAGGCTACAGCACAAAATATTAATGGTAGAGCATTTGTACATACCAAAAAATCAACAAATGCAGTATTAAAATGACTTTTTTAAGTTTGTGCCATTTATGTGTCCAGCTCAATTCAGTGTTCCTTTTAAAAATTATGTATATTTTTTGTTAATTAATGAATTTCAACTTAAGTTTATATCATTCTTAAATACAAATAATAAACCTTTGGATTAATCCAAAAATTTGTTTTTGATTAATAGTATTCGCGATATTTTAGCCTAAGAAAAAACTTATTCAAATGTGTGCCATTTATATGTCCATCGCTGTATGTACATTACAAGAAAAATTATGTAGTTGAATAGAGTGTTCGTTGAGGCCAATAGGTCGATTACATCTGCCGCAATTACATCGAGTTTTACAAAAAGGCGCAAAGATAGCATGATGAGCATATAAACATACATATGTTTGTGGTTGTGCTAAGCCTGAAGTCGAATGAAAAGAGACCAGTACCTTAAAAAATGAAATAGTTAAAAATAAATCAGTATGGCCGGCTTCCTAAACGCAAGTTGCAATGCATATATACAATGCATACACTTCGTAAACGCATATCTAAACTTTTTGCCATCGTACAATGTTCCTAATCGTTTGGCAACTCACTTTAATGAGTATCAGAAGTCAAAATCACGCATCATTTTTATTTTGTATGCAAACATTTTAAAAATGTTATTTTTAAAATAAAATGTGAATAAAAATGCCATCATCTATTAATTCAATGAATTCTTAAAAAATATTTATTTTTGATCACTTGTTTCCGGGATTTTTAATGTCCTTAACAAAGTTGTCTCTTCTTTTTTTCTTTTTAATAGGTTTCTATAGCAATATAGAATTTTTTGGAAGATTTGACCTGAGATAGTTCCTCAGTACTCTATTAAAAAAAAAAATATATATATATATTAAATTTTATACCATGTGTTTGACATTTGCTTTACGTATGAGTTGCATAGCGACGTTCCTAAATGCCGATAAAATGCAAAAAATTTCTCTGCAACGCAAGTTTGCATTTAAAACATGTTTAGCATTGCATACGCATTTTTTTAAATTATGCATTGCAACAGGCGTTTAGGAAGTCGGCCTATATATATACAGTTGACGTCCAATAGTACGAATTATATAATGTCAGACCTTTTCGTACTATTGGAAAGTTCGTACTATTGGACAAAAATTTTACCCTATTTTATATAAAATAAAACATATTCAAATAGTTTAATTTATATTATATTTTTATTAAAAACAAGACAAAGTAAAAAAAAACTTAAAAAATTTGCAAATTCATATTAAATCAATAAGTGTGAAAGCATACATTTGTTCATATGTACGTAAATAAATATAAAAAGTACATATAAAATATATTTGTTAAAAAAAATCAGTCATTATATTTGTTGGTTAAGGAAATCAGTCATTAGGCATTGGCGTGTTTTGTTTTGCAGTTAAATTTTCATCGCCTTTTCTTGAATAGATCTCAATAGAAGTGTTTGGGAAATTTCAATATTGTTTTCAAAAGCCCATGTAATACATGTGTCAAAACATTTTATCGCATCTTCATTTTTAACTTTTGGATTCGAAGGAACTGTAATTTGGTAATCATCGCTATCATTATCTTGCTCAATTTCTTCATCTCGGTCATCAATATTCCAATTTTCCACATTATATATTCAAAGTTAGAATGTGGAAAATTTTTATTAAAAAATTTAAACAAAGATTGACTGTACGCCCTTCTTCGCCATCTCCCAAGACACTGCAACTAAAGATACTGCTTCAAATAAATCTATCTTTTTGAGAGACCCTGTAAAGTCTTCAGATGAGGCCGTAATTTTTGATATCAAACAGCTACGATAATTAGGCTTCAAAAGTCTGATCGGTCACATTGGGTGGCATATACACAACCCAAATATTTCCATGTTTAGTTAGGTGTACCAATTCTTGGAGCATTATCGAGCAAGAGAAGCGCTTTTATGGAGACCTTTGGTTTTTAAAAAATTTTCCACCTGCAAATGCTCAAAAACTTTTAGTTTAATAACAACTCACCTCTTGAACAAAAATTGAAAAACACCAATTTTTAAAAAGAGATGCATTCATCCGGGAAGACTTTAAGTTTCCATAAGCAACCGCCAAATTTTTATTACGAAAACATCTTGGTTTTTGGGTTTTTCCGATCACAAAAGGCTTAATCTTTTTTGTTCCCTCCGCATTCGCGCAAATTAAAAACATTATTCTTTCCTTTGAAAGTTTTCTTCCAGGTGCAGAATTTTCGCCTTGATGTACATATGTTTTATTCGGCAACATTTTCCAATAAAGTGCGGATTCATCTGCAATTAAAATCGCTTTATGTGTAAGGCCGTGCTCTTCAATAATAGTAGCTAACTTATTGATAAATGAAGCCAAAAGTTCCTTTGAAGACGATAGCTATTCACCAGATTCTTAAGTAGTCTTATACCATGGCTTTTTTTGAATTTCGTAAGCCAGCCATCACTGGCACAAAAGTCTCTTTTATAAAATTTTCCATGAAATTCCAAAGCTTTAGATTTTAATTGATTGCTTCCTACTGGAATATGAGCTCTTCTTTGACACAAAAACCACTCGTACATATAGAGATTTTCCACTTTTACTGTCTTTTATAATTTTTAGTTTATTTTCCAAAGATATTCGTTTCTTTTTGACTTCTTTAACGTTAAACATCTCGTTTTCATCAAATGTAAAACACGCGACACAAAACACAAAACACTATCACTATTAAAATTCACAACAACTAAATATGTATGTATGTACATTGTACATGTCTTATTTGTTTTTTTTTTAATATTACACAACCTTTTTTTTTCAAAATGAAGTTCTACTAATGCAGAAATTGCTTAATAAATATATTTTTACTATGTTAACTAACGAAAACGTCGCTTTAGCGATTCTTGATAGTAACGTTCCAAAATGTTTAAGTTGTGGCAAAGAGTTTGAAATATATGACATTGTTGTTTCAGCTCCTTGTAATCATATTTTTCACAAGTCTTGTGCTGTTAAAGTACTTAACGAAACTCAAAGTTGCCCTGTTTGTGCTACAGCATGCAGATCACCAAAACTCAAATGCTACAATATACTAGAAAATACTAATAAAACTCAAGCTCAGGTTACTTCTGACATTGCATATACTAACACAGATGCTATACCTAAAACCGCAAAGAAGAAAGGAAGGTCTCCTAAGAGCAATGTGTTAGAATGGTCTGGGACACCAAACCGAACGTCTAATGAAGATAATCATGATAAAAGCAGGGGAAAGTCATTGGACGAAATGCTAAATATTTCCGACTCAAAAATATCACAAGATATACAGACTATACAAAATGTAAGCGATCAGTACAATTTCTCATTAATGAGGCAATACGGCAACAGTTGGCCAATATAAATTTAAATCATAATTTTAATAAGCCAAATAATAATATGTCACGAAACAATTATGGAAACCGTAACAGCATTGGAAGTCGAGAAAATATCTCCAGAAATTCATTTAATAGAAATAACTTAGGGTATAATCGTAATAGTGGAAATCCAAATTTTTTTGAATTGGACTCCGGAAAAAATATCTTCAATTATATCAGGTTGGCATTTGAAATTTAGTGGTCAGGAGGAAAGTGGGATAACTGTCGATAATTTTATTTATCGGGTCCAGTCTTTAACTCTCCAGAGTTTACGAGGGGATTTTGACACACTATGCCAACACATACATCTTTTGTTTAGCGATAAGGCCACTGACTGGTTTTGGCGTTTTCACGCTACAGTGAATAAATTGGGAAGTCCTATGCAGAGAACATAGACTTCAATTTAGGGACCGACGAACTGACTTTGATTTGCGAGAGCAAATAAGAGGCAGAAAACAAAGAAATGGAGAAAAGTTTGATTCTTATTATGAGGCCATCCTACAAATAACAGATCTTTTACAAACTCCTATAAATTCATATGATTTAATTGAAATTTTAAAACGTAACTTACGGCCAGAAGTTAGAAAAGAAATTTTACACTTTAATATTACTTCCATTTCAGCTTTGCGAGATTTTGTTAGAAAACACGAAATTCTTGAAGAAGAGCTTAGCAGATATAGAACAAACAGAACGTATGTACCACATAAAAGTGTATCAGAATTAGAAGCCGATTCTTTCGAAAGTAGGGAAATTTAAGCTATTGATAAAATATTATTTGCTGGAATTGTTCGGAAAGCGGTCATAGATTTGACGATTGCTTAGGAGAGCGAAAAGTGTTTTGTTACAGTTGTGGTGCGTCCAATATTTTTAAGCCAAACTGTATTAATTGTAATAAGTTTCCAAAAAACGCGTTCAACCCTTCGATGAAGGGAAAATCTCAATCCAGAGGAACGCAAATGTAAATTCGGCGGAGTGCCAAACAGATCAAAATTCAAAATAAAAAAGTAGAAGACAAAGAAATTGAACACAATCTTGTAATTACCTATTTGAAACCATATCATATTAGATTAAAAGAATATAATGAAGCAAAGGTTAGGATATATAATGAAGCTATATATAGTGAATTTTCAGAAAGGTGAAACGGTCCACAAAAAGATTGAGGCAATTTTGGAAAATGTAATTCACTTGAGATCATTTGCAACTATAAGAATATTTGATGAAGACAAAGTAGATATGATCGATACAGGAGCAACCGTATCTTGCATTGCATCAAAGTATGCCCAAGAATTTATTAATTATAATAAATATCCTTTTCAAAAATTTAAGATTTTCCTTAGGACTGCTGACGGCAGACAACACCCTACTGTCGGTAGTGTTGAAACAAGCGCTAGAGGAAAATTTAAAAATGTTAAAATTTCTGATTATACTTGGTTTGCGTCAAAACTTGTATTTGGGCATAGATTTTGTAAGAGCATTTGGATTAGCCCGTGATTTATTTGTAGAAAATATATCAGAACTAACGTTTACTGCGCTTGAGAAGAAAAACACTGATAGCGAAACTCATGATTTGTCTGAAAATGAGAAATTCCAACTGAATGAGGCCATTGCTGCTTTCCCCTCATACTCAAAATCAGGCCTGGGAAGAACTACTTTAGTTTCTCATGTAATTGATACTGCTGATAGTAAGCCAATAAAACAAAGACATTTTGAAGTATCGCCAGCCATTGAAAATTTATTATATAAGGAGATAGATAGAATGATTTAATTACGGGTAATAGAGGAATCTCAAAGTCCCTGGCCTCGCCGGTGGAACTGGTGCGCAAGCCTGGGAAGGGGCGTCTGTGTTTGGACGCCAGGAAACTTAATAGCGTGACAGTGAAGGATGCTTACCCCTTGCTAATAATCGATGGAATCCTCAGTAGGCTTTCAAGGGCAAGATCCATTACAAGTCTTGACCTAAAGGATGCCTTCTGGAAAATTCCATTAGATGAGGGTTCAAGGGAGAAGACCGCATTAACTGTTCCTGGACTCCCATTATATCATTTCGTAACCATGCCCTTTGGCTTGTGCAACGCTCCACAGGCGATGTCCAGGCTGATGGATAAGGTCATTCCTGCTCACTTAGGAAATAAAGTATTTATATACTTAGATGATTTATTGCTAATAACTGAAACATTCGACGAGCACATACTGCTCCTTTATGAAGTTTCTTTCCTTTTAAGAACAGCGCAATTGACCATAAATATTGAAAAAAGCAAGTTTGTTCTAAAACAAGTAAAATACTTAGGCCATATTATTGGGCACGGTACTATAAAAACAGACCCGGAAAAAGTACAAGCAATCAGGAATTATCCGCTACCAAAATCTGTGCGTCAACTACGACGACTTTTAGGAAATTGTGGGTGGTACAGAATTTTTGTTCGTAATTTTGCGACAGTTTCAGCACCATTATGAGACCTGTTACAGAAGAAAAGTAAATTTATTTGGCCTGATGCTGCTAAATCTTCCTTTGAAGATTTGAAAAATGCCTTATGTTCTGCACCGGTCTTGCACAGTCCCAACTTTCACCGTCCGTTTTCGATTCAGTGCGATGCGAGTAACTCTGGTATAGGGGCTGTACTTGCACAGACAACGGTGACGAAGCTCCTGTTGCTTACATGAGCCAAAAACTTACATCGGCTCAAAGAAATTATTCCGTCTCAGAGCAAGAATGCTTGGCTGCAGTGACTGCTATCAAGAAATTTAGAGCATATATAGAGGGGCACAGTTTTGAGGTAGTAACGGATCACGCATCTCTTAAATGACTAATGAGCCAGAGCGATCTAACTGGGAGACTAGCAAGATGGGCTTTGAAACTACAGGGTTTCGATTTTAAAATACGTCCCAGAAAAGGCAGTCAGAATATAGTCTCAGACTCCTTGTCGAGAATGTTTGCTGAGAATAATGAATATACTTTGTTAAGAAACATTGAGGAAATTTTTGAAATATGCGGATATTGATTTAAAATCACAAGAATTTAAGTCTCCAGAATACTTATTATTAATTTCTAAGCTTCAGAGCAAAATAAAATATTTACCTGATATTCGAATAGAAAATGGTTTTATATATAAAAAAGTCGAATGCTCTACTGGCGATAACGCTCAAGAACAAATGGCTTGGAAACTTTGGATTCCATTGCCTCTGACACGGGATTTAAAAATTTGTGCACATGGAGGCATAGGCAAAACTTTAAGACGGTTAAAAACTTTTTTCTTTTGGCCCAAATGAACAAACACGTTGCCGATTATGTACGAGCTTGCGAAGTTTGTAAACAAACTAAGGCACCAAACCAAATTTTACGACCACCTATGGGTAAACCAAACACCTCCGTCCGAGTTTTTCAGAAACTGTAATACTGGTATAATAATTGTCCAAGATCATATGTCGAAATTCCACTTCTTGGAACCAATTAACAAGTTTACGGCCAAAGTTATTGTAGAATTTTTAGAGAAACGCATTTTCCACATATTTGGCGTTCCTGAGTCCATCACCACAGATAATGGAGTGCATTTCAAATCAAATTTGTTTAGAGATTTTCTTAAATCGTACGGGGTTTTCCACAATCTCACAACCATTTACTCACCACAAGCCAATGCTAGTGAGAGTGTAAACCGATCCGTTTTAGCCGCTATACGCGCTTATGTCAAACCTTCTCAGAAACACTGGGATCAGAACCCTTCGGCTATTAGCTGTAAAGTTCTGTACACGTAAGTACGGGATTTTCCCCCTATTTTATTTTATTTGGGCAGAATATGTTGCAAAGTGGGCAGTCATACAAATTGCTGCGATCACTAAACTTATTAGAAGATGCCAGCATGGACTTAAGAAAAGATGAAAAATTGGAGCTTATCAGACAAAAAGCACAGGAAAATATAAGAAAATTGTATGAGACAAATGTTAAGATGTATAACCTTCGATCTCGCCAAGTTCAGTTTGAGCCTGGTCAAACAGTATTTAGACGAAATTTTCAACAGTCAAAGTCTATAGATCACTTTAATAGAAAATTAGCGAATCAATTTCTAAAGGCCAAAGTAGTTGCCAAACATGGAACAAGCTATTATGAATTACAGGATATGACAGGAAAGAACCTCGAATCTGACTTCAGCTTCTGTCTCATTATTTAAATAAATAAATCGTCAAAATCTGTGCAGAAACTCAATTTTTTTTTTTTGCTAACTAACTATCTGTAAATATTTAATATTAAACTTATTTGCCTGCGGGAGAGAAAAAAAACAGAATAAAAGAATATTGTATAATTTAATTTATAGCTTTCTTTAAGCAGTATACTTCCCCACCAAAATGATATACATTGTTTAAATTCTTGCTTGTACCATTCTTCCTCAAAAGCTTTACATTTTTTTTTGCAGCAGCGTACTTTATCACGTATGTATAAATGTCGGCTCATTACAAAACTGATCACGCCATACGAGGCTAAATGAAAAGTTAAAATACCACGAGAAGTTCTTTTACTTCTTTCGGCCGAACAATAAACATCAAATCAATAATTTAACTTACGGTTGAAAGAAAGTTCTTTATAATAAAAATTTTAATAAAGTTTTTAAAAAAAATTAGTGAGTTATTTATATTAAACTTAAATTTATCGGGCAGCAAACATAAAAAAACCATACTTGGGATCAACTTCGGGAACCGAAAGTTTTCCATTTTCTACCGGAGCTAAATATATTTAACATACACTTATCAAAATAAGACGAAAGGTAATTATTAACGTTAGTTGTAAAATATAAAAGCAAAATTCTATCCACTTTTTCTAATTTATAGAATTTTCCACAACAAATACCACTCTCGAGTGCATTTCACCTTGTGCCATAAATTGGGGTTATATTTACCCATGTGGTCGGTAAGTCACTCAAGAGCACGTTTTAATAACCTATAAGGAAACATCTAGAAGAACGATCAATATTATTGTTTCTTCCAACACTAAACATCACCTCATATGTGTAACCATGATTAGCATCATCCTGCATCACCATAAACAAATTGCTCCTAATTTCGCAAAGATAATAGACCAGGCTTTGTTTCTTAAGTGACCAACAGAATATAATACTAAACCTCCTTTAACATAATATTACCACAAGATCTAATATGAAACTGATTTATTAACCTAACATGATTACTACTGATAAAAATAATATATAACACTCATATTGCAGTTATATGAATTAGACCCAGAGAACATATGTTATAATCAAAAAATCGCTAATCCTATTAAAAGAAAGAAAAAAAGAAAAATAATGCATAATTAAATAATACTTAATGCTAATTTACACCAAATATATACTCAACCTATATATTTTCTAACAACTTATCATAAAATATTATATTAACCCAAATTATTTAATTTAATTATCAATCGAAATTTAACAAAAATAAAAAAAAAAAACATAAATATATTATCATATCAATGCACAAAATGCAGAAGGCCTTCAGCATCGATGGAATCGTTACCGAACTGTATTTTTATTTTTTTTTTACAATTTTACTATATGTATTTCTAATTAATTTTTGCTTACTACGCTCATTCATAATGTAGATCATTAATATATATTAAAGGGCTGCACAAGCATAAGAAAAATGTCTTATAAGCAATCACGTAAATTTCAAGTAGTGTGTGTATAAAACACTCTCATTTTCAAACACATACTTCCAAACACAAATGTTTTGCTTTGCTATCAAAATATAAAATAAGAGAACAAAAGTGTTTTAGAACAACATTGAAGCAAAACAAAACTGAACTAGAACAAAAATGAAATAGAATATCAAAACTGAAGTAGAACATTCAAAACATGCTTGAAGTTTTCGTTTTTCTCTATATGAGTGTTGTCAACTTTAAGATTTGAAAACGCATAAAAATGGAGAAAAAAAACATAATATCTGTTTTATTTAAAATGTTAATTGAATTACTTTTTCAAAACAAATTCAATAGTTTTATATTAAAAATATAATAGTAAAATTGTCTTTTACATTTCGGGGTTTTCAGAAAAACGAATAGTAATGAAACTTAACAAAAATAAAAATACAACAAATTTGCATGTATTCGATCATACCAGATAAATTTTTTTCACAAGTTCTATACAAAAGTTTTTAAAAAGAGTTCAGCAATTGATAGTAAGGATTTAAAATTAATAATACGTGGGAGTATTTATCTTTTTATGAAAATATGTTTTAAAAATTTATTTTTTATCAGAAGTATCATATTTTCGTATTAAAAAACAGCCTGTTATGAAAAAACAAATTTGTGTGTTTACATATCATTTTTGCACATTATTTTTAAAAATTCTGTTTAAAACTTTATATAATGAGACCAAAAATTTTTTTCTATGATAGTTGTTATCTTTAAAATTTTAAAGCACTAAAATTTAATCGCAAAAAACCGATGGTTTTTTTTTTTGGTTAATTGATTTGGTTTACGCTACAAATAGCATTTTATTTAATTTCGAGCTAAGCCGAGTTAACATTATTATTATTATTTATTAGCACAGAATTATAAAAGGAGCATTTCAAAATGTTACTATTATTTAAAAACTTAACTAATTCAAATAGCTTAAATATATAAATAGCATATGCGTACAAAAATTGCTTGTATAAAAGTATTTTCTTTCAACAGCTTAAATCGCATTATTTAACAACACTGCTTTATTATCGTGAGCATTTTTGTATATGTTCTAGTGCACTCGATGTTTCTACTATGATTTACAGTTTTTTTTACTTCATTGTCGCCTTTTGTTTTGATGTTCTACTTTGTTTTAAAACACAAGCACTAACAAAGCTGTAAAGAAAAACTTTTCGAATGGTGCTTGTTTTGTTTTAGTGAGCGCCATGTTTTGTTATGCTTGTTTTGATATTTATATTTACACTGAAATTCTGTGTTTGGAAGTAGTGTACACTAGAACATAGAACTTTCAAAACATTTTGTGCAGCTCTTTAATATATATTTACACTCATTCCTGAATTTTTTTATATTTACATTCATACTCATTCAACCACTGATTTAATTTTTTTCTTAGTATCCTTGCTCTTAAATGTTTTCAAAGCAAAGAAATTTTATCACATGCTATTTAAATTTGTTTATTTTTGAATTAAGATTGCTCTTAATATGATCAGATTTCTCTGTTTTTTTCCTAATGAAATAATTACATACCTACATATATAATTATAAATTCCCTATTGACGGTTACAGAAAATATATTTGTTGTAGGATTTATTAGCATACTTGTTTTTATAAATAAAGATAGAATTTAAGAGAAATGTATAACAATGAGTAATCATTGATTTATATAAAATGTAGAACTTCAGGAACGGATTAAGAGGATGCGTCGTTTTAGGGTTTTCTTTAAAAATCAAACTGGGCCTTTAAGAAGAAAACATAGTAGGGAGGGTATAGAGCCCGAGCTGCAACAACAAAGCTCACCAAAAAACAAAATTTTTAGAATGTACTTTAATTGAGGGACTTGAGCTGTGTTCATGCTTTTTCACAACAAGGGCACATAAACCGCACGTAATTTTTTTTTATTGTACAGCAATGTCGTAACGGAACAAGAACCCTGCCCATAACTCCCGAACTAGCTAGTTGACCAGTACGTGCGTACCGTTCCTCTAACGTAACCCTTTTGCAATTTTCTTTAATGGTATAAACAAAAACGTATAACACCTTATAGGCAACAGAGATTATCATAAAATATGACATTCCAAATAGAGCCTATAATCGCCGCGAATAGCTGAATTTAAAAATAGAAAGTTGCACGCAACGAGAATCTATTCGTTGAACGCTAACATTACAACAGCGGAGAAAGAAAAATAGTTTTACTGCTGGTAATTGTTGTTTTTGCTTAAAAAGATTTTTTTATACAATTAATTGATATAATTAAAAAGAAATTCCCGTTGTATAAAATAATTTAATATTTGCAAAGTGGCCGTGCATATAAATAAATTATCGTAGTGTTTTGTGATATTTTATTTTTCATCCTCTTTCAACTGTATAAAAGAGCCGAACAAATTCAGCCTATACAGCGGAGAAAGAAAAATAGAATTACTGTTGGTTATTATTGTTTTTGCTTAAACTTTGATTTTTGTCTTTGCTTTATTGTTTGGACAAAAATCTTTAGTTTATTTAAAATGTTTGTCAAAAGTTTCCTGAAAAGTTAAGTAAGCGATAACGAAATAGCCATCGAGACGTGCTTTGACCCTCAATAATCAATATCGGTGATTTAAATAATTACTCGGGAAAATAGCACGAAAAAAAGATTTTTTATAAAATTAATTAATATAATTAAAAAAAATTCCCGTTGTATAAAATAATTTAATATTTGCAAAGTGCCCGTGCATATAAATAAATTATCGTAGTGTTTTGTGGTATTTTATTTTTCATCCTCTTTCAACTGTATAAAAGAGCCGAAAAAAATTCAGCCTATACAGCGGAGATAGAAAAATAGAATTGCTGTTGGTTATTGTTGTTTTTGCTTAAACTTTAATTTTTGTCTTTGCTTTATTGTTTGGCCAAAAATGTTTAGTTTATTTAAAATGTTTGTCAGAAGTTTCCTGAAGAGTTAAGTAAGCGATAACGAAATGGCCATCGAGACGTGCTTTGACCCTCAATAATCAATATTGGTAATTTAAATAATTACTCGGAAAATAGCACGCAAAAACGATCGCACTACTGAGCTAAAGGCGAATTGAGAATCAGGTGGTATCATCAGCACATGACGAAATAATACAGTTGAACGCATGGGCGAAAATGCTCATCAGCTGTGTACGTTGTAGTTGTCAAGGCGAATTAAAATTATTAACAAAAATTGTCAAAAATATTTTATTTGTTGAAAAAATTCAAAAAATTTAATGTCTTTTAATTACTAATAATTCCTGATAAGAAAATGAAAAAACTGATATGTAGGTACAATGCAGTTTAAGAAATATAGTAATTTATTTATTTATTTTATAAAATAATATATTTAATGCAAATAACAAAAAAATATTGCACGGCTACAACAATGCAACAACACAAAAAACAACAAGTTTTTTGTTGCTAGAACATCTAGGTATGTTATCAAAAACAATTGTTAAAATACAAAATATAAAAAATAAACAAAAGTTAATTTCAGTTAAACCTCGACCAAGGCAGATTTATTTTACTAGGTAGTGTCGTCCGGCCAGCTGGTTTGCAGTTAGAAATGTCAAAAGTTGTTTGTATTTTCCTTTGTTTGTTTACGAATTTAAAAAAAAACTAACAACAAGCGTTTGCGAAACAAGGTAAGCATTTGTATTAAATATTATTTCTCTTTGTGTTTTCGACGTTTCCAACGCACAAAACAACAATAAAAAGGCATGTTGTTTTTGGCAATGTTGTAGAGCCGCTGCTACCTAGTAATATGAATGTGCCTCGACCTCGACTAACCGGGCCTCTATTAATCGGTTACATCTATTAACCGGCATGAGGTTCTTTTATTTTTTTCCGTGCTTTAGATTTATATCTCTAATAACCGTGCTTTACATCTATTATCCATACAGAGGAGTTGTGTGGTTTGTACTACTCACTCAATTGTACTATATGAAGAACTCTTTTTACTTAGCTCTTTGGACTCAGTGAGCGCCTTTTCTAGTTCATCATTATTTATATTTAAACAAATATAAAATTAAAACTTGAGTAAAACTTATTTTGGTTCAAATGAAGCAGAAACATCCTTTAGTGATCAGAAAATATATTATAAACCAATATTTTTTATATAAATTTTAACGGTTTACAAAAATAAAGTCAGATAAATGTGCATAATTACATATAAATTATCTCTTAATCGATTTTTAATTGCAAAATTTTTCATTAGTATGGGTAAATGTGTATTTAATGTCTGTTAAGCTTATCACAGAACACTAAAAATTGTATTAGTTAAAAACAATTAAGCTGAACATTAGAGCTGCAAAAATATCGATGGCACTATCGATAGTATCGATTGTTTTGTTTTAAGCAGACTATCGATATTTTTTTTTATAGTGATACTATCGACAAAAAAATAGGCTTCTAAAAACAAAGTCAATAAAAACGGTATGACGGCGACTGTGAAATGCAAAATCCACCATCCAAATTTCGCCACCTGTAAACCTTTTATAATAATGGTTATCATTACATATGTACTTATGTATATAAAGTAAAAATCTATTAATTATTTGTTGTAGATTCTCACAATAAACTAGCAAACGTAGTTTATTATTATTTTTTTTTGTTCTGACGCCTTTTCAGCAATTGAACAATATGCTTACAGATTAATTCCGTTTTGAAAACAGTTCATAATCTTAAAAATTAAAGGGTGTCCCCATATAATATACATACTTTTTACTTGCATTATGAACTGTAAAGGGAACTTCAGTAAAATTTAAAATGACTGCGTATTACTACAGTAAAAGTAATACAAAAAAATGTAAATTTACATATATGGGCCTCTCTTTTAAACCGTTATAGACAAACGATTGAAAATTGGACAGACTGTCGATTGCTAAATTAAAGGGTGCGCCAATAGTTCGTTTAATTTGATATATGTATATGGCCACACTTTTGAGCAGTTGTAGACAGGCGCTTAAAATTTACAACAAGCCTATAGTGCTAAGTCTGCTATAAGACCAAGTGTTAAGTTTGGATTTGGAAGTTAAAGAGTGTCCCAATACTTGATGTAATTTCAAGTATGTGACCGAGCTTTTGAACCGTTATAGACAGAACGCTGAAACTTAAAGGGTTTTTTATTGCTAAGCCAGCTACATCAACGAGTTTATAATTTGAATTTAGAAATAAAAGGGCGTCCCATAATTGATGTAGATTTACTTATATGGACCTATGTTTTGAACACATATGGACAAACGCTTGCAAATTGGACAGAATGTCGTTTGCTATGGCAGTTATAGTAATAAGTATTAATATTTAAAATTATAAATTAAAGGGTGCCCCAATAAATAAATAAATACCATTAGAACCTGTATTACTAACTCCGCTATTACAACAAATTGGGATTTAGACACAAACGGTTGTTCCAGTAGTCGATTTAATTTGGTGTATATGGCCGGACTTTTAAACCTTTATATACAAACAGCTGAAATTTTCAAGGGACCTGTATTGCTAAGTCCGTTATAATAAGAAGCTTATAACTTAAATTTAGAAATAAAACAGTGTTCCCAAAATTAAAGTAATTTGTCCTATATGGCCGTATTTTTTAACCGTTATATAAAAACAACTGAATTATATACAGAATGTCAACTACTTTGTTTAGTATAATAAGAAGTATAAAAATTTTAAATTATAAATAAAAGGGTTTTACAATAGTTGATATAATCTGATGAATACGGAAAACTGTTGAACTGTTATAGAAAGTCGGTTGAAATTTACACAGAACCTGATTTCTAACTCTACTACAACAGCAATTATATAATTTGAAAACTAGATTTATATAGAGGATGAAGTTTATATAAGATTCGGCATAGCCGAATATAGCCCTCTTACTTGTTTTATTTTTCTTCCTTTTAATTTATTTATTATTATTCTATATGTTTTGTTTGCTTTTTTGTTTATTTACCATGTTATTTTCTGCAGAATTATATTTGTTTTGTTTGTTTTTTTTTTTTATTAAATATTAATGTCTGTATACTCGTACACATGTCTGTACATTAAAAACATTGATATCAGCTTTCTTTTTACTTTAATGAATGTTTTAAGTTATTGTATTGGAAAAATACATAATTGACATTTTTCCAAGAATCAAAAACTATCGATAGTATCGATGGCATCAAAAAATACTATCGAATGGCGCCACTATCGATAGTTTTGCAGCTCCACTGAACATATTAACTAGAAAAGCTGAGTTTTTTTAGCTCAATAAGTGAGCTTAGGACTAAATGTACGAACTAGTTCGTTTTAATTAGTTGAGCTAAAAGGTTGTCTACTTTAAAGAACTGATAAACCGAACTCTACCATGCAGCATTTATGTGGTTTTTATTGTGTAAATCTTAAACCGATGTTTCCCCTTTTTTAAGTTTATACACATAAGAATATATTTGCCCTTTTATTTATTTACTAAATCAAACCGGCTAACACCTGCTGATGGTTCCTTCAAATAGTAAATTACCCAAAAAGAGCAAGAAAAGTTCTTTAATTAAAGACAAAATTTCATTGATTCATGACTACGACAAAAACCTATCTGATAAGTTATAATATAATATAATATAATATAATATAATATAATATAATATAATATAATATAATATAATATAATATAATATAATATAATATAATATAACATAATATAATATAATATAATATAATATAATATAATATAATATAATATAATATAATATAATATAATATAATATAATATAATATAATATAATATAATATAATATAATATAATATAATATAATATAATATAATATAATATAATATAATATAATATAATATAATATAATATAATATAATATAAGATAATATAATATAATATAATATAATATAATATAATATAATATAATATAATATAATATAAGATAATATAATATAATATAATAGAATAGAATAGAATAGAATATAATATAATATAATATAACATAATATAATATAATATAATCGGCCTTATTACGGTTGTCGAAAACGACATTCGAGAATAGTCGTAGTAGCTGTCGTTAGTTAGTTTTTTTGGTACTATGTAAAATTTTCGACAATAAAATATTTTGTAATAGATCAAAACATAAAATTTTAATAAAAAATTTTTGCAGTAGCATTTTTGGCGATAAATTAACACTGAAAAATAACAAAAAAAAAAAAAAAACAAAACGACTAGTTCTTAATTCAATTTGAAAACTTTTGTATTTCATTTGCAATTTTCTTAAAATTCAAATTTAGAAGGATGTGTTATTAAATAAAAAAAATTTTCCATTTACAAAAATAAAATGTGCAGACAACAGTTTTAGTACGATTATACAGGTAAAATTGGGTGCTCTTACACTTGTATCTCTTTTTTCTATACAAAATATTTTATTTTTATGAAAAAAATGTTTTCTATATTGGAATCAAGGTTCTAAATGACTTCCTTACAAAATTTTGTGCAAATCCATACAGTACCTTTTACATGATGTGAACACAAACACAAAAAATTCCAAAATTAGGTGTTTTGTATTTGATATAGCGATTACTATCTACACCAATATCAAAATGTTTTACAAAATATTTTATGTACAGAAATGACTCCATTACAGTTTTATTATAAGTATAGGTTAAGAAATAACTTGAAATTTGTAAAATTAGGAAAAACTCGAAGTTAGTGTAGAATAAAACGTACTCTGCTTTTCAGTTCTTCTAATTCAATTTTACGTTTTTTAATTCGATTTCATCGGACGTAAGTTTTAGATGATGTTTTTTATGCTCTTCTTTTTTTAAGTTTCTTCCTTTGATATGTATCTTTTTCTATTAAATCTTTCAATTTCCTTTAACGTCTTCATAACTTTGGTATACAGTTATGTTTGAATGCTTAATTTTGTTGCTAATTTTTTCACTCGATATTAAATTAATTGGGTTGATTCCGCCAGTATATAATAAATTGTTGTTATAATTTTTCACTCGACTTTAGCTTCAATTTTATTGACATTAGAACTTAGGCCTCTAGCTAAGTCTGATGGACCTCCATAAGCTCAACCAGCAGATTGCACTGCTTACGATTATTATTTTTATACTTAAAATGAACAAAAAAGAGTTCAGCTATGCCAAATCTTATATACCCTTCACCATCTATGTAAATCTAGTGAAGTTACTCCAATCATAAAAGCAAATATTGGGGTGACAGATAATTAAAAAAAAGGTTCTGCATATATATAATTTTGCATAAAAATACCATCGGCTCTTAATGAGTTAAGCATTTTTTAAAAATTTTTGTATTATCTTAAAGACCTCTTCAAAAGCTTTTAAATGATACCCATATTGATATTTTAAAAAATTTTAAAATTTTGAGAGTCCCGTAACTCAGAAAATATGGGCGAGCGCCAATTTTTTAATTGATGTTTTTTTTCTTATTTTTTAATTCGCTATCTCCTTATATGATTGGAGTTACTTTATTATTCAAAATGACATGAAAAAATTAGATGTAGGCGTGGTGTTTTGGCTGCTGCCTCGAAAGACATGGACCCATCATGCTGATTTCTAATAGTAGCTCTTTCGACTCTATATCTGATCGATTGACATATTTTTTTTTTTTTTGCAAAGTTGATTTCAACACCAACACGGATGGACAGACGGACATCGCTCAATTGACTTCGCTATGCATAAGAAGTCAGAATATACATATATACTTTATGGGGTCAGAAATCGATATTGTAGAAATTACACCCAGAATGACAAACTTACCCTTTTTCCAATTTATGTGGTGGTATAAAAACAGCATGCAAAAAATAAATTAAAATAAGCATAATGTAAAAATCAAAAGTAAACTTATCTTTTGTTAGCGTTCGTTTTAAAAATTTACGAAAAAAAAAATGTTTGTCGTGTACGTAAATTTCAACGACAATATTTGAACAAATTATCATTCGAATACGACAAATGTATTCAAAGCAAATTTACGGTTTCTTGCTTAAAATGTAAACACAAAGAAAAATTTCGCTACACACAAAAAAACAAGGAACAAATTTCTTATCACTACCTATTATTAACATGGGAAAAGAAGGTTAATTTTTACTGCCGTATTCATAGAAAATAAAATAACTTTGAAATATGTTTAGTGAAAATTTCGCATACAAATTTGTCCTAAAATATATTTCAAATCTATTTTGATTTTCTAAGAATACAGTAGTAAAAGAACATTATTTCTTTAATACAAGGAGGAACTAAATACGAGTATTTCCAAGAAAAAATTAAACTAAAATATTTGCATACAGAAAAAAGTAAACAAACTTCACGTACAATCAATAATATATTTATTTTACTAGGTAGTGTCGTCCGCCCAGCTGGTTTGTAGTTGGAAAAGTAAAAATTTGTTTGTATTTTGCTTTGTTTACGAATTTCAAAAAACACTTACAACAAGCATTTGCAAAACAAAGCAAGAACTTATATTTAGAGCAATTATTTTCTATTTCTCTTTATGCTTTTGACATTTCCAACGCACAAAACAACAATAAAAAGCCATGTTGTTTTTGCAATGTTGTATTTGTTGTACAGCGCTATTACCTAGTAAAATAAATGTGCCTTGCAATAGGTCTGTTCAGTAACCCAAATTTAATACTAATTGTTACTAGAACATATTCACGTACTCAAAAAACTTTCAAGTAAGAGTAAAAAAGAGCGTAAAAACTTATTGCATGTTTTGGGTAGTAAAATTTTTACTGGCAAAAATTAAAATAAATAAAAAAAATTTTGCAACTTTAAAGAAAATGCAAGTTCTTCACAATTAAAAGAATATAAAAATATAATTTTATTAATTTGTTTTTTTAATTTAGCTATAGAAGTACACAACAAAGGTTTGTAAAAGAACAGAAATTTAGTTTAGAAATTACGAGCTTTGCAAATGTATGTATTGTTTTTAGAATTAAAAGAAAACTCGTCAGTGATGAACCAAAGCAAATTTTTTCGGTACAATTTAAAGAAGAATAGTATATATAATTATAAGTTATACACATGTATGAAATAAAATATTTTTGATATATATATATATATATATATATATATATATATATATATATATATATATATAAATAAAGATTTCAGGTATTTTAGCTTATAAGGTAGATTTTAATTAGTTCAATTTAAACATACATTTTAATATTTAATAAGGTAAGTTTTAAACAATTTTAAGTTAGGTTTTAATCTTTGATAACTTTAATTAAGTTTTATTTTTTAACAATGTAAAATCGTTTTAGTCTTTGCAAATTTATTTTTCTTCTTTTTCAAAATTAAGGCACTACTGCACAACTTAAATAACCACTGATCTACTTTTTCTGATCAACCTTTTACTTCGACTGCTACTACCAAGGCGAATCAATTACCAGGTGGCAGCGTAGGCGAATTCATTAATTTTCGCCGTGTACACTACTGTCAAACTCCATATATAAAAAATCTGTTTACAATTTTTTTATATGAAGTTTGACATTCGTTTCTACCAGCAAAAAATAATAAATTCTCTAACGCTGCCACCTGATAATTGATTCGCCTTGGCTACTACTCAACTGTTAAATTCTATTGTTCAGGGTTGCCATCCTACATATATATTTACATCTAAATGACAGATTAATAATCTGTAATCTAAATGAGCCTTTTCACACAAGACTAATTGTGCTGGCATAAAATCGCAGTTTGTTGACTTTTTCGGTGAGGAGAGTGATTTTTGGTTGGCACAATTTTTTAACCAGCTTCAACCCCGCACAAGCAGAACAAAACTAACACATACACACTTATGAAAACAGAGGTTCTGGGTTTTTTTTTTTTGCAGAGCGATTTTTAGTGTTTGGTTGGCCATCGACGCATAAAGATGAATATGAAGTAAATGATATTAATTATGTAAGATGAATAGTTAAAGATGAATATGAAGTAAATTATATTAATTATGTACATGATTGAGATTTTATTATGATTGAATTCAATTTTCTTATAATATTTTATCAAGGGAAATTAAGTTTAAAGTTAATTTGAGTTAATTTTCATATGTATTTTACAGGGAAAAAATTGAAAACGAACTTTTTGTCAAATCTGGATAAAATATTAATTGAAATGTTGTGAAAATGTGAATTAAGTTAAGAAATTCCCCTAATATTGTTGCCAATGTATCATCACTTATTTCAGCCATAATTCCGCCAAGTATGTTCCGCAATTTATGTATGTGTTTAACCAACGAAAGGCAAACGTGAAATAAACTAAGAAAATGCTAACACACACAAAGCTGTGTATACGTGCACAATTTTATGCCAGCATAATAAGTCTAGTGTAAATACGAAAGAACAAAAGTTGTGCGGATTAAAAATTAGTCTTGTGTGAAAACCCTAAATCACAATAAGAATGTTTACTAAAACTAACTGCAGAAATAAATTATGTCTATGACACGTTTAACCATCATAAGCGCTTAAAAAATTACATATTTTTCCTGATTGAATACTTGGGATATAAGTTTCTATTTTTTCTGTGGTTTGTTGGCCTTTGTTTTACACATTTTTACACTATAGTAAATTTTCTTTAAAAATGTTACTATTTAATGGTCATACCGTACAGTCTTAAAGTCTTACATATCATTCTCCAACCACAACAATTTTCTTTGCTCATTTTTGTTGGTAAATCGTTCACTTAATTTTTTTACATTTGGCGGAATGAGTCTGAAAATTTCTATTTTATGCTCTCTTTGCTAATAAAGTTACTTGACAGTCCTATGTATTTCATACATAACTCAATAACTATTTGATTTGAGCGTTTTTTTTTTACATTTGTAATGTATTCCGCTTAATAAGCTGTATACCACCATTGATTCGTATTTTGATTCTCTATCGATCGTATATAGCGATATATGTGCATGCAAAACTGTTTTCGAGATATAAGCGGAGCAATCAATTTATAAATAAATTTTTTTTTTACATTTCTAAATTTGCTGATTTTTAACTTTTTTCGTAGGCTTATCAAAAATGAGCTGCACTACGATTGATTCGTAATGTAATCCTCTATCAATCGTATGCTTCGGTATATTTTCCCGCAGCATAGTTTTCGAGTTATCAGTAAAAAACTAAACTTGTAACTTTAAGCAGTTTTTTTACTTCTTAGAAGTTTGGTGCTTACTAACTTCTTTTATAAAGCCTTTTAAAAAAACAAGCCATAACACCATTGCTTCGTATTTGATTCTGTATCGATTGCGTACATCATTATACATATGTGCACGCGGAATAGTTTTCAAGTTATAAGCGACAAAAATCAATTTATTATTTTGAGGGATTTTTTTGATATTTTAAAAATTTGCTTTCTTCTAAGATTTTTTTGTCTAAGCGAAAAAATCATTCTCAAAATTTTAGAGATTCTTTGGATATTTTAAAAAATTTCTTCCTTTTAATTTTTTTTGTGCTTTTTGCGAGAAACAACCTATGTAATTATATTACGATCGATTTGCTATTTAATCGTTTATAGCGCAATGTGTGCACGCAGAAAAGTTTTCGTGCAAAAGTACTCTACTTGTTTCAGGTATAACACTTTTATTATTTTAATAACTATGATACCAGTAGCAAAATTTTGTGCTATTACATGCAGGGTTTTAAATACATTGAGTTGCATTCGAGTTAAAAAATTCTATTTTTTGTTAAATTTGTTTACATTTTTCATTTTAAGAACAAAAAATATCGAATTCACAGACACTCGAATAAACAGCACGATCTCACAGGCACGACGAATTTATAACAGGTATATTCGCGGCGAAAATAAATACAACACTGCGATAGATAGAAACATGTACATTTTGTTTTTGTACAAAAAGTTTTCGTCTGACATTCGAAGAAAGAAAAATCACAATAGTCACCTGGGCTGTTAAGGCCACCTGTTGTTAAATCACACGTATAAGAAAATGCAACTCAGCAAGGTACATTAATTTTACTAGGTAGTATCGGCTCTACAACAAATACAACATTTACAAATACAACATTGCTCCTTATTGTTGTTTTGTGCGTTGGAAACGTCAAAAACAGGAAGAGAAAATTGCTCTCAATACAAATGCTTGCTTTGTTTTGCAAACGCTTGTTGTTAGTGTTTTTTTTTTAATTCGTAAACAAACAGAGAAAATACAAACAACTTTTGACATTTTCAACTACAAACCAGCTGGGCGGACGACAGTACCTAGTAAAATAAATATACCTCGCAACTCAGTTTAACAAAACCTAGGCGAATTAATTTAGAGGTGGTCTTAATAGCCCAGCTGATTTTTGTTTATGTCCAACAAACGAGAATTGTCATGATTGCCAGTAGATCTAACGTGACATTACATTTTTAAGGATTAAAGTTATCAGTACAAAAAAAAAATGATAAAATTAAAACTCATAGAGTTAAGAAAGAATCTAAAAATAAAATTTGACAAATTTCTGTTTTATTTTAAAAATCTATTTAAATATTTATTGTATAGTTCTGTAAACACTGTTTTAAACACTTTAGTACCATTATACCGATAAAATTGACTGCTTACCCATTGGTATCCCTATTTACGCTACCGAATGACAAATAATATAGTCCATACCTGAACCAACGTTCTGAGAGTCCTTCACACAAAATATTTTTAAAATGCATCTAGCAGTTTTAACATGATGCAAACAAAGACAGATAAGAATTAAAATATAGTTGTTTTTCATACAAATTTGCTCTTTAATTTTAATTATTTATTTATTTTCGTAAAATTTAAATATAATTTGATGTTCTCATCTTTTCAATTCATATTACAATCAAAACAAAAGGCGACAATGAAGTAAAAAAACGGTAAATCATAGTAGAAACATCGAGGGCACTAGAACATATACAAGAATTCTCACGAAAATAAAGCAGTGTTGTTAAATAATGGGATTAAAGGCTGTTGAAAGAAAATACTTTTATACATACATACATATATAGAAATGATATGCAAACATACAAATATGTTTTTCTATTACAGGCTGTTTTATTGTTATATTTTTTATATGAGAATATGAAACTTCGGATAAAAAATTAATTTTTAAAAAATATTTTTATAAATAGATAGATACTGAACCACGTGTTATTAATTTTAATTCCTTACTATCAATTGCTGCTGAACTCTTTTTAAAATTTCTTGTATAGAACTTATAAAAAAATATATTATTTAGTACGATCGAATACAGGCAATTTTTTATTTTTGTTCGTTTTTCTGGAAACCCCGAAATGTAAAAGACAATGTAAATATTATATTTTTAATATAAAAATATTAAATTTCTTTTGAAAAAGTAATTCAATTAACATTTTAAATAAAAGAAATATTATAAAGTTTTTATCTCCGTTTTTTTTCGTTTTTAAATCTTAAAGTTGACGACACCTCATATTGAGATAAAACGAAAATTATTGTAGTTTCGCTTTAGCCTAATTCTGCTATCAAAAACTTCAAGCAAGTTTTGAATGTTCTACTTCAGTTTTGATATTCTATATCATTATTGTTCTAGTTCTGTTATGTTTTACTTCAATGTTGTTCTAAAACACTTTTGTTCTTTAATCTCTATTTGTGTTTGGAAGTATGTATTTGAAAATGAGAGTGTTCTATACACATACTACTTGAAATTTACCTGATTGCTTATAAAACATTTTTTCATATGCTTGTGCAGCCCTTTAATACATATTTGTTAAGTTTTTATTTAAGTGCTTGTTTGAATGTATAAAAAGTTAATTTAATACATTTTGACGATTTTTTCAAATTTTCCATAGTTCGCTACACTATAAATTTTGAGAAAGTAATTAGATCCATCTTTGCTTTGTAGTTTTTTCTTGTATCGATGGCGCGATTGGGAACCTTTTTTATATAATTTTTTCTGGATAATTTGCACAATATTTTTAAAGGTAATTAAATTAATTTAAAATACCCGTAATTTAATTTTAAGTGCTTTATATTTTAAATTTAAATCCATTTTCTTTTCAAAGGCTGTTGTGGACGAACTTTTTGCACAAAATATTAGTGTTAAATAGTGTTGCAACTTGAAAATATGTTTCCATCATTGCACATGTTTTATTCAAATACATACGTTATTAGTGTGTATATTCGGAGGACTTAAAAAATTTTCTATACAATTTCAAAAACTTATACATCATATACAAACATTTAAAGCTTTTAGTGGGTAAACGCTAGTTATTGTAAGGAAAGCGAATCATAAAGTAAGGTAACACTAATACGAACCTACCACATTATATTTGTCTCTTTCAAACAGCAATTTATCAAAGTAGAGGAAAAGACTAAGTATTGTGATAGCAAATTAGCTACGGCAAAAATGTAAAAATTTATCTAAGCGACTGATATTACAGAATACCAATTTAGCGATATACCTAAAATATTCGCCGTGATTTGTTTTTAACTTTTACGTCATCAAGATTTAGCTTTAGCTACGAGAATTAAGGCCCAACTATAATGTGCATAAGCTAGCTTTAGCTTATGTCAAAAATTCAACGAAAAGCCTGTCAAATGCTTAGGTAACTTATCAAAGAAATTTATGTGGCTACAATGTACAAATATAAATTTAGTAACTTATTTGCCACAGTTGCACATTTATGTTTATTTCGTACTTTTGCCAAAAATAATTTCTATATAAATCAACAAAATTTTAAAACTAAAAGGCTTTAAAGAAAATATTTTATATATATATAATAACATTCAAAAACACATTTACATATTTTGGTTTATGTTCTAAGAAAATGTAAAAAAAAAATTATTACAAATTATTTTCTGTTTTGTGTTTGTGGCCAACCGTACTAAAAAATGCAACGATGTTCATCGTTTATATGGTATACATATGTGTGTATAAATACAAATTTAATTTAAATATATTATAATTGTAAAAAATTGGCCATAAAGAAATATGTTGTTTTTTTCTACATTTTTTATTGAATTTAAAACTAAAAAATTTAACAATTTAGGTCTTAATTAGAAAATTTCTTTATTAATGTATAAATTAAAGCATAATCAGCTGTTTCCGTACGGAAAGTGCGATCAGTTTCGTACCTTGCATAAAGAAATGAAATTTAACGAAACTTGACGAAAAGTTATCTTAATCACATTATAGTTTACCACATATAATTTAATGTATTTGCACAGTTGTATAAGTTGGCATAACCTAGTTTATGCACATTATAGTTGGGCCTTTAGGCTGCAGGTGACTATTTTTCGTGCTTGTGGTGTTTTCTTCTTCGAGTGTCAAAAGTTATAACCTACTATTGTACTTCTTTGTTTTTTGAAGACGATTTGTACAAAAACAAAATGTATATATTATTTTCGCAAGTGTTTCATTAATTTTCGCCGTGAGTTTTCTTGATATGAGTTCGCCTTGAAGCAATTTATTTTAAACTCTTTTACGTAAAATATATCGCTGGTCTCATGTAGAAAGGCCCTAACTCGTATATAAGTAACTTTACAGGAGAAGGTAAAAACATAATACATAGAAACTGTATTTATCACAATGTAATATTAAAAATGCAAATGCTTAGAAAACCGTTATTTTTGATACTATTGCATTCAAATTTTGTGACAAGGTGCACTGTGTGAAATGTATTGGAATCACGAAAAATTTCAATTTCGTAAAAAATCGGGTTAGGGCCTTTCTACATGAGACCAGCCGTATGTATTTTTGTTTAGAACATGCAAATACAAAAACTTAAGTGAATCAATTTATATTCCGTCCACAACGTATTAGCAATATTTACATAAGATTAAGCGAGCCTTGAGGTTATATAAGTAGAATTATGCCAACTTTTTGGACACCTTTCAACGCTTTAGTTTAGATTTTAAGTTAATCCAGTTAAAACTTCTGAAAAATCATTAATAGGTTAAGAATTACTTTTTTTAAATATTACTTAAAATTTTTTAGCATGTGAATATTATCTGAGATCAACAGGAAACAAAAAGAAAACGAATCAAGAGAAGTACTAGTTATTTTTTGAAAGACTATCTAAAGAGTAATTTCGCCACAAATTTTTCTTGTTCACTACTCTAATTTATTTCGCTCGCACATATCGCATATCTAGCAATCAGTAAAGGGCTGATATATGAATTAATATTATGTTATTACTATTTTATACATATATTGTTTCTTTTGAGAGTGCGTGCGTCAACCGTGCTCTATAAAAACAAAGTATGACATAAAAGTACATTATTTAATAATTAAATAATTATTAATTATTTAAAAATTTTTTTTCGCGGTAATTTGTTGATGTTTTTTAAAATAAAAAATTGAACTAGATGCGGCTAATGTGGCAAAATCATATTTAATGGTTATCACTTTATTGATTTTAATAATATATAAGCTATATGGAACACAAAATATAACTCAGTTAAAACCTCTTGATGCACTTTTTCGCTAATAACTCTAAAACTATTACGCGCACACCTATCCCACTACCCGGAATCATTAGAAGATAAAAATACGAATCAAACATGATGTATGGTACTTTTTGAAAAAATTTGTGAAAAAAGTTTTTAAACAGCCAACTATGGAAAATTCCAAAACGGTTTCGCGCGCATATATCCCTGTGCCCAAAATCAATCAATTTTCTTAAAAAAAAGTTATTAAACAGCAAACAGTACTTTCTTCATTACTCCAAAACGGTTTCGCGCGCATATGCAAATACGAATAGAACATGGTATAAATTATTTTCTATTAAACTTTCCGAAAAAAGGTACTATATAAAAGTTACTACTTTATATAATAAAATTTTTTTTACTAATTTTTTAAATATTGTTTTTCTATATTTATCCAGAAAATTTTTTAGAAAATAAATGGTACCATGTTCGATTCGTATTTTTAAGCTCTATCGATTGGCATTAGTCGTTTTGCATAATGGATTTTATAACTAAAAATCATTACATTTATTGTCTAAATATCATACGTGTAGCTCATTCATTTCTAAAATTGCGCAAGTGACAACCACAAAATCTGATTCTACAAGGGCTTCTTAATTCAATTTTTTGTTTTACATGTAGGGTATTAGTTTGACTAGTTTGTAGACTTTGGATTAACAACAACCGGCACCTTGAATGAGTTGCTATAATATTAAATTTGTTGGTCAATATCAGCACTTAAACTGAATTGACTCGTATAGTTTTAATTTGTTGTTCAATTTCAGGACTTAAACTGAATTAAATGGTATATTTTACTTAGTTGTTCAATTTCAGCACTTAAACTGAATTGAATGGTATATTTTACCTAGTTGTTCACTTTCAGCACTTAAACTGAGTTGAATGGAAAATGAAAGACTGCAGGTGAATTATTCTTAAGATCAAAACAAAGAGTGATTTTATTATTTTAATTTTCAAGCTTATATACTAAATTTAAAAGTGTTGTGTTTACAAAACAATAAATTCCAGGACAAGTTCTCACGCAAATAATTAAATTAATTGTTATAAAAGTATAGTGTTGACAAAAATAATTAAGTTAAATGTAACAAAAGTAATCTGTTGACAAAACCATAAATTCCACGACAAGTTCTCGCGCAAATAATTATACAGGTTTCAAGTACTATTGTAATTAAATACTCCCGTGGGAGCAGTCAAAATAATTGCGGACACAAAAAAGGCAGACAGCCAAGAATGTGCTGACGTTAGATAATGCAAATTTAAAAAGACACAAATTAATAACAATACATTCTATGTATATGTTCTTTTGTAGACAATAATAAAAAATAAAAATAATAAAATAATAATTAAAAGAATATTAATATATGCATGTAATTATGTATCAACATGCTCCCCCGTTGAGCACAGCTCAAAAGCCTGTGTTTTGGAGCATTGGGGTATGGTTGAGATTGCTTCTAGTATTAAATGTTAAGAGCCTGCAATTTGGTTGCATGATCCGATGCATTGTTGACCGTGTACTAAGTTTTGTTGATTTGCTATATATGTATGGTAAAATCTGATGATGATGATGTGCCTGGATGATTACGCGGTGCTGGTATTGGGATGGAGTTAGGTGTTGAAGCCCTTTTGCGTATTCGTCTCAGTGTTAAGGATACAAAAATAAAACCAATGAGGATCAACCACGAGTGACCAACGATAGTGTGGTGATAGTTGTGCATGGTGGTCTTGTTTGGAAGCTGAAGGATTTCTTGTGCAGCTAATGAGGTCTGCAGTGCTGTCAGATTTTGTATTTGCGTCATGTATTTGGTTGAATGAACTTCATTCAACAATGGTTTTAAATTTTGCTGGTTCTGAATGTTGCTGTTCCGTAATTGCCCAACGCCTAGTATATGAAGTCTTAACAGAGCTGTATATTATATGTTGTCCATGCACTGACATGAATTTGTTTTTAAGACGCATTCAGGTCCCAGGCTGAGTAAAGCTGACACTTCGAGCGTCAATTGCCTTATTTCCGTATTGCACACAGCTGTTACCTTACATTTGTTTTTATGCCGAAGATAAGTCTACGTGGCAGTGTCTTTCAGTTGTTGCATTGGACAGTCTGCTTGACTGTTGTGAAATAAATTCATTTCACAAGAGCATGTTGTCCCGCCGTGCTCATATTGAATTTGCACCTTAGAGCACAGGTAGATTTTTTTTTTTAATTATTGTGCAAGAATCAAACTCGGTGTTACTCATTCTCACGTATTGATTATTAACAGGATTGATGGCCATGAGCGGAGAACATGGCCTTATTGCTACGAGTGTGTTGTTCACCCAGTGCTGTTTTCGTTCAATCAATGGTAACGTGATGCAGAATATCACGGCGTTTCTTGTGAGCGCTCCTTTGAACTTCATTAGTTTGTACAGTTGTAAAGTATCTTCTTGTTTTACCGGCAGTTCGAGTGATTCAGGGAGATGGAATCTCAGTTTTTCTATTTCCTGTTGTAGTTGCTGTGGTGTCAGGAGCAAAGGATTTATAATGCCATAGTGACTGTTTGTGATGTCAAATATATCCGATTGCATGCGTTGTAGGTTTGCGGCTGTGATTGTTAATTGAATGCAGAGCGATGAAAAAATGCTGTAGAGTCTTTCTTCTTGTAGCTCGTTGCTGTCATCACGTATCCTGTTGAAGATTTGTACTGTTTGTTCGTCAATTCTGTCAAATTTTTCTTTAACTGTGTCTTGATCTGCCTTGAGGATGTTGATTATAGAATCTATGATCGATGTTTGATTTTTTAGAAGGTTTAATAGATGAGCTTCATTTTCTTTGACTTGTGAAATGGTTTGAGCCATTTGTTGAGCATATTCAGAATCCAATACTCCTAATAGTGAATATGCGATGTTTCATCAAGAGCCCCTCTTTTGTTAGCTCAGCTTCAGTATATTGAAAAGAATTGGCAAGGCTTGTGCAAATTGCCTTTTGTTTCATTTTTTCACATAAATGGCCTAGAGTTTCAGTTCCCTTTGAGAATATTTTTAACTTAGACCAAAATCCTTCTAGATCATAATACACTAAGAGCTGCCATTCTGTTGGAGACATTACCGCTGCCCCGATTCCTTCAAAATGTATGCCAAGTTTTCCAAATTGCTCATTTTAAATTTTTGCTCCTAGCACATGAGAGTTATGGCAATTGTGAGAATATTGTGGGTTATGGAACACCGTCTCCTTTTTCTGGGAATTTCGGTCTTTTAGTTTTGGCATTTTTTTCTATAGCTATCTGGTTGTTGAGATTCATCAGACTCCTCATTCATAACGTCCGCTACTCGATCCAGGCCATCATCTCCTTTATGTATGTTTACGATTCTACCCACTGGCCACTCTAACGGTGCCGTGTTGTCTTCTTTTATTAGGACCATGTCTCCAGGCTTAACGTTCATTTGTTGTATTTTCCATTTGTGCCGATACTGTAGCTCGCATTAATATTCCCGCGACCATCGTCTCCAAAACTCCCTTTTCAGGTGTGTAACCAGTTTCCATCTATCTAGGAGGCTAACCCTGGTTGGTAGAGAACGTAAATCCACTTGTGCATTGAGTGGTTCATTAGGGTTGTTTGACATTGGACTAATAGGCCTTGAATTCAGAATGCCCTCAATCTCTACTACCACGGTCTCAAGTTCTTCGTATGTTAATGATGCTGTTACAGCAGGTGCTTAACTGATCTTACTGCTGCTTCCCAAATGCCACCGAAATGAGGTGCTCTAGGTGGTATAAAATGTAACGTGATCTTTCTGGATGTACATTCTTTATTAATTGCTTCGTTGGCCGACCTGGTATAAATTGCCTCTGAGAGTTCCTGCAGTTGATTTTTCGCTCCAACGAAGTTAGTTGCGTTGTCGCAATATAGGTTTTGACAGTGACCTCGTCTGCTCGTAAATCGCTTTATGGCACCTAAGAAGGCTTCTGTGGTGAAATCGCTGACTAATTCAAGATGTTGTAAAGTTTAAATAATACTTTTAGCGTTCACAATTTACGATCAAGATTAATTGATACTTTATTTAAAATTTCTTTGCCTTATATACTACTTATGAGAATTTACTAGATTTACAATTGAGTGATTTTCATTATCGAGCTCAATTTTACTCACAATCTATTTACATGTATTTTATTCTTAATCTATCAGGGAATCAGAAATAATGAGTGAAATGCCATTTGCTCCAAAAATTATTGAGTTCATTTCAAAGTTCAATATTAAAGTCACTCATTACTTCAAATTCTTTGTTTACCAAAAAACATTCTTCAAAGCGTCAAATATCCGAATTTCAGTTTAAACATTTTTCTTTGTGTGACGTCACTTTGTTTCATACATTTTGTTTCTTATTGTGACGTATCAGTCAATCAGAAAAAATAGAACGTTTACTAACAATAATGTATTTATTTATAAATGTATTTGAGTGTGTGTGTATGTATGTCGTAAATTTCAAGTGTCCAGTATCCATAATTAAAATACTGCATGTAAAGCATAATTGGTTAACAGTTCGCTAGGGTCTTATTGCTTAGAACAATTAAATCGCTAAACACTTAGCATTGCTTTCAAACATTGTTGAATTATGAGTCAAGCAATTCAATTACTGACCTATCGCAACAAAACAATTTAGTTAAAGAAAAACGAATGAACTATAGTTTTTGTTTATACACTACACCCCCAACCTTTTAGTTAAAATTTTACAGCTTTGAAGAAGTTTTAAAATTTTAATTACATAATAAAGTTAAACATTTAGATATTTTTATATTTTTACTTAAGAAAGTATTGTATGCATATTATTTTATAGCTTAATAATAAAAAGTACGTAAAATTTTTTTTTTTTTTATTTTTTTTTTATATTGTAAAATTATTTTCTATTATATTTCTTTAATAAATTCTTATGAACAATTTTGTTTTTTCCATTCATTCTTATTTCTACATTTACATTGTCTATGTTTATAATTTCAAAGGGACCTTGATATGGTGCTTCATTTTTCTTTCTATTTGCTACTTTCATTAAAACTAGGTCTCCTATCTTAAGATCTATACTGTTAAATTTATTATATGACTCTAGACTTCTTTTTTCTTTTGATACTTCTATAAGTTTTCTAGCGTTTTGTAATGAATTTCTTAATCTAGTCTTTAATTCATTTGCATAATTTTCTAAATCATATATATTATTATTATTATTCATTATTTCCTCACCTGGCAAATTAGGTAATTTACCAAATATTAATTCAAATGGCGAGTAATCTGTGTCTATATGTGGAGTTATGTTGTACGCAAAGCAATAGTATGGTATCCAGTTATTCCAGTTATCATCATTTACAAAAGATAAAAAGTATTCATTGAGAACTCTATGATTTCTTTCTATAGTACCAAGGGTTTCATGGTGATAAGGTGTGGAAGTTTTATGTTCTATTTTAAGTAGAGTACATATTTCTTTTAATAGTTCGTTAACAAATTCTGTACCTCTATTTGATTTAAGAGTTTTAAATATACCATATTTCAATATCAAATTTTCAATTAAGCATTTTGCTACTGATTTGGCTTCCTTTGTTTCCATTGGGGCTGCTATTACGTATTTAGTTAACTCGCATTGCATAGTTAGTATGTAACGATAATTTTCAGATGGTCGTAAGGGTCCAACTGTATCTATGACTACAGTGAAAAGCTATCTTTTGGTGTATCTGTGATACAAAGTGGTTCTCTAGTATGTCTTATTTGTTTGTTTCTTTGGCATAAATCACATCCCAAAACGTACTTTTTAACCATTTTATACATATTTTTCCATATATATTTTTGTTTTAATTTGTTTACAGTTTTTCTTATTCCGAAATGTCCTCCGCATGGTGTATTATGATACAATTCAATTAATTCGTGTTTTCTTTTTTCATCTGTAATTTTCTGAGGATTATTATATAACATTATTATGACGTCATTTTCTTTATTCTTATTTATCTTTATTTTAAATTTCTTTATACTTATCTTTTTAAATATTTCGTCACTTTTCTCTAGTGCGAATTTTACACAATTTGTTCTGCCTAAAACAGAAGGTAGTTTCTCCAACATATTACCTAAATAATAGGGATTATCGCTACAGCTGATGCGCATTTCATTTAGAACAGAATCATTTTCAATTTTTATTTCTTTTGTCGACTTTTCTAATATAAATTTCAACTTTCTTGCAAGTTTTATGTCATTCATGGATGTACAGTCCCAAACTTTGAGTTGATCAGACTCTTCGGGATTTGTATTACCATTTTCATTTGATGCATCCTCTTTATTTTCATTTTTTTTATTTTCCTCATTTTTTATTTCCTCATTTTGTATCATTTTTCTTTTCATATTTCTAGTTATCACCAGCGATTTCTTTACTGTTTCATCAATTTTATCAGGAACCATTGTTTTTAACATATCTGAGTTTAATTTTACTCTTGATAGTGCATCTGCGTTAGTGTTATTTTTACCTTTTTTGTAGATTATCTCAAAATCGTAATCTGACAGTTCTAATCGAATTCTTGTTAATTTAGAACTTGGGTTTTTATGTGAAAATAATGCAATTAATGGACGGTGATCTGTCACTACTATGAACTTTCTGCCATATAAGTATGGTCTAAAAAATTGTATGCTCCAGTATATACCAAGTAATTCTTTTTCCATATTTGCCGTCGCATTTTTTTTTACAATAATGTTTTTCGTTATTTGAGCTGTTATAAAAATACTTGTTTTTGTTTCACTCTCGATGAGATTTTTTCTGCGATTTTTAAGGCTTCAGAAAATGTATTTACTTGACTTGCGTCAATTGTGGATATTATTTGTGGATCAGTAAGACCATTTATAAATGCATTGAATGCTATTTTGCTATTTGTTGCTATAATAGAGTCCCTCTTAGATTCTCCTTCTTCTGATATCTGTAATTCATTTAATTCCGCTATGAGGTTTTCTATTTTCGTAGCAAAACCCATTAAATTGTTATCTTTTTGAGATATTCGAGTTATTTCATTTAACAACGTATTTGAAGTTTTTAATGGTTTATATGTTGTTTTTAAAATTTGTACTAGCTCGTCAATAGATGTTGGTACAGATATTTGTTTTACTCTATTTTGGACACGTAACTCTAATCTTGATTTAAAAATAAAATTGAAAAATGAATTTTGTTTTTCATTTAGTATTGTTAAGGAAATTGTTTCCAAATTTGTAAGAAATTCATGTAATTCATCAGGCCTACCACTGAATTTTGGTACTAACTTTGTTATTAAAGATAATTCATTTATGTCTAAGTTCGCCATGGTTCTATTTTGTGTAGACTCTAAAGAGTTTCTTTTCTTAGAATGTTGTTCATGTAAATTAATTGCCTCCTCCTTAAGAACAGCAAATCTTTTTAATATGTCGTCTTCTTCTATGGAAAATTTGTTAAAAGCTTTTTCTATATTCTGTATTTCTAACTTTTTCTCATTTATTGTATTTAAGCTATATGGTTTGGTTAATGATTTTTTTGCATTTATTATTAACTGCTCTAATATTTTTAAAGATTCCATCCTTTACCAGTCGAGAACTTTTCTATTTCCATAATATTTATCTGCCTTTCTCCTTGATAGTATCGTTTCTAATTCTACTGTTGTTCTGTAAATAATATCTTCTCCAGTAGGAGTACCTTCTATTCCTAAAAATTGCCAAAGTCTCGTTAGCATTTTTATACCTGATTCTATTTCTTCTTCTTGGAATTCTTAATTTGATTGGTTTTTATTGTCCATTTTACATAAAATATATTTTTCAAAAAGAATAAAATGTATTATAAAAATTTTAACATATATTTAATAATTAATTTTATAAGTTTTAATATTTTCATGTCTAAGACTGTAAACAATGGAATTAATATTAGTGCTAAAATTATCCAACCTATACATGCATGGTATATTTTTTGAACAATTGTACAATTCAGTTTAAAAGTGGAAAAAATAGCTTTTTGTGAACAAGTAATTAATTAGTTTATGTATAATCTTCTTTTTTTTTTTTTACAAATTAAGCTTTTATTTTAATTAGTTAATTAATTGGATTATTTCCAAAATTAATTTTATGGTTTTTATAAATATAAAAAAAAACATATTTGTTGAAAAGTAAACATTAACAATAATAATATTAATTTTTTAAAAATGTCTTGTTTCATTTTATTTCTATTTTCTATTTTTGCTTCTTCTTTTGATTTTTCTTAATGTTTTTAATGCTGTTTTTCAGTTCATCAATTTGTTGCCCTATCTGCTGAGCGTTGTCTGTGTCGTATTTCTGTATGTCCAAAAGCACTCTCAGCTCCTTCTTCAGACGATTTAAACTGCCTCCTCTGGATTTGTTGCAGTTTTGTACCGGGAATATGGGGTACTTTACAGCTGATTCGGTCTTCCTTTTTATAGTTCGTGGTCTCGGTCCTTGATGTAAGATTGCTGGCTTTTCTGATGAGTGTCCTTCTTCGAGAAGTCTAGCCCAGCGTTTTTCGGCCTCTTGAAGTTCCTTGAGGAACTCCTCCCATGGTTGGTTCATTCGAAAAAAAAATTTTGCTTCTAAAAAAAATTTTAGGTCCTTCAATAGAATTCAGCTGAGCATAAGCTATGTATGCTGTATTCTATTGTCCTTTTTTTTATTTTAGATATAGCAGAAAGGATAAGCAAATTTGCTGTATAGTCCTTTTTTGCTGTTTTTCTAAAATAATTTAGGAAAGCAGGATCGCCATGTAAAGTTTAAATAATACTTTTAGCGTTCACAATTTATGATCAAGATTAATTGATACTTTATTTAAAATTTCTTTGCCTTATATACTACTTATGAGAATTTACTAGATTTACAATTGAATGATTTTCATTATCGAGCTCAATTTTACTCACAATCTATTTACATGTATTTTATTCTTAATCTATCAGGGAATCAGAAATAATGAGTGAAATGCCATTTGCTCCAAAAATTATTGAGTTCATTTCAAAGTTCAATATTAAAGTCACTCATTACTTCAAATTCTTTGTTTACCAAAAAACATTCTTCAAAGCGTCAAATATCTGAATTTCAGTTTAAACATTTTTCTTTGTGTGACGTCACTTTGTTTCATACATTTTCTTTTTCTTATTGTGACGTATCAGTCAATCAGAAAAAATAGAACGTTTACTAACAATAATGTATTTATTTATAAATGTATTTAAGTGTGTGTGTAGGTATGTCGTAAATTTCAAGTGTCCAGTATCCATAATTAAAATACTGCATGTAAAGCATAATTGGTTAACAGTTCGCTAGGGTCTTATTGCTTAGAACAATTAAATCGCTAAACACTTAGCATTGCTTTCAAACATTGTTGAATTATGAGTCAAGCAATTCAATTACTGACCTATCGCAACAAAACAATTTAGTTAAAGAAAAACGAATGAACTATAGTTTTTGTTTATACACTACAATGTACAGCTTTTGTAGCAAAACAGCAAAACACCGAAATGTAGGCCTACTGAGGTTTCTTTCCTCTTACTTTGTAGTGAATCCACAAAGGCCCGCAGAAATCAACGCCTGAATTGGTGAATGGCCGGCAGAGCTAACACGTTCTGGTTAAGATTGCCCATAATTTGTTCTAGTTATCTTGGTTTTGCTTTTGTGTCGATTTTTCACATGTATCATTTGCATTAGTAACTTCGATATCGGATCATTGTAGGGAAGTAGCATTGG